>VONZ01000165.1:600000-987500 GCA_012976165.1 Labeo catla
AAGTAATGGTACTTGGGTACCAAATTGATATTAAACTAAAATATATATACTGTACATATGTACCAGTCTTGGAAAGAATCAAACAAAGTCTAGGCAAAGTAAGAAGTGTGCAAATGTGAGTTTTAGTTTTGCTTTTTGAGCCATGCTAACATAATAACCGCTGGTGTCACTAAACGCCAGCCCTTCTCACCAGCCCGCCCGCATGTCTGAGAGAAAACAGAAAGAGGCCTGACTGTTTTTCCAAACTGCCTGTTTAATTAGAATGTGCACAATGAAACCGAAAATGAGGCATTAATTGATTCCCACCTAGCTGGTAATGACTCGTTTCCCTGTGTATTGTGCTGCTGTTTGGATCCTCCTAATGATGTGTGTGGGGTAATTAGATAGGAAGTGATGGGAAGCCAAACACAAACACACACCCAGCCTCTCAATCTCTGCTGGCCGTCCTCTCCCGCTCGCGTCTTTCTGCACTCTCTCTGTCTCTCATTTGACACATAGCGTCCAAAAACAGCTGCAGCATTGAGATGCAAAATTAAAATGGATTTCTAAATGCAGAGGGTAAACATGTGAGAGGGCCGGGCTAAATCTGGAGATGTTTATTACCTCAGAATGATAAAGATTGTAATTATCAACCTCTTGATGCAGACAGACATGTTTGGGATGCTGTGTTTAAAAATATCCTAGAAAAATCACTTTTCCCCGTCATCTTTGATGTACCAATTACAGAAAGCCCATCTGGAGGTGTAAAAAGACTTTAATTTACAGTTAAAATACTTTAAAAATCAAATAATGGGGATACAAGTACTTAAATGGATCATCCATTTTCACCCTAAGGTCAGTAGGGCTGTTTAACGATTAATTGCGATAAATCGAATCCAAAATAAAAGTTTTTGTTTACATACTATATGTGTGTGTACTGTGTATATTTATTATGTATATATAAATACACACATATGCATGTATATATTTAAGAAATATTTACAAGTATATGTATTTAATATAATTTTTATATGATTTATATTATATATAAATAAAAATATTTTGTACATAAATAACATATCTCTCTTAAATATACACATTAACTTGTGTTTTTTTTATATATATATATATATATATATATATATATACATAATAATTACACACAGTACACACATATATTAGGCAAACTCAAACTTTTATTTTGTATGCGATTAATCGTGATTAATCGTTTGACAACCCTACACTATAAAAAATTAAAACCACAATTTGTTGAGTCAGCTTAAAATAATTTGTTACCCTGCTGCCTTAAAATGTTAAGTTCAGTCAACTAAAATAAGTTTAGTCAACTTGAAATGTTAAGTTGTACTAAGTATCAACTTAGATATTTGTGTTTGCTAAACTTAACAGATGGGTAAGTAACCCAGCTGCCTTAAAATTTTAAGTTGATTCAACTCAGATATCCAAGTTGCCACTTAGTATAATTTAACATTTCAAGTTGAATAAACTTTTTTTTGAGTTGACTGAACTTAAAATTTTAAGGCAGCCAGGTTACAAATTATTTTAAGTTGACTCAATAAATTGTTTTTTACGGTGTAGTTTATATATTAAAATGTATTCATATATAATGCTAATTATATGAATATAAATATATACATGTACATATTTTCAAAAATATATACTGTATGTGTGTGTATGTATATACACATAATAAATATACACAGTAAACAAAAACTTTTATTTTTGGATGCGATTAATCACGATTAATTGTTTAACAGTACTAAAGGTCAGTAAAGATTTTTTTGTGCATAAAAACAGTCGAGATTTATTTCTTATGACAATTTTCACTTTCTCTCAGACCATTAGAATTAAACAGTTCTATGTTTTTTATGTGAAATGAAATGCAGCACTTCACCGCATGTACTCGCTTCCAATTTAGTTTTTGAATGAAAAAAAGAACAAGCTGTCACCATTTACTCATCCTCATGGCGTTCCAAACCTGTATGATTTTTTGCAGAACACAAAAGAAGATACTTTGAAGAACTGTTTTTGTCTACAAAATGAAAGTCAAAACAGCATTGGACCCTCCTGACTTTCATTGTATGTACAAACATTGAAACTCTTCAAATTATGTTCAGTTGTTTTCCACAGATTAAAGAAAGAAAGGCCTGGATTGACACAAGGGTGAGTAAATGACAGAACTGCTATTTTTTGGTTGTACTATCCTTTTAACAAACTGTAAAGATCAGACTGAAATGATCTTGGCAAAAAAAAACTGTGTGTACGTGTTCAAACGCAGTGATCCGTCTGATGTCAGACCAAAACAAGCCATTTTGCAGCTTATAGTATGTTTTCATAGTACAACCAACTCTTTCATCTCAAAAGATCAAGGCAAGAAATTTGATTCCTCAAGATATGACCACTAAAACTATCAACTAATGGGCTTTCAACTTCTTAAAAGTTTTAGAAGAATGGTCTAGGGCACATTTTTAAGGTGAAGTATAAGAATAACTTTAATAATACAAGAGAGTCCTGACAATTTGTGTCCCATGACGCTCATAAATGATTGGCTTCACTTCTATCTTTTTGAAACGACTAATTTTGAGACTCCAGTAGTCTCTGGAAAGCAGAGGACTTATGGTTTTATACTCAAGTCCTTAGGCTTCTCAAGAGGAGCATGAGATGGATCGCTTTTGACGGGATAATGGCTTTTAATGGCATCATCTGACATTAGGACCCAGCTGTGAATGTATGCAGACAGGTTTCACTGCTCTGAGAGTGACAATTACAAGCTTTAAGACTTTATGAATGCAACTAATCAAAGGGAGTGCTTCAAAATATCAGTTAAATTTGCGCACATGCATAAAAAAAGATGTTGTTCGTTACGAGATGAGGGCCTATATTTATATGCAAACGTGCGAGTGTGTGTATGTGTGTGTGGCATGCCTGATAAGGGCGGCTAGTAATGGCATGGCGTTCCCGAGAGCATGGCAGGCTTCATAACACAATATGCAGTTCGTATTTGCCCTGATTTGCATCTAGATTGCTTTAATTATAAGTAAAAGTCAACTTTCGTCTCTGTGACAGAAGCAGGCTGAATCGATTGGTAGGCGTGAATAATGGCAAAAGTCAAAGCGCGACTCGCTATCAAAACATCGCCACCGTATTAATCAGGATCGCCGACATGTTTCCTTTCCCCACTCCCGGAAGACACACAACTTCAGCGGTATGAAATGAGAACGTCTCTCAGAATAGTTCATTAAGGAAACATCGTTTTCCTTTCCTCCATATTCATATCCTACAGAAATGAACAGCAAATGAACATCGAGGTTCATTATAACTGGCGAAGCCAGTGATTTTTAAACGCACTTTCTTTGTATAACTCTTATGACTATGCAATCCTGCTCTGTTTAATCATGCAGTTTTGGGGAGATGCTGAAAACTTTTAAGATGAGAGAGAAAAGCAAAAAAAAGACCAGTACTTGGAGAAGAAACAACTAAATAATTCAGCTTTAAGTTGGAGGTGACATCCAGCCATCACTGTCCAAAACTTTCAACTGTAACCCAGCTCTCGTTCCCGCTGCTGTCGTCACAAGGTCAGCGAGAAGTAATGGTGGCTAAACACTATTCTTCACACAGCCACAGGCTTCAAGCCTGGCCAGTTTAAAGGACAGCAATGAGATTTTTCAACTACAGCTCTGTTTGTCACAGCAGTGACGTTCTACCGGACGTTAGCGTCTCTCATCTTGATGTTTTGGTCGATACAGAGTCATTTGAGTCAGTGTCAAGTGTCTCACAAAACGAAAATGGCTTTTTTGACTGCAGGACAAGTTCATAGTTCTAAAAGCTTCAAAAGTCCTCAGATTTATCAATTTCGATAAAAAGAAGAGAAAGAGAGAGAGAAAGAAATATACATACAAACATGACCACACATGCAGACTCAGAATAAAATAAGGGGCTCTCCTTCACTTCCATAATTCTATCCAAATGCCTGTAAAACCTCATGCCAAATGTGTGTCAAACTAACTTCCAAGTCATGCATACAGTACATTTGGAGAAAGAGGAGGGTTAAAGTACAGTTTTTGGCGAAACTACTTTAGAAGTGTAGCTACAATACAAGCTAAGCAACTTGAAAAGCAGAGGTCTAATTTAGAATGAATCCAGCACATAAAATTAGAATATAACTGTGTTGGAAACTATTTTGCTATTAAAACCCCACACAAACCCACACAGACTTCAAATGAGTGAATCATTTTATTTTGAACCAGTTTGAAGTTGGTAAGTTTTTTTTTGCTTTTTGCTCTTTTTTTGTTTGTTTTGAAATAGATTAATACTTTAATTCAGCAAGGGTGCATTCATTTAATTTGTTGCAAATAATTGCTGTTCTTTTGAACTTTTTATTCATCTTTTTCTACTCATTTTGAACAGAAGTGTATAAAACGAGGACATTACAGTTACAGTGTTGCGAGTTTCATTATCTCAGTTTGCGACATGAGACATTAAAAACAGTAATGCACTGCTTCTTTTGTCTTACAAATACCACAGTTAAACATTGGTTACCATGCAAAGACTGCAGTAAATCTCTATGTAGGTTGTGATTAGATCACTAAAATTACAGAGATGGAAAAAAAAAATTAGACATATATTGCACTTCAAAAAAGCTCAAAGCGGGTTTTCAATCAGCCTCTTAAGGGAAATGTTCTTGCTTCCCTCAAATTGATTAATATATTTAATTTGATGTCATAGTATGACAATAATTTAGATTTTGACGGGCGAGGATGCCGGGCCGTTGAATCCCCCAGAAGTGCTGTGAGCCAAGGAGGACGTAGCCGCTAAAGGAAGCCTCTAGCCGCCCCTAGAGTCTTGGACCTGAGAGGGGAGTGCGTGCGACCGCCGGACTTCGCCCCTTACCTGGACCCTTCCCTTCCGAACACTGCCCCTCCTTCACGGAACCCCCAGCACGACGAGGACACCAGATTTATTTTAGCCAAAATAAACAGGGGATTTCACGCCCACTGTGTCTGTCGTTTGCTCCTCCCGCCATACAAGGTAATTAAAGAATCCATGAATGCATGAAATGATAATCATATCGAACCTGTAAACTATAATTCTACATGCAAACACCACCTTTATTTATTCAAATAAAAGCTTGTTTTAATATGTGAGCTTACAGCTATATTAGTACTATTAATTTATTAATTCCATTGCAAATTGCATTAACATGCAAGCCATTTGCAGTTTACCTGCTGCAGTTTCAAATGATACTTCATTTCAGTTGAACTGTAATTGAATGTGCTTATCAGGACCATTATGTCCTCTTATCACGTTTAAGAACAGCTCATTCTGCCTTTTTCAATGCTAGTTGTTATGTGAAGGACTACTGTTAACGAACCCTGGGTCGGTTTCCACTCTCCAGTTCAATCCCCTCCTGACAACAACCCTCAACAGACTGATGTAACCACCAAACCAGCAAGAACATCAAGACCACTTTCATGCAGCAGCTGTGGGCTCTCTAAAAAAGAAAATATCAATAGCAATTCCACCAATAGTGGTTTTCATTTCACATTTACTCAGGAAATAAACATCTGTTTGATGGTCCAATAACAGTGAAGATCACCGAGAATAAATAATAGATGAAGACATGTGGAAAGAAAAGAGGGGAAAGAGAATTTGACCTTTGAAAACTGCCTCCCTTCATGTCGTTAATTTGTTTTGACTGAGTATCTCTTTTCTCCGGCAGCGGTGGAGCTGGCACAAGCTGTGTCCAAATGTGTATCTCCATTCCATTTCCAGGTAAGCACACACAACTTCCTACTTTGATTCACTGTTGTCACAGACGATGCTTTCATTAGCCCGCGTGGCACTTATGAAGAATGACAGCGCTGATAAGTGGAGAAAGACTGAGATAAGAACGTGGGGGAAGAAAGGTGGGCTGCTGAAATTAAAAGCCTTCTCGACTGTTGTAAATGTTATTACTGCCAGCCTCCTTGAAAGTCAACCCAGAGCCACAAAGCTCTTATGAATCTTTTATTTTCTGTCAATGCAGAATCCTCCCTAAGCTGATGCCTCACAGGGTTCCCGGAGTTGGTTTAATATCAAAAACAATGCCTTTATTTATTTAGGCTCCAATAAATAAAACTGAACCAACACTGACATGTTTGAGTGCTAGCATTACCAACTTTTAATATGAGTCACTCAAACGATTCGTTAAAACTCACTGATTCATTCCAGAACAAACAAGTCAGTCATTCTAGCAACTGATTAATTCAAATACACCATTACTGTGTGTTGCATTGGTAAGAGACGTGCATCAGCTTTATTTGTACGCATTTACATTGGTGGAGCAACAACAGACAAGCTACTGTCGTCCAAAATATTAATATGTTTCTCGATTAACTTCTTGTTTATTGAACTGTTGCATGAAACCAAAATATCACATTCGCAATTGTGCCGTTGATGACGCTGGACACAGACTGCATCAAAAAGTCCTAGTTTGCTTTGATCCAGTTCTCAGTTTCCAACCCTGATGTAGAGTCATACACACACATGACATGTCCGTAATACTTTTAGCCACTGTTTTCTAACTGAGAGCTATCTGCGTGGTCCTTTTCTGTGTTCTTAACTCACTCTATACGGAATAATTCGCAGCTCATTGATTCTAACAACAGGACATAACCCATTCAGAGGGCTTTCTTTGAAGCCGTAATGACGGCAGAGCCCACAAAAGCCACGCAACAAAATTATCTATTAGGATGGTGATTACCTATAATGCGTCTGGGATGAGGAGGTTTTCAGTTCGCATAAGAGGTAAATGGAGACGGCGAGACGATGAGAAGCATAATCTAAATGACTCGCAGGGGTTTATGTGGAGCTTTGGGTGGCAAACAAACAAATACACACACACATATGCTTGTATATAACGTCTGTACGAGTAAGCAATGGAATAAAACAACCACAAACCCAAATTTAAACCACAAGAAATCTCAAAATGACGTGCTGACATCAAAGGCCTGTGGGAGAGTGAAAGTAAAGACGGGCTCTTGCAAGAACCTGTCAAGCGTCGGTAGTTTCAAAGTGTACGTTAAGAATCCCCTTCAACCAGGACAAGAGATTCCTCAGGTAACTAAGATATGCTTCAAGGCTCTAGAAACGTTCAAACTTCTTAACATTCGCATACTTTTTAAATAAACAGCCACCTTGCTCAGGCATCTGAGAAGCCTCAGAGAGTGTAAAAGCAGAATTTGTTAACAAACAACTTTATAAACTAAGTTTTTAAGTTGTACTAGTGCTGTAGCTGAACTTTGTGTTGATTTAAAGTTTGATCTATAATAAAACAGAGCCATTCAACTGTACAAAGCAACACTTCTTTATTATGATGTGTGCAGTGTTTTTTGGAAAATAAAGCAAGCTTCCCTCTGGACTTTACTCTCTTTTATTTTTGGACACAAAATACTATAGCTGGGGGAAAAAATACATCGATTTCTCGATTTTAATTTTAACAAAACAATATTGATTCTTAAATCCCAAGAATTGATTAGTCTAGCCTCTTTTCATTTATTGAATGGAACATTGTAGTGCATCTCCCATCCAATAAATCACAGTAAGCTTTGTGCTTTGTTACTTCTGATATGAAACAAAGACTCAGATTTAAAATTCTGTCCATTTTATTACAGTACTCAAACAATAAATGCTGTTTAATGTGGAGTGACAGATTGCTGTAGCACCTCAGTTCAAGAGAAGCGGCGTTTCAGAATGAAATAAACATGTATAAACATCTGAAGGTACAGTGTACCACATAAATCAGTACACCCCCTCTAAAACTTAGCAAATTCAGCAATTACTCTTTACTTAGAAGACATGTTAGCGTTCTTTGGAGATATAATGTTCCTTGATCAATTACCAAAGAAGAATGTCAAAATAATTCAGGAAAATACGATTTTCTTATCAAGGTGATAAAATGTTGTGTTGCAAAAATGAGTACACCCTCCTGAAAGTTACTAAATAAAACAAAACAAAAAAAATGTAGGTTTAAGGCCATTTTTGATCAACAGGTAAGTATACTGAACCAAAACTTTTAAAGTCAAGTAATTTCCTGACAATTAAAAGTGTCATATAGCCTATTGAATCATACTCATAGTGATGTGTGAATTTATGCTAGATAAAGAGAAGGAGAAATGTCATGCAAGTGTCTCAGAGCCAGCAAAAGCTATGAAAAGAATGACACTTTATCTCACAGAGTACGACACAGCCTGCAGAAGTGATGGATGTTGCATGGTTGTTGTCACCATTTTAATTACCTACTGTAGCCAAAGCACAATAAACGCATTTAACCTTATCCAAGGCCCATAATTACAAAATATAGACTTCTGGGAGTCCATACTGTGGTGTCAAGAGACTAAGTCTAACAGCATCCAAAATGTTCTGGTTTTGCTAGAGGAGGAGTACAGTGAGAAGTGCCTGGTACCCACAGTGACGTACCCAGCATGACAATGAAGATATTCATTCTCCCAAGCTGAAAGTCCTTCAGTGGACATGTATTTCACCCAGTCTTAACACTCTTGAGCAGCTGTGGGGGATTCTGTAGAGACAAGCTGAGCAACACTCCCCATTAAAGACCAGGGCATTTAAGGAGGTCATCCTCCAGGAGTTAAACAGGACAGATGTGACAATTTGTCATGAACCTGTAAGCTAGGGTGCCAAGAAAGGTCAGAGCAGTATACTTAAAGTTCTGGAGGACGTAGTAAGTACTAGAATATTATACATTTGCTGAATTAAATCTAGGGTGTACTCATTTCTGCAATCTTTCATTTAAACAAAATTGGCTAATTTACTTATTTTACAGAAAATATTGGCACTTTTTTTTTTTTTTTCAATTTTGCCATCTTTCCATGAATTATATTAGTGCTCATTAAGAAAATACATCTTTTATATTTATTCAGAGGGGGTGTACTCATTTATGTTGTGCACTATATGTTTAAAGAAAGAGTACAACTTACTGAAATCCATATCCTGTCTCATGTAATTGCTCAATCAGTGTTTCAAACATGCAAAAACACTATAACAGCTTGTAAACAATGTCATGCAATGTCACATTTACCTCAGAAAAAAACATATTCGGTGACCATAACTTTGTAAGTCAGCTAGAAAAATGAACTCTATATAACTCCATATAACACATTCATTATTATTCATTTTTTTTACTGTTTAGCAATGTTTAATTTATGCTTGAATAAATCAGTCAAGTTTTTATGACAGTCACCATTTAAATGTATATATTTAAAAAAACGAATTGAAGAAGAAATAAAATAATGTAATTGTAACTTTAATATTATAAAAACTTCACTGGGTGTAATTTAAGAATTGTGTACTAATTAGTTAATTTTAATGTTCAAAATTATAGTAATATAGAACCAACAGACTCTCATGTATATTTTACAGCATTAGTTGAGAAAATGTGGCATGTACTGTATCTGATATATATCAAAAATAATCTATATTGAATTGAATCGAAACGTGAAATTTGTTTCAAAATCTTTTTACCTGTTTCACCCATCCTGTGTCTGTGGTGCGTATTTATTCCAGCACCCATATTAACAGGTTATGAACCCCACTGAATGGGGGGTAGTGTGGTGGAATGACCCAAAAGCAGCACTGAAAGTAGAGTTTTGCGTATCACATGCTGAACTCAGCAGAAAACATGTTGAAAATGCACTTTAAACCTATTTATCAACAGGATTTTGAGCAACATAGACTTTCATGAAACAAAATAACATATTGGAGTAAACTATTCATCCCTTGTTTGAAAGGTCTGCTGTGCGTGACGCAAATCCCACACACAATGACGGAATTTTCTGTTCGCTTTCTCCAGCTCAAAATAACAAGCTGTTTTCAACAGCTAATTCATAGTGAATGCACAATACTAAACGAGCAAATTTAAACACATAATCACACTGCAGTACATGAACAATGTCTTCTTGTGTCAGAAATGGTTCTCCAATTTTAGAGTCCATCGATTTTATCCTTGTACTGTAAGTCATACATTGTCATGTGTCACAATAAAGCATTTCAACTTGCAAAGTAAGTCGCAGCTTGTGCATTTGAAGGGTCACAGCACATCTATTCCTGCATTTTTGCTCAGAGGTTGATAATTAACTGACCGACATTTCCACTCCTACTTTGAACATCTGTCCAATTAGCTTTCTGAAGGTGAGCCAGCTACAACACAAAAGAATAAACTGCACAAGCCAGTTGGTTTCTGCTTATCTACATCTTTTTCTTTACTCTATAGAACTGTAGCATACTTTTTATGTATCCTAAGATATAAATGATTTATAATACCTTATATTATCTCTTAAACTGGACACTGCAGCTTCAAGTACTATGAATCTTTTTTTAGTGTCCTCCTCTCATTGGAAGAGTTGCACTCTGTGCTAGTTCTTTATATTCCAGTCCTTGTAGTGAATGAGAGTCTAATCAACTCTTCAGCTAGATTATATGAATTGGGTGTCCTGCAGTTATGCTTCTTCTCGTCTAATTTATGAGACTCTCAATCTTCCTGCTACAGTTTGAGGACTCTATTACCCTTGATGACCGAAGGAAAGCAGCCTACCTTCCCCTTCAGACAAAAGATGGCTTTCAGTCTCCTTTTCCATGTGGTAAAAACACAAGACAAGAGTAAGAATTGCAGGATGTACTTGTTATGTTTCACAATGGTTTGTTTGATAGATTTAGATATTAAAATAAAGGTGTGAAGGTGTTTCTTCAACTATAAGCAGGCACTTTCGGGCCTTCTTACAAAACATATTCTCTTAAAACACCATTTTTTCAGGGACATAATTTGTCAAGGTTATAATTTATAAGATTCATTTATCCATTCTCCAAACTGATTTTCCTCTTTATGGTCGTGGGGGCTAGAGTCTTAATTTTTATGATGACCCTCTCAAATGATCTTATTTGTAATGATCATATTTATAAATATATTTTTTGAATATATTTATTTATGATGGATTTTCATCATTTAGGATTAAAAGTTTCTGTAAAAAAAGGAATTTGAAAAGTAGAAATGTTTCCAAGACAGTTCATGTGAACTTCATATACTGAATATACACTAGGACAAAAAAAAGTGCCTGAGACACTGAATAAACATCCCGTAAGCATCCGTGAGTGAGATCTGGAAGTTAGTTCTTCCATCCTGAGGTTTCTCTCAGTACGAGACAGAACTCAAAGCACGAGTGTCTTACATCTCTGCATTAGTGTATGTGCGTCAGGCAGCAGTGAGCTGTCAAAGATCAGCATATAAATAGTAATTGAGCGCTCCAGGCATCAGGAGCGGGACATAGAGACACTGTGGCCCCTTCTCCACAGGAGCACCCAGCCTCAAACGGCCTCTGCTGAATGACAAAGTGAAGGGAGGAGAGCATGTCAGCTCCCCACAATTGCACCATCTCTGTGTCTCACTCTTACGGTGGGGCAAGAAGTAGCCTGCGGACAACAGCATGGATTGCCAGTTGACTTTTTGCTTCAGCAGACATATATGCACATACATAAATCCAAATAAATAACCTACTTATTTTAGCCGCTTACTAAATCAATTCCCACGCTGTTTTAGTGAAGTGATACTCTACACAAGTAAGCAATGTATGGCCAATGCACAGTATAGACATGGTCCTGATTTACTTACTCACTAAATACTTTACATATTGTGTTACTTTATTTTTTTTATTTTTTTTTTAAATGTGCTAATACAAGAAAACTAAATAACTGTAAAACAATGAAATAAATACATGTAGTGAACATTCTCAGAACCTTTTTGTTTTGGATTTCACAAGTTTTTAGTTTGACCTATGTTCTACGTGGAATCATCGAGACCGCGACGCGAGCACCGCTCCAACAGCACAAAACGCCCCCACCACGAGAGAAAGCGGCGGAAGCGAAAGAAAGCGACCGCCGCAGCCGCCACTCCTCCACGCAGCAGAAGCACCCCGTGTCCCGTGCACCCGAGGCAGAGCCCGCACCGTGGTCCCGGGTCTGACGTTACCACAAAAGCCGAAATGACGCCAAGCTTCAACTTTGTACACCGAGGCGGGAGCAGGAACTATTCTTTCATCCTCTATTACTAACAGAACTATATTAAGGATAAAATTAGTGGTAAAAACGATAAAAGGCCGTGCCTTTATGCTAATATTTCCTGTCACTGTTTAAGTTTAGCGATAAGAAGACTCCCATCTAGCAGTCGGGATATAAACTCAAAACAAAGCATCTGCCATGAATCTTGTATGATTTTTTTTTTTAAATATCGATATTCCCTTTTTGAGAAATGATACAGTATCGCCAAACAAAATATCACAATACTCACATGTATCAATATTTTCTTACACCCCTACAGATGAGTAACAGCAGGTAAAAACGTAATGAATATGTACACAGTCGTTCAAAAGTTTGGGATCGGTAAGATTTTTAATGTTTAAAGTTTCTTATGCTCATCAAGCCTGATCAAAAATCCAGAACAAAACAGTAATATTGTGAAAGATTATTTCAACGTAAAATAGTATTTTCTATGTGAATATATTTTATATCTAATTTATTTCTGTGACGCAAAGCTGAATTTTCAGCATGATGACTCCAGTCTTCCAGCCACATGATCATTCATAAATCATTCTAATATGCTGATTTATTATCAATGTTAAAAACAGTTGTGCTGCATAATATTTTGTTGAAACCTGTGATACGTTTTTCAGGATTCTTTCATAAATAAAAAGTTCAAAAGAACATCATTTATTTAAAACAGAAATCTTTTGTAACAATATGAACTACCATTTAAAAGTTTGTGGCCAGTAAATTTGTATTCTTTCTTTTTTTTTTTTTTTGGAAAAAAATTAATACTTTTACTCAACAAGAAGAATCACAGGTTCCAAAAAATATTCATCAGCATAACTGTTTCCAACACTGATAATTAAAGTAATAAATCAGCATATTAAAAGGTTTCTGAAGGATCATGTGACACTGAAGACCTAGTAATGGCTGATGCATCACAGAAATAAATTATACTTTTAAATATATGAAAAAAAGAAAACCATTATTTTAAACTGTAATCATTTTTCACAATATTACTGTATTTTTCTGTATTTTTGATCTTGTAAATGCAGCCTTGATGAGCATGAGACTACTTTAAAAACATTAAAAATCATACTGATCCCAAACTTTTGAACGGCAGTGTATTATAAAGCATATTTTGATTCACATGAGCTTCAGCCTCAGTTTCATGTAAAGGAGTTTCAGCTAAAACCGACAAAACCTGAAACCTGAGACGTTGTTTCATATCAAAAATAACAAATCACAAAGCTTATTGCGATTATTGGATGGGAGGTGTGTTAGAAATAATGTTTAATGATTTAGTTTTGTTCCAGCATCAATTAAAAACAGCACAGACTAATCTTGAGATTCAAAATCATCTATGTGTTACCAATCTATGTATTATTTGAACTGTCGCTACAACAATAGATGGCCATAGAAAAATTTATAAGAAAACTTTATATAAATTAAATTTTTAAATGCATGAAATCAAACTTTGCCAGAATCATTTCCGTTCACATAACAACCTTAAAACTAGTATGTTTTGGGCCTAAGAAGTGAAGAAACATACTGATCAAATTTCAATGGATCTATTCAGAGGAGACGGACACGGGCGGCACACGTACAAACATTCAACTAGCTGAAAAAACACACACACACACACACACACATACACAGGAAGACAATAATAGGAAAGGACTTGTCCTGTCAGAGACCTTCGTAGTGATAGAATGCCATGTGCTCCTATGTGACAGTGTGATATTGGTTCAGGCTGAGTTTGATAAATGCATTGGTCATATGAGAAGCAGAAAACCAAGGCCTCGTTGAGCAGATGTCCTATATGAGAACACCGCCAGGCCCAACGGTGCTTTCACAGCGGGGCCATCCCTGCGGCCTCAAACATGCCTCTCTGGAAATGAGACTGCAAGCCGCCCCTTATCGATAACACCTCTTCAGGTTTTGGAGGAAGTTGGTAACAAAAGAATGACTTTGCGGAGTCACTTGTGAGAGAAAAAGATGTGCCTGTTTTGGCAAGAGCCCAAGGTGAACGAGAAGAAAGAAAGATGAACAGAAGCGGGTGACCTCTCTTCAGACAGGTGCGACCCCCCTCTCAAGACCACCTGCCTCTCCTAACAGGGTCAGCCTATTAATTCTGCCCCCGTACGGCCACTGCTACAGCTGCTGAAACAGTGAGAGAAAGATTGCCTAATCTGCTCCAGCACAAGCGAGAAAGCCCATCGCTCTTTAGTTCAGTGTGCCATTTCAGTAAATACAACGGTGGTATCACAGTACAGTGCAGCGCTGAAGAAAACAACAACTAAAAATAGAAATGCAACTAACTTAAAAACATTTTTCAGTAGTGTGGCAGTACCTCAGCTATTTTCAAAACAGCGCATCTTTTTTCAGCAACACACTACTAGGTGGTGCAGGGTGACAAAATGCTATACTGCTGTTTTTTGACACATTGTATTGTGTATACAACAAGCTCTGCAATAATCAAATGCACACTCCTACCATGTCCTCTCTCACAAGTAGCATTGGAAAATCCTATTCATTTACATGAGCCAGTTCGAAAAATGAGTATGCACAGAAAGCCCTGTGCGGCAATTTACCGCTGCTTTTTCGAGAGTAAAACATTTAGTTAAATGCTGCTGTGCATTACTATGTTTTTGATCCAGTTATAGACAGTAAACGGGGTCACTTCTAGTTTCATTAGATGTATTTAATGTAAAATTGTCTGTTCAAGTTAAGTGCTGTCACATTAGAGGTCCTTGTTTTCCTCAGATAAAATAAATGCCATAAATAGATACTGCTCCCTGCTGAAAAAAAAAACAAAAAAAAAACAGCTAAAACCAGCCTTAGCTGGTTGGCTGGTTTTAGCTGGTCATCCAGCCTGGTCTTAGCTGGTCATAGCTGGTCAGCAGGCTGGTTTTAGAGGGGTTTTAGCCACTTCCTTAGCAGGCCAAGCTGGGAGACCAGCTGGAACAACCAGCAAAAACCAGGCTGGGAGACCAGCTAAAACCAGCTATTTCAAGCTTCAACCAGCTAGCCTAGGCTGGTTTTAGCTGTGTTTTTTTCAGCAGGGCTAATTATTAAAATAAATTATAGAATCTGACAGCTACATATGTTTAAAAAACATAAATAGTGCATTTTTGTTTTAAAACGGCACTTTAACATTGATCCTCACCTACATTAGGTGTTTTCACTGTGTTTCAGAAATGATCATCCACACTACCCAAACGAAAATGCATGTCACATGACCATTTAAACTGAGAATGATGTTATTTGTTTACATGGTCATCAAGGAATACTTAGAGCGGATATGGGCAGCCACACCATTGTTTTCAAAAGTCTCTGTTTTGGTCAGTTTACACTGAAATGCAACCCTGCATTTTTTAAACTAAAGCGGGGTCTGCAGTGTTTTGGAAATTTTTAGTGGTCAACATTTAATTTGATTTTGTAAATATAACCAAATTGTGATTGTCATGGTTGCAACACACTGAGACAGAGGCATGTTTAATACTGTGCCACATCAACTTTCCTTTTAATTACAATGTTTGGGAATTGAGGATACTAATACTTCTTGTCCAATCTGGCTTGATAAAAAACTTCAGATGCTAAGCAGTCTGTGATCGTCATTGTCATGTCATTGTCATTATGGTCATACATTTTCAATAGGAGACAGATCTGGACTGCAGGCAGGCCAGTCTAGCTCATTCAGTCTGTGTCTACGAAACCACGCTGTTGTAGCACATGCAGAATGAGACCTGGCATTGTCTTGATCTAATAACTATGGACTTTCCATGAAAGACGTCATGTTGATGGCAGTATATGGGTCTGTACAATTCCAATACATGCCTCCATTTCAATGGTACCTTCGCACATATTCCAATCACCAATGCTGTTTGCTCTGCTGCACACCCATGGATGGTCCCTTTGGTCTTTGGTACGGAGAACTCGACATCCATTTTCCCCAGAAACAAGCTGAAACGTAGACTCATCTGACCACAGCACATATTTCCATCGCCTTTTTGTCTACCTGAGATGAGCTCTGGCCCAGAGAACCCAATGGCATCACTGCATAGAACTGATGTATCACTTTCTGCATAAAAATACATCAATTCAAGTTGCATTTATTAATGCAGCTGCAGAATGTGTTAAGTTACAGCAGTTTTCTGAAGTACTCCTGAGCTCATGTGGCTATATTTAACACTGCAGCATGACGGTTTCTTATGCAATGCCATCTGAGGGCTCAAAGGTCAGCTAAGGTGTCTTGCCTTGTGCCACACTGACCGACATTTCTCTAGATTCCCTGAATCTTTTGTGTGGTAGTTGGTGAAAGACCTAAATTCTTTGTGATTTTCTATTAGGAAATGTGATTTTTGATTTGTTTGACACTTTTGTCATGACATTTGGCACAAAGTGATGAGACATGATCCAACTTCACTTGCAAAGACTGAAATATTCTCACCTATTTCCATTTCACCTGCTTACTGTGAACTGTTTCAAAACAGTTTAATTTGGATATTTTATAACTTTTCACTTTTATTTTGCCTCTGTCCCACTTTTTTGGAGTGTGTTGCAGCCATGAAAATCTAAATTTGGTTATATTTACAAAATAAAATTATTTTGTACAATTATTTTGTAATTTAAAATTATTTTTGTAATATTATATAAAAAGTGTCCACTGAAAACACTGGAATTTTTTTCTTTGTACTTTTGTGAATTAAATAAAGGTTAAAGAGAATGAACACATAACATCTTCTTTATTTTATGGCATTTCATGAAGCTTTTCTGGAATTGGGGTTGTACTTGATTATGATTAATTTGGGAAGTTTCAAAGTAGCTTTTTCAATACTAGTACAGATATGGTGTCAGATGGTAATGCTATGATACTTTAATACATATTTACTATATTCATAAACCTTGGTTTTTGTGAAAGTCCAAAGTATTTCAAAGAATACCATGGCATTTCCATGGCACTTGTCTAAACACCCAGTAGGCGACATCAGATGTACCCAGTCTTCAAAGAGCTGCTCAGAATGTGTGCTGAAAAGCTCTCTCCAAGTATGACACCAAAGGCATCCTTATGCATTTTCTTATTCTGCAAATCTTTTTTCTTTTCACATAGAGAAACTAAAGGGTGAAATGTGATAAATGATAAGAGGATAGCCTCTTTGTGCAGGTCACGGAGAGAGCAGAAAAGCTCCAGATGTGTTCTTGCCTGTAGGAACATGGGCTAGAGAGGGGGGTCATCCCGTCTGTGTTTAGTGAGTTTGGAGATTATTCATGTGTATGGAACCAGAAACATTGGGAAAACTTACAAAAACACAAAAAAAGCAACACTTTTTTTCTTCACTGACTCAAAATCTGGGTAAGCCTGAGAAACCAAATTAAAACGGTTCTAATTACCATTTTGTCCCCCCTTATCTTAATACACTTTTTTTCATTACAAGTTATTTGTTTTACAATTTCCTAATTTGTTCTGCAAGCACTTTAACCCTAAATGTACAACAACAAAACTCATAATCATGTTCTCCTTGAGAATAACCCAATAAGCATTTTGTGCTTCACTGTAAAACATCTGACCTACTGAACAACGGTCAGTGTCACAAATTTGCTTATTTCTTCAACAGTCCCATTTAAGGAAGCATTTCTCATCCGTTTTCCTTTCCTTATGCACTCAGTGGCCTTGACACCATACGGACAACATAACAAATCTTGAGGCCAGTGGAACTGTTATCAATCATCCATGTAAAGGTCAAATAATGTGCTGGAGGTACAGTGACACCACTTTTCTTTAAGGACAGCTAACAAGAGATAAAGAGAGAGAGACCCTGATCCCATAGTCTGAAGCTTTAGGTAATACATCTTACTGTACTTGCACAGATACAACACAAAGTGTGAAAATACAGTACTGTACCGTATCTGAGAGTAAACTAAAATTTTAACTTTTTTAACTGCTAAAGTAAATCAGAAAAACAATATCAGTCTAAACTGAATTAAGTAATGAAAGTATTGATGCTTAACCCCACTGTGGAGACAGGAGTAATTGGGTTCACCCTGTTTAAATTGAAAAATATGTTTACATATCTAGCAATACCACACTCCAACAAATTAGCGCTGGGTTTTGTTATGTTTGCGATTCGTTGCCCTCCGGATAGCAGGCAGCATATTGATGAGCGTGCCATGTTAAAGCTAGCGGCCTAAACCTGTGTCTTGTTAAACCCCCTCAAGCGGACAGGTCTGCTAGGCCATAATTAATGCACAAACATTGACTTTCAAACTGCCTGTGGCCCCAGGCCATGCTTTGAGGCTGGTTCTGATTCCTTGCCATGCAAAGGTAGGAGATGAAGATTATTTGGCTCACCTGTGCTGATCTGAGACTTTTACCTGTTGATATACATTCACTGGCGCTCCACCTTCATAATCTGGATATATCACTCAGTACAACATCAGACCCTGAGCAATGTTTACATAGAGGTTCAGTTAGACGATCAATACTGAACACATAAATGAATCAAAAAAATAAATGACGCCCAAAGAGACTAAAAAAGCACAACTAGTCTAGTTTGGGAAAGGTTATCCAAATAGGACAAGTGTACACATCGGCTTTCTTAATAATAACAGCAAAAGCCACAGTGTGGGCAAAAGAGCGAAAGTAATCTCTGCTTTGCCACACAAAGCCCCCTTTATATCAATACAACATCAAGCCAGTGAAGAGAAAAAGAATGATGCCAAATGTAGGCCAGTCAATTGATGGATCTGTCTGTGACATTGAACAGGCGTCTGTCTGGAACGGGCGCATCGAGATACAAAGTGAAATCTGTCACTGCAGCTTGTGTTAATTTCAGACTTTATTCAAATCATTTATTGATTTTTTTTTCCCTCCTGAAAACTGCTCATTCTAAGACAATGCGAAAAAGAGACGACAGACATTAAAGGAAGAAATTAAGTTAGAAAAAGAATGTAAAAGCAAATGGCAGAAAAGAAATATGGAAGTATAAAGTATAAATAAAGTAAAAAAGGAAAGAAGAATTTAAAGGTGACATATCATGAAAATCTGACTTTTTCCATGTTTAAGTGATATAATCAGGTCCCCGGTGCATCTACCAACTTAAAAAAAACATGAAAATGGACAATCCAGTAACTGTTTTGGTAAGCCTTTTTCAGCCAACATGTGAAAAAACCAGTGCGTTAGATTTCGCGTCCCTGTGACATACAAAGGGAATCTTATTGTAAGATTACCACCTCTAAATCTGCATGTTCCACCCACGATGCCACCATTTTGTTTTCGCAAGCGCCGACGATGTATCAGTTCTAACGCCATGGCAAAAGTTTGAGCAAAGCATGCTAACTGTTCTCTTGTTGGCTGCACAGATGAGCAGAGAACACTATTTAGAGTCCCAGCCTCAGAGGAGACGAGAGCAGTGGATTTATCAATTTATTTTTGCTGTATATAATGCTGCTGCCACATAGATCTAATATAAACGTGATTTCTTTCCCCGCTGTTTACCTTCACAGACATAACCGACTGTTTTTGTAACTCCTGTGTGTTTTTAACATACCCTTGTGTGTATTTGACAGTTTAAGCACAATAAGACATAAAAGAGAATTTAGTTTAATACTCACATGGCGTGTGACAGACGCTTCCTGTGCGTGTGCTTTGGTTGTGTGCGCTTAGAAAACCATATATCAGAAGTTTAAACTAATAAATGCTTGATTTCAGTGTGACAGACATGATAATCAAAAACCTGTAAAGGCACGGCCCTATTCTGGAAAAGGGGGCGGGGAGCAGCAGCTCATTTGCATTTAAAGAGACATGTGTGAAAACAGCGCATTTCTGCTTCCATTCAAAATGGGCATTTTCAGAATTACGTAATACATGATCTGTGGGGTATTTTGAGCTAAAACCTTTCAGACATATTCTGGGGACACCTGAGACTTATTACATATTGTAAAAAGTGGCATAATAAAAGGAAGGAAGAGAGAAAACAAAAATGAAAAAAAGGAAGGAAGAGTGGAAACAAAGCAAAAAAAAAAAAGGAAGGACAGAATGAAGAAAGAAAAATGGAAGGTAAACATGCAGGAAGGAAAGCAGGAAAAAAGAATGGAGGAAAAGTAAAATGTAAAGGAGGCAGGAAGTACTTGATGTACTTGAGAATGATCTATTCTTCCATAATCTCCTGTCAGTCAAGATATGCAACAGATCCTCAATAATAGCGACGGCTTCTCATGAAGGACGGAAAATGCTGACAAGTGTCTTTTTATTCTAAGTCCTGAGGTTTACGGCTTAATCCATATTAATACAATCACCAGGGAGTGGGGCAAAAAAAGTGGCCATTACATTTTTCATAATCTTCCATTTCTGCGAGCCACAGATAGTAAGTATAATTAATCCCTATGATAAACGACTCACTGACGAGGATGTCATCACTTTATTTTGGAGGATGTGAGCTGGCTCCCTGTTGTTTCTGCAGTAAGTTCTCTCTAAGCCAGGCCGGTCCATTGAACAGAAATTTGATAAGGAGGGTCTAATGGGATCTATATGAATAAGCGATGAAAACTTTATGGATCAGGTATGAGAGTTTGGAAGCAAGTTAACTTCTAGCTTTAGAACTGTGATGGAAAGCCAACAAAAAGCATTATGGTGCAATAAATGTAAATGCAATTAGTAAAGTTCATCCAAACCACATCTAATTCTTTTTGCAAGAGTGATAAGGGTCAAAAACGTGATGAGTCTGATTTGATGAGCAGGTTTCTCTACCGTATTAGACTATTATTAAACAAATCCAGGCATGGAACTGAAGAGTCAAATTGGTCTTTTTAAAAAAAAAACTTTTATCTTTGTGAGTTCAGAGGCGTCATTGAAATTGATTTTCATGCGAGCATATCATGGAGGGCATATTGACACTGTGGAAGCAATTGGCTGTAACCTTGGGCTATGTATATCTCTCATATGATCCACTGATTAATTATAACCCTCGCTGCCTGTTTACGCTACAGTTCTCACATTATTTCTTTCATTTAGCGCTGTTATCAACGAGTGAGAAAAAAGGTCACACATTTGCAGATTTCATAATATCATTATTAAGAAAAAACACACTGACAATGTAATTACACTGTTTTGTGTGATGTAAGGCTGTCAAACAGAAACAGAGACAGAGACAAAAGGAAAATTAATGTGACTGTGTGAAGGTGATGGCCTTCTCTTGTAGATTGTAATGTACTATAATACAGTTGACAATTAAATTTAATCATTATGTTTAGTCTATCCTCTATGTAATCAAATCAGTATTGCACGAGTCTTACTTTAGTCAAACACATTAGGAGACGAACATACAATTATTTCCTCAGAAAAAGCTATTATGTGCATTTAAAAACTAGGTATAGATAACAGTATAAAATGGATTTTATATTAAAATAATACAACAAACTCGATACTGTTATGGGTGTATATCGAGACCATTATAAAATCAGGTTCGACAGACAGAAACTTTCTTAGGATGTGTCCAAAGCAACTGGAGCACAAAGAGGGAGCATGATCATGTAACTTCAATAAATAATAAAAAAAAATACATTTAGAACATTTTAGATGTAATATTGCCATTTACTTGGTTTTGCTCTTTCAGTGGAAATAGATTTGAACAAGACCCTTGAGCATCCTGAATAAATCAGTGTTTTTGAATGGATCAGCTGAGTGAATAATTCAATGACTCACTCATAAAAACAGTCATTTGTGAATCAGCTTTATGAATCAGTGTATTTGTACAAAACAGACTAATTGATACTGTTCAACAGGTTGGAGTCAGTATTTTTATATATTTACTTTTTAATTAACACTTTTATTTTGCTTAAACATTTTTATTCAGCAAGGATGAATTAAACTGATCAAAAGCGAGAGTAAAAACATAAATACAATTGAAACAAAATATTAAGTACTAAGCAGCACATTTGCACTAAATCAGCATATTAGAATAATTTCTGAAGGAAATATATATATATATATATATATATATATATATATATATAGCCGCTCAAAAGTTTGGGATCAGTACATTTTTAATGGTTTTCAGAGACATTTCTTATCCTCATCAAGGCTGTGTTCATTTGATCAAAAATACAGAAATCGTTAAACCATGTTTTTCTATATTAATACACATTCAAATTTCATTTATATCTGTGATTAAAGTTGAATTTTCAGAATCATTACTCCAGTCTTCAGTATCACATGATCCTTCAAAAATCATTCTAATATGCTGCTTTGTTATCAGTGTTTGAAACCTGTTTTTTTGGGACCTGCGATACTTTTTTCAGGATTCTTTGATCAATAAAAGGTCAAAAACAGCATTTATTTAAAATAGAAAGGTTTTCTAACAATATGCACTACTGAACAAAAGTTAGGGGTCAGCAAATTTTATTCTTTCATTTTTTGAAAGAAATTAATACTTTTATTCATCAAGGATGTGTTAAATTAATAAAAAGTGATAGCATAGATTTACATTGTAAGAAAAGATTTATATTTTGAATGAATGCTGTTCTTTTTAACTTGTTATTCATCAAAGAATCCTGAAAAAAAAGAATCCCAGGTTCCAAAAAAATATTTGTCAACAGTTTCAAACATTGATAATTCTAATAATAAATCAGCATATTAGAATGATTTCTGAAGGATCATGTGACACTTAAGACTGGAGTAACAGCTGATGAAAATTCAGCTTTGCATCACAGGAATAAATGATATTTTACAGTATATTAAAATAAAATAAAAAACATTATCTTATATTGTAATAACATTTTGCAATATTACTGTTTTATTCTTTATTTTTGATCAAATAAATGCAGCCTAGGTGAGCATAAGAGAAAAAAAAAAAACATTAACAAATCTTACCAACCCTAAACCTCTGAATAGGAATAAACTGTCTACTGACATCTGTGTAAATATATCTTCCACGGTATAAACAGTACAGTTAAATGCTACTCGCTGACACCTACCATCACACATCCCACCGCTAACGCACATTTTCTGAAAGCCACAGCTGTTTCCTTGTGGGACAGTGAATAAGTAATAGAGGGCTGTGTAGGATAAACAGGTTATGACCTCTTCTATTGAGACAGATAGTATCATGTCAGTAGAAAGGAAAATAAAAGTGCACCCTCAGCATTGTGTGCTCTGACTGGCCACGCCGTAAGCAAGAGAGCAGTACTTAAAGAGGTCTCTTGTGGCGATACCTTGGAGTGACTCCAACATGGACTAACGGCTACTCCATCATGGTAATGTGTGTAAATGTGTCTGTGTGTGTATACTACAACATGAGTTCCTCGCTGTCTTCAATTTGTTCTTGACCTCACCCCAGGCAGGTTTCTCTGTGGCAGCACGACCCAAACTTAAAAAGAAAGGCCAGATAATTTTAAAAAAGGCCTGCAGCTACTCTGAATTCAGTAGTAGACTTATGGGTTAGCCTTAGGATGTGTCTGCACACCACAGATTTCAGCATAGCGATGGCAGGTGTGACACCAACGTGAGCTACAAAAGAGATGCCAGTGTCTCAGTTCGGTGAGCACCTTGAGGAGAAACATCTGACATTTCTGTGTCTTTCTCACTGACTTCACCTGAACTGAATCGCACCACCTAGCAACCAGTGAATGCCCCCGCCGGGTCTCCAGCGTCCACCTACAGCAATGACAGACGTGCGAACCGTTCCACACCAAAGAGCACTTCACCCTTAAGTTAAAAACACTTTAGATCTGTTCCAAAACCTAGTGAGCTACCATGCTGCCTACTGCCTTCTAACTAAAACAAAAAAAAAAAAAAAACACTCATCACGGAAGCAATTGGATCGTTCTCAAAAAGTGTTGATTTTCTGAAAACATGAAACACATAAACTGGCAATTCTGACTTACTTTCTGGCAATTCTGACTTTTTTTTATCTGAATTGTGAGATATAAACTCTCAATTGCGAGTTATAAAGTAAGAATTGCTGATAAAATCTCGCAATTCTGACATTTTGTCTCGCAAATGTGAGTTTATATCTTGCAATTCTGACTTTCTTTCTCGCAATTCTACCCTTTTTTAATCTGAATTGTGAGATATAAACTCACATCTGCGAGTCCAGTCCAGTTCTGAAGGGGAAAAAAGACTGATATGTTTTCAGAATTGCAAGTTTATCTCTCAATTCTGACTTAATAAAGTCAGACTTAAAGTTAGAATTGTAAGATATAAACTCGTAATTTGGGGAAAAAAAGTCACGACTGTGAGTTTATATCTCGCAATTCTGACTTTTTCTCAGAATTGTAAGTTTATGTCTCGCAATTCTGATTTTATAACTCACAAATGCAAGTTTATATGATGCAATCCTGAGAAAAAAAGCTAGAATTGCGGGTTTATTTCTCAAAAATTTGACTTTATGACTCACAATTGCAAGTTTATATCTCAAATTTGAGAAAAAAAGTCAGAATTGTGAGATGTTAACTCTATTGTGAGAAAAAGGTTACAGTTGTGAGATAAAAAGTCGCAATTTCCCTTTTTGTATTCTTTATTCAGTGGCGGAAACAGGCTTCCATACCTTGCAATACTACTCACCCCCCAAAAACTAAACGGTATATATACACACATATATTTTTTTGCAAAATAATATAGTCAAAATATTTCATTTTTTTAAAAATAAATGTTAGAAAAAAATATTATTATTATTATTATTTAATTAATGTGTTTATTTATCTGTTTATTTATTTATGACGACATATGACATAAATGTTAGATAATCCGTTTTTTATTATTGTAAAATATGCTATTAACATGTTTCAGAACTGAATAAACTATATTTATAATATTTCTGCATCATTCTCACTGTGTATTCTGTGATTAGTTTCTCTGCATGGCTTAAAAAGCTCACTAGGTTTGGAACAGAGTGATTCTGTCATGCATCATCCCTCATTTTTATTGTTAAGTAAAGGCAACTGCACGTGAACTTGAGTCTCATGATTATAGGTCATACATACATATACGTAACTGTTTATTTGAAATAGCCACAACGGAAAGCCATTCTGCCGTATTCTCCGGTCGACATTTTCAATATATCTTCCTTGCTGAAATGACATCGACTATCTCCCTGATGTCATATTACAGTCTTACCTGCCACAGTCCCTGCTGAACTTGAAATGATATTTACCGTTCGGATAGCAAATCATGCAATCACGACAGGCATTTGTTTCTATTAGCCCTTCAATCTCAGCTTTCGGAGCTCCGGAGGGGGATTGCATTTATTATCCGCATCCCTTAAATGACAGATGGCATAAAATAAACAAACATGTTTATAAAATAAAATAAAAACGGGAGGAAAAACGACCAGGGTTCTTAAAAGCCACAAGTGCAGTGACAACAGCTTCGCTTAGTAACGCTTAGCTTCTCCGAGCATGGCACGGATACCCGGTTCAGTCAAGGTTTTATTAGGAGGGAATCTCCACAATCTGTTTCACGTGTCAGAGCAGCGTGGGTGACTCGGACCGTCTGGACCAGGGTCCGAGATGCTGTATTAAACCGTCTGCTGGTTGCAAATTTGGAGGCGGCAGCCAAATAAAGTGTCACACTGCATTTTTCACCGGCAGATTAAAGCAATGTAGGTCTGAATTACACCGAATTAGATGTGAAAATGGGAAATAAAGCAAACAGATGACTGGAGCTGCTTGATGCAGCGGAGAGAAGTAGCACGTTGGTGGCATATGGACAATCAGTGGATGTGATTGAACCGGAGTTTTCCAGGCAATGTAACAGCCCTGATAAAGGCCAGTGCAATCACGAAGTGTTTTTTTTTTTTTTTTTAGATGAGATGTCACAGTTGTTCTTCCTGTAACCCTGCACAATATATATACAGTATTATATATTAGATTTTATTTTATTTTATTTTAAAAATTGACATATCCTATACCAGAAAACTAAAGCAAAACACTAAATCCAAAAACACTGAATTTGTTTTGGATTGATGAATTATTTGAAAGACTGATTAATTGGTCATTAGCAGATCAACAATTAAACAATTAGTCATCAATCATCTAAAAGAAAACAATTAAGTCTATATACTGTATATACAAGAAAAAGTCCATAATAGATATTTTATTTTATTTTATTTTAAAAATGGACATATCCTACACCAGAAAACTAAACGAAAACACTAAATCCAAAAACACTGAATTTGTTTTGGATTGATCTATAATTTAAAATATTGATTAATTGGTCATTAGCAGATTAACAATTAAACAATTAGTCATCAATCATCTAAAAGAAAACAATTAAGTCTATATACTGTATATACAAGAAAAAGTCCATAATAGAACCCTATTTCATTTTATTTTATATTTAAGTAACCATATTTAAACAGTAAATCCAAAAACACTGAATTGTTTTTGGATTGATCTATAACTTAAAATATTGATTAATTGGTCATTAGTGGAATATGGTGAAGAAAATGGAAAAATCCACCATTAAACAACGAGCCATCAATCATCTGAAAGAAAATATTTAAATAATATGTATATATAATAAATTATGTAATTTATATTTGTAATATGTAATATTTCACTGAATAGACAATGTACACCAAACTGAACACAAAAAATGAAAGAAGCTTAAAGAGATGCTTTTTAACAAACAAACAAACAAACAAAAAAACCCCAACCAAACAAACAAATAAACAAGTCCATAATGAAACCCTATATATTTGAACTGGAATAAAAATACTGTTGCATGATTTGATGTTTAGCTCTAACGGTCACAGTAGCACAAACTATGTGAAAGAACAGAATTTAAAAAATACATTTGCTCTTCGCCATTTCAGTTAACCTTACTAAAGAAATAACTGCACATATTATTAAAACATGCTACGGTCGAGCATTTACAGATACGTGACCCAGTTTGATTAAGGAACCTGTACTTTAAAAACCACTGAAAAAGAGCAATAGAGTTTATTAAACCTCTGCAAACAGGGCAGCCACTGTAATTGATTCATCATGTTGGTTGGGGCAGAGGGCTCAATGGATGTCTACGGCTGCCAAAGTCTGTCATACAGAAATCAGACTGATGTCATACTGATGGGAAATACATCCGAGAGAAAGAGGGTGCTGTGTTGTCTGAACTTATAAGAGCAGATGAAAGCATGACTTCCTACTTTGATGCCCTCAGATGTGAGAGATCATGACAGAGCTGGAACATGCAGTGCTGCGGACGATGTGCACGCTGCTTTTGCTCAACTTTAACACAATAGGGTAAAATAAAAACACCCACTGCTTGGCTTTTCAGAATGATTTCACGCAGGGCACAAATGCCTTCTATGAAGCTCTGTAAATCTAGCAGGGCCATGGTGAGCTGGACCAGGGGATAAACACAAAGCTAATCTATCTCACATTAAAAGAATAACCTCCGGAGTGAGCGTGACCCCAAAACCTAGAGG
Organism: Labeo catla; assembly: GCA_012976165.1. Taxonomy (NCBI): domain Eukaryota; kingdom Metazoa; phylum Chordata; class Actinopteri; order Cypriniformes; family Cyprinidae; genus Labeo; species Labeo catla. The sequence goes on from VONZ01000165.1 coordinate 627,492, forward strand.
GATGAGGTGCTTGTATGTATTTTTATGGTCCCTTTTGTGTTTGTAACACTAGTTTGTGTGGGTAGGAATTTCAAGAAATGACCTATAAGAAGAGGGAATATAGTTTCTGCAAACTTAAATCTCTGCAGTGTCTGAAAGCTCTCAGATTTCGTCGAAAATATCTTTTATTTGTGTTCTGAAAATGAACAAAGTTCTACTCACATGAGGGTGAGTAATTAATGAGAGAATTTTCATTTTTGGGTGAATTATCCCTTTAATTTAAAAGCACAGCACATACTATCCTTTACTGTATTTCTGTGGATAGAATCACCCAACCCCCTTCTCACTGCAGCCCAGGTTCCATCAGAAAACCCCATCTCCATTACTCTTCCCCAATGCGGTATAGTGAACATACACCCTGGCCCGCGAAGGTTAACCTTCAGTCATCAATCACAATTGTCGGAGTGTGAGGTGCAGCGGCACGGCTGTACCATGATATATTACACATATAAGTGGAGGCATCTTAAGGTGGATAAGAGCCCGGGCTCTAATTTACAAGCCAGGCCTAATGCACCTTATTGTGAAGTTAACAGCGTAGTGCATACATGCACTTATGTCCCGAGATGCTCTCAATGAACTAATGCACCTCTCGCATGCCAAGCCCATAAGGGCATTCTCACTGTTATGGATAGAGATGCTATCAGCACAGCAAATTATCCTTCATGCATGGCGTTTCAACTGTGTATTTTGGGATGCCTGAAAAAATGCATTGTAGTAAATAGAACAGAAAAAAATAGAATTTTTATAAGTCTGTGCTCCTAGTCACATGTTCATGTCAAATGCTCATCTTCTCTCAGTTTTTCACTCCTCAGCTCCTGGACTACTGGAGGTTTGCAGGTCAGGCATTTTATAATTCATCTCTCTTTCCCTGACTGGAAAGGACAGAGATGAATCTTTAAATATTTTGTGAAAGATCTGATTGAAGACACCCATATATGAAAACATCTCTCTGCAGAGATGGGAATAACAGCATTATAAATAAACGCTGTTATTAGCGGCATTACTTTTTTCAGTAACGAGTAATTATGAATTAGTGTTTCCCTGTTACAACACCGTTATGTACGGGCAATAAAATTACTATAATTTTCACGTTGCGTTCTTCTTCTGAGGTAAATTCTGGCTTATTGCTCTCAGCGCGTCTTTTTCCAGAAACGAAAAGTAGCCAAGATGAACTTGATGAATGTTCACGTTTGTTTACAGAGGTGATGTGGGTGCTTACCTACATGTCTGTGCGTCTCACGTGGATGTTCAAAATTTGAAAAGTGGAGCCGCTCATGGGCGTGATTACATTAGTATTTATACGGTAAAAACTGAAGCTCGTGTTGGTATCATACAGATTACTTCATCAGAGAATCTTTGTTTTCAGTGTGATTTACTTCATTTAAAAGCAGACATTTCAAGCTTTCTATACATATATTTCTATATATACTGTATATTTATGTCTGTAAGGCACGTATTCACAGAGATTTAGGTTGTTTTATTTACGTGTCTGTGAAGATAGGTGATGAAGACAGAGACGGTAAGAGCACACCCTGTTTATTTTATTTATTTTACAAAAGCACATTGTTTTCTTGTTATTACGATGTTTTTCATGTCCTAGTTGAAGAGACCCCAATAACGTGATATTTAGCCCCTGGAAGGTGTATCTCAAATTGTCTCACAGTAACATTAAAATAGTGCAGATTAGTGTACAATGTTTTATTCATTTACCATATTTAATATTGGAGGCATCCAAGTTATTTGACATATTTGAACATTTTTTTTTAAAAAGTAACACAGTAGCTACTTTCCCTGGTAATCAGTTACTTTTATAATGATGTAACTCAGTTACTATTTGTGAGAAGTAACTAGTAACTATAACTAATTAATTTTTTAAAGTAACGTGCCCCTGAGTAAAAGTAACGTTGAGTATGAAACAACATTATCAATAAATAAATAAATAAATATTCTCAACTAAATAAGATAATTCTTTTACTATACTAAAAGCTGTGGTTTTCTTTAGCACGCTGAAGCAAAGTGTACAAACTCCCAACGTTTTAACGAGGATGAGTTAAATCATTTGTGGACTTTGCATCTTTGCATCTAAAATGTGAGACGCAGCACTCAGAAAGGGTTTTTAAAAAAGCACAGCGCAGCATGCCTCCTCTGCCACGTTGCAGTCAAATAAAACAGTTGCCATGGAAACTTGCTACTGTAAACAAAAGTTCGCAACACTTGCCCCGCCTCCAGTGGCACTGTAAAAGTTGACATTCTTTAACTCTTAAAAACGTGCTCCTCAAGTGCGAGATGGTGCAACAGATGGGAGACATGAGAACAACACTCATACACGTCTAGTGTGTGTTTATATAGGAAAAACAATGAAAAAATAGCACACTGGAATGGAAAAATGTGTCCTGTGTGAATGACCCCATACTCTAGTGAGCTTAAAGGAATAGTCCATACAAAGTTTTTGGTCCATGCAATGTAAGTCAATAGTCTTCAAAATATCTTCTTTTTTCTTCCACAGAAGAAAGTCATAAAAGGTTTGCAAAGACATGAGGGCCCTGGTGAAAAAAAACAGCATATGCTGGTTAGGTAGGTTTTGAAGCTAGTTTAAGCTGGTCCTTAGCTGGTTTAAGCTGGTCCTTTGCTGGTTTTTGCTGGTCATGTTGCTGGTCAAGGACCAGCATGAACCAGCAAAGGACCAGAATAAACCAGCTAAGGACCAGCATAAACCAGCTAAGGACCAGCATAAACCAGCAAAGGACCAGCTTAAACCAGCATCAAAACCTACCTAACCAGCATTCCAGCATCAAAACCTACCAGCATATGCTGGTTTTTTCACCAGGGGGTGAGTAAATGATAATAGAATTGTAACTATCCCTTCAACAGAAATAATATTACTGTGATAACATCTGCAACAATCATCAGAGAACATCAAATAAAGAGCTTCAGGCAGCTGCCCTTTTACATAAATAATTTAGGAATCATTTTAGAGGAGTTCTTATGCTCAGCTTTATCATTATGTTGAAATATTACCAGAACATTATCAGCTCCCTTCTGGAGTTGATTGTAAAGCATCTTTAGGTTTCATATATCTATCTATAAATGGCATGAAAATCTCAGAAAAAGGTAGAGTTGATGTCAAAAGTTTACAACCCCCGTTCAGAATCTGCAAAATTGTAATTATTTTGCCAAAATAAGAGTGATCATGCAAAATGTGTTTTATTGTTTTAGTACAGACCTGAATAAGATAAAAGATGTTTACATATAGTCCACAAGAGAAAATGTGTTTTCTGTTTAGTGATAGTTGTTCATGAGTTCCTTGTTTGTCCTGAACAGTTCTTCACAGTCCATTGTTCTTCAGAAAAATCCTTCAGGTCCAAAGATTCTTTGGTTTTCCAGCATTTTTGTGTATTTGAACCCTTTCCAACAATGACTGTATGATTTTGAGATTCATCTTTTCACGTTGAGGACAACTGAGGGACTCATATGCAACTATTACAGAAGGTTCAAACACTCACTGATGCTCCAGAAGGAAACACGATGCATTAAGGTGTGAAAACTTTTTGAGTTCGAAGATTAGGGTAAATGTAACTTATTTTGTCTTCTGGGAAACATGTAACTATCTTCTGTAGCCTCTGAAGGAAAGTACTAAATGAAAAAAATATGATATTTAGGCAAAATAAGAAAAATGTATACATCTCCATTCGGTTCAAAAGTTTTCATCCCCCAGCCCTTAAAGGGTGTTTTTTCCTTCTAGAGCATCAGTGAGTGTTTGAACCTTCTGTAATAGTTGCATACGTTGCATTTCTCTTGTGGACTATATGTAAATGTATTTTATGTGAAACATCTTATTTAGGTCAGTACTAAATAAACAATAACATGCATTTTGTATAATCCCTCTTATTTTGGCACAATAATTAACATTTAGCAGATTCTGAAAGGGGGATGCAAACTTTTGACCTCAACTATATTTATCAAGGCACACATCATCATCTGAAACAATGGGCTAGAAAAAGTGCTCAAATAAACTGGGTATCAAGTGAATATCTGAAAAAGTTATTTTTCTAAAATAATGCAGACATCATGGGGAAAATAAAATTAGAAGATATCTGGGAAAAGCAGTATCAGCAGGTGCAATTTATTCAAATTACAATATTTAGCCTTTTCCGAGAAAAAACAAAAAAGCAGAAACAATGTTAGAAGTCAGTAAAAAAGATCAGGTAACAGATCAGAACAGAACAATAAATCCCTCTTACGGCTCTTGCTGTGTTTTGTCCTCTCTGGCTAAATACACTGTAATTAATCCTCACTTCCCTTCAGTTCACAATCATCCTGCAGGCTTTGCTTTGGCCTAACAATCACAATAAATTAAACTGCCCTCTGCTCCCGCAGGTACAGGCCACTCAATAAAAGCGGCTCAGAAATCTGTTATGCAATCTATTCTGAGAAACCCGAAGGAACGAGCACCCACAAAGTTTTATTTGTTTGTATGCTTTTCTAAGCGAGAGTGGGACTACAAGCTGTTAATGGAACTATTCCATTTACATTCCTCCTTACTATTCCTCCTGTACAAAGTACATCCTGATTAATAAATAAACTTGCATATTAATGTCATTTGCTTATAGGAAACCCAAGATTTCTTGAGTATGATAACTTGTGGCTTCTTTTTCTTCCAGAAGCAAAGTGTCAGTATTGCAGCTGCTACACGTAGTTCACACGCAGTCTGAAGTCTTAATTTAATTCTGTTTATTGCAAATATAAGCTTACTTGGATTAAGATAATAGGAAAATACTGCTCACAAGGCAAATTCCTAACTGCAGTGTCTTAATGGGGTCAGCAGATGGATTACAGCAGTATACAAACAAAGTCAGTGTCAGCATTACATGACTGAAAGTTTGAGATTTACAGTGGAAAGCTTTAGTCAGTTACTCATATTTAAGCTCATCCTTCAGTATGGATATTTCATTTTAATAGAAAAATTATCTATACAGTACAACAATACAGTATGTACAAGTCACAGTCAGATGCCCCTTTGGCAGCTTTCTAAATTAAACTTGGCTCAGGTTTCTTTTTTGCCAGTTAAAGCTAGTGCACAACAGAAAACTTAGTTAGAAAAATAACTATTAAGGTTCTTTTTCCTCAATGCATTAACTTCATATTTAATAAAATGTGTTTTCGTAGTTTCTGTTGTTCCTAATTGATGCAAAGTTATCACTAAATGGTAATGATATAAGGATTTAAACTGTTTCTGAACATTTGGAGGGCACTATAAGACTGGTAATAAATGACAACAATATATAGAGTAATTGTACATACTAATCTTTACGATGGTGTTTTAGTGCCACGTCAAAAAAAAAAAAAAAACAAAAGCTAAGAAAATGAGATTAAAGTCATAATACTTTAAAAATAATGTCGAAATTACAAGAATAAAGTTGAAATATTACAAGAATAAAGTCAAAATACTACGAGAATTTAAATTGTAGAAATTTAATCGGATATTAACAGACTGAACAGGAACAACTTTTTATTTTACCATCAGCTCACACACCCGATTAATATTCCTTTGGGGGGCGCCGTAGCTCTCTTATTCAACCCTTTTTAATACTACAAATATATGTGAGATTATTAGCATAAATCATACCATGTGTCATACTCGTGGGGACAGCATGCTTGGGAATAATATTTCATGTCTTCGATTGCATTCGTTATTTGTGGTGTGCCAGCCTCCCAGTAGCAATAAGCTTTGTGCTTTTGGTAATGTTAATATAAAACAAAGTCTCAGCTTTCAAAATCAGTTTTATAGTGAAATATAAACTGTGTCCTACAATAATGTGTTTTCAAGCTCTTTAATGTGGCGTGACAGATCGCTGTATTCATGTAAATCAATTCATTAAATTCAATTCCGTATTCCTGTAGTAATTTTATTCTATTACTCTATTTTTATAACTTTATTCTCGTAATTTCGACTTTATTCTTGAAATATTTTGACTATTCTTGAAATATGTTGACTTTATTCTTGTAGTATTTCGACTTTATTATTGCAATATTTCAACTTTATTCTCGTAATATTTCGACTTTATTTTCGTAATTTCGACTATATTCTTGTAATTTTTACTTTATTCTTGAAATATTTTGACTATTCTCATAATATTTTGACTTTATTCTCGTAATTTCGACTTTGTTTTTTCAATATTTTGACTTTATTCTTGCAATCTTTCGACTTTATTCTTGTAGTATTTTGACTTTATTCTCAAAGTATTTTGACTTTATTCTTGAAATACTTTGACTTTATTCGTAATATTTCTTTATTCTTGTAGTATTTTGACTTTATTCTAAATTTTGACTTTATTCGTATATTTGACTTTTATTCTTGTAGTATTTTGACTTTATTCTCAAAGTATTTGACTTTATTCTTGAAATACTTTAACTTCTCGTAATATTTCGACTTTATTCTTGTAGTATTTGACTTTATTCTCTTAATATTTTGACTATTCTGAATCTTTCAACTTTATTTCATGAGTATTTGTTTATTCTCAAAGTATTTAGACTTTATTCTTGAAATACTTTGACTTTATTCTAATATTTGACTTTATTCTTGTAGTATTTCCACTTTATTCTTGTAGTATTGACTTTACTCTCAAAGTATTTCGACTTTATTCTTGAAATACTTTAACTTTATTCTCGTAATATTTCGACTTTATTCTTGTAGTATTTTGACTTTATTCTTGTAGTATTTCGACTTTATTCTCTTAATATTTTGACTTTATTCTCGCAATCTTTCAACTTTATTTGCGTAGTATTTCGACTTTATTCTCAAAGTATTTAGACTTCATTCTCATAATTTCGACTTTATTCTTGAAATACTTCGACTTTATTCTCATAATTGTGACTTTATTTTCTAAATATTTTGACTTTATTCTCGTAATATTTCAACTTTATTCTTGAAATGTTTTGACTTTATTTTCGCAATCTTTCAACTTTATTCTCGTAGTATTTAGACTTCATTCTCGAAATATTTAGGCTTTATTCTTGTAATATTTAGACTTTATCCTCAGAATATTTCGACTTTATTCTCATAATTTTGGCTTTACTCTTGAAATATTTCGACTTTATTCTCAAAGTATTTAGACTTTATTCTTGAAATACTTTGACTTTATTCTCGTAATATTTCGACTTTATTCTTGTAGTATTTCCACTTTATTCTTGTAGCATTTCGACTTTACTCTCAAAGTATTTCGACTTTATTCTTGAAATACTTTAACTTTATTCTCGTAATATTTCGACTTTATTCTTGTAGTATTTCGACTTTATTCTTGTAGTATTTCGACTTTATTCTCTTAATATTTTGACTTTATTCTCGCAATCTTTCAACTTTATTTGCGTAGTATTTCGACTTTATTCTCAAAGTATTTAGACTTCATTCTCATAATTTCGACTTTATTCTTGAAATACTTTGACTTTATTCTCATAATTGTGACTTTATTTTCTAAATATTTTGACTTTATTCTCGTAATATTTTAACTTTATTCTTGAAATGTTTTGACTTTATTCTCGCAATCTTTCAACTTTATTCTCGTAGTATTTAGACTTCATTCTCGAAATATTTAGGCTTTATTCTTGTAATATTTAGACTTTATCCTCAGAATATTTCGACTTTATTCTCATAATTTTGGCTTTACTCTTGAAATATTTCGACTTTATTCTCATAGTATTTCAACTTTATTCTTGTAATTTCGACTTTATTCTTGAAATATTTTGACTTTATTCTCAAAGTATTTCGACTTTATTCTCGAAATATTTAGATTTTATTCTTGTAATATTAGGCCTTTATTCTAGTAATTTCAACTTTATTCTTGAAATATTTTGACTTTATTCTCAAAGTATTTCGACTTTATTCTTGTAACTTTGACTTTATTCTTGAAATATTTTTACTTTATTCTCGTAATATTTCAACTTTATTCTCGTAGTATTTAGACTTTATTTTCTAAATATTTCAGCTTTATTCTTGGAGTATTTGGACTTTATTCTCATAATTTCGGCTTTATTCTTGAAATATTTCGACTTTATTCTCATAGTGTTTTGACTTTATTCTCAAAACATTATGATTAATCTCATAATCTTAGATTTTTTTTATTTTTTAATGTAGCACCAAAATGCCTTCGTAAATCTGTTATTTCATACCTTTAAAAAAAATCTTTTTATCCCTTGCAATTATTTCACGTTCCACTAGGGGTCCACACACCCCTGTTAAAAAAACTCTGTCATAGTAGCACTCGCTTGTCATCATCAAAGTTGAATAACTCAAGAGCAAGCGCAACATTACAGTTTATGATTGCTGAGTGATTGAGTTATTGATCTTGCTCGTTCTAACAACAGGATGATTAACTGCTAGGTCAGCAGCTGTACTTCACTTAATGTGAAGTTAAGAGGGATTTCATTTATCTACTTCTGTGACTGTCAAAACAAATCACGTAATGCGCTTTGTACAGTCAATCTGGTCTAAACATACTGAAGCAAAACACGCTGCTGTAAATAATCACAAATAAACCTGTCAAGTCAAACACTTAATTGGCACATCCACCTGTCAACATCACTACACATTCATGCGTTCAGTCTTTTAACAGAACTGTAATGACTTAATTGATTTACAAATTCATTTAGCTTATTTTATGCACACTTCCTCCCTAACTTCATGCACTCAATAGGCAGCACAATCCCATTTAAAAAACCAACGGAGCATGTAAGGACTTTACTCAAGCTGAAATGCTTTCGAATTCAAAGCGTGTGAAGGTAACTAGCAGCACAGATGATCAAGGCAGCTAGGTTCACAAGGAATTTGTTGCCTTCATTCATTTAGACCTGGTTTCTTTGATATAATAATAGGCAGGTCATTAATGCTTGCTAAAAAGTGCTCAAACCTCAAAGCTGTGCATCCTAGCATGAGCACACGTCTTTAGTATTAGCTAAACAGCTGTACGTGACATACGAAAAGTACAAACAGACAAAGAGAGACAAACATGACAATTGAAGAGAGCAGTTGCCACTTCATATTTTCCTCCTGGAAGAGCTGTAAGCTATAATTGATTTTCCATCAGAGAAATGGACTGTGGATTCTGGCTTCAACACTTCCTTTTCTTTACAAGCATTTCCTATTATATAAAAAAATATCTGCCCTTCAAACCAGGTGTTCTCCTCTAACTTGAAGTGAGAAGGGTTTAGCGCCACCAGCGGCTCCTACCTCATCTTGGTTGTCTAGGATCCACTGACGCACGGTCTCCAGGGCGATTTCTGCTGCTGGATCATTGGGAAAACCTGTGGATAGAAAGGAGAAGGATTCAGCTTTGAATTCGTGCCATAGACTAGCATATGCGCTCACACTTTAACACTTACGCAAACATCTCCATATGGCTGTTTGCTGCTCAACTCTCTCCACACTTTCAGCAGTTACTACAAACAACAGTCTGCTGAATATGCACACAAATCCAAATCCTCACTATTTTTCATCCAAAAACGCCCACTTTTTTATTAAAGCAGCACCTCCGCTGTTATATAATTCACATGACTGTTTGCACATACCCATCTTGTGTCCCAAAATGTGGTCTATTAGCTATATTTATCATGGGGTGCTTGCCAATTCCTTGTAGATTTACTGATCCATTAAGTTACTCCGACATGATCATTTACACAGTTCTGCCGTCTGTGGCAGGTGCCGGGGTCGTCACACCACCATCTTGATGAGAAAGTAATGACACATTGACCGGTAAATGTAAGAGATGATGCCACTAACTGCCATATTAATCACCAGAGCCTGAGCTGAGATGGAAAAGCAGTCTTGGTGTTAACACAGCGTATCGATTGAGAATAAATAGATTGGAGGAGATTAATATTTAATATCGCTGAAGGAGAGGAGGAGGATCCTTTTCCATTTTAAAAAGGTCATTTTAAAATGTAAAAATGTTTACATTTAAACAGAAAATGTGTTCCAAGTATTAAGAAACTGCATTGTGTGAGATGAGTTCACTTAATTTGAGTCTGTTGGAAAATATAATGCTAAAAATAATTGCAATGTTTTATAGTCTTAAATATAATTCTAGTATTCTATAAAATTAATAAATAAATAAATTAATGCATTCATTTATTTATTTATTCAGCAAAGACGCATTAAACTGATTATAAGTTACAATTAAATTGCTACAATTTTATAAATAAGTAAATTAATACATTCAGAAATAATCCAGGCGAGATGTTATAATATAAAAGGTTTATTACTGTATATATAAAAATAAATGTAACACAAATATTGACATTATATATAAACTACAGTTTAAAAGTTTGGGTCAGTAAAATAAATAAATAACTAAATAAATTAATTTATTGATTCAGCAAAGATGCATTAAACTGATTATAAGTTACAATGAAAATGCTGCAATATTACAAAAATAAATAAATAAATAAATAAATAAATCCAGAAATAATCCAGACAGGATGTTTTAATATAAAATGTATATTACTGTATATATAAAAATATATGTAACAAAAAAAAATGACATTACATATAAACTACAGTTTAAATGTTTGGGATCAGTAAGATGCAAGAAAAAAAATATCCTAATTATCAATGTTGAAAACACTTGTGCTAACTGTTTTCAACATTGATCATTAATATTAGAATGACTTGTGAAAGATCATGTCACACTGCAGACTGCAGAGTACTGTAACAGCTGCTGAAAATTCAGTTTTGCCACCATTTTAAAACAGCTATTTTAAATTGTAATATAATACTTTATAATATTACTAATTTAAATTAAAATGACTATAATATTAATATTTCACACTATTACTGTTTTACTGTGTTTTTATTGTAAATAAATAAAGCCTTGGTGTGCATAAGAAACTAATTTCAAAAACATCTGACTGACCCGAATTTTTCGAAATTGTGTGTATATATATATATTTTATTAGTAATTTATGCAATTTATGCATACAAAAATTAACCTGTCAGGATGCTGTAATGTAAAAATTAAACTGAGAAACCAAAAAGCACCCATTTTGTACAAATGACCCGTCTGTTGCTCAGCGAGTGGCGGCACTGACCCTAAAGGTCCATCTCAGCTCTCAGACACCAGGGTGATAGGAGACGTAATTAACACACGACTGAGTTGATGTTTTCACTGTCTGTTCCACCTCTCTATCTGCTCAGCAGCCTGACACTGCGCTCTCCGTGTCTCCTGACGTCCTGTCTGGGCCTTTCAACACCAAATAATTTGGGGATCCGTTGGATGTGAGGGAGTCTCACACCAGCCCTATCCTGTCAGTCTCGGCTCCATCCATTCCCTTTTTGTACTCTCCTGCTGTCTTCTAGCTCTCTCTCCTTCTGACAGGCAGAATCACTGACGGATTTCTTCTGCTGGCTGGATGCCGTCAGACCTGAACTTTGGGTCAAGAATGTGCGTGAGAAACCGATAAACCTTTTATCTCTCTCGAGAATAATCCCCATCCAGAATAATATCAACACAAGCACATTTTTGGCTTCTTATCACAGTAAACAAAATACAGAGAAACAGATAAAATTACTATTTACAAACAAATACTTGACGGCAACGCTTTCTGGCTCTTCAGGTAACACGTAAAATAGCGGTTTTTGATTAGTGTTTTATTCATATTGATCTGAAAATGACCAGAGCTGTTTGTGGGCTTGAAATACTCTTTCTAAAAGATTACTGGAGATTTGGGCAGGATCAGTGGCTCTGGACAAATGCAAGATTTGACACAAATGCACAGGCAGCAAAAGAATTCAGTTGCTACTGGTGCTCAATTATTAATCATGACTCTTATTATTTCAAGTTTGTTGTGGAAACAGAATTCTTTTATGAATAGAAAGTTCAAAAGAACAACATTTATTAGAAATATAATATTTACATTATAAATGCCTTTACTGTCACTTTTGATCAATTTAATGCATCCTTTTTTTTTTTAATAAAACAATACCCCAGATTTCTGAAAAGTAATATATAACAGTTCACACACAAATATATATAACTGTAACCACCTAAATCAATGATTTAAAAAGGCATTTTTGGCAAAACCAGGTAATTTGCCATAGAAATATTATGGGTTTTTTTTTAATATTTATGACTATTATAGCGCCAGCTGTGATCTGATCCTCTTAAAACTTGCATGGTTGTTTAGAATCACCTGTCGCATGTGCTCAGCAGTTTTTGTGGAGTTTTGAGTTTTTCTTTAAGCTTTATAGGATTTTGGGTAAATTTGGACAGGCCCTTTTTCTAAACGACCCCGGTAAAGCTTCCCAAAGGGTAAATTTCAAAATATTTTGGTAATTATTGGCCTACAGAGTCTAGAGAATTGTACTGCAGTGTTTTTTTTTTGTCCAGATTGAGTGAAAAACCTAGGACTGGTTCGCAAAAGTAGGTATTTACATCTTCTTAAACATTTAACAAACAAATTGATTGACAGCAGTGGTTCTAGAGGTAAAGTTGCCTGGAATGAGACGTTATATCGTACGATATGAATATGGTGTGTATGTGCGAAGAACGCGCCACATACAGTTGTTTACGCCTTGAACAAGCAACAACAAATTTCTCTGAGACCTTTGGGGCTGTGAGTCGAACAGGCCCACCGAGTTTCGTGCTCAAAGGGTGCTCAAAATTCGTCGGCCAATGGCGGCTGTGTTTTTTGAGATATGCAAATGTCCTTGTAGACATTTGTGGCACTTCGGACCAAGACCATGCACATCAATTTTCATGTTGATAGGACAAATGCTTGCACAGTTATAGCCATTTTTGTTTTTAGCACCACCAAGTGGCCAAGCTCCGCGATTTTTTCCTTTGACCTCAGATTGAGCTTATACATAAGTGTTGGCGAAGATATCTCATTCCGTTCAGGAATTATAGCCAATTTACTAAAAGTGACCCTGCCACTTTCGAACGTTTTGGCTTCCCTTTGCGATGATGAGTTGAAAGTTCAACTTTTTTTCTGATAATTATTGATATTCACTCTCCAGAGAATCTTTCTCCACTGGGTTGGTTCTGATTGGGTGAAAAACCTAGGACTAATTGCAAAAGTATGTTTTTTAAAAAATGCGAAGTACCCAAAAATTTTGATCCAATCTGAGGCGTGCATTTTGTCCAGCGTGAGCCAAGGATTCCAACGACATAAGACAATTGAGTGATTTCATACTTTTGTTTGCTGTAGCGCTCCCGTCAGGCCGATTGGGGTGAGCCTGGGTCACGTTGTAGGTCGCGTGAGTACTACCATCCCTCCAAGTTTCAAGTCTCTATGACTTACGGTTTGGTCTGCACGATCAGTTTTACATGGAGATTGCTGATCTGTGACCATTCTAACAATTACAATAGGATTTCAGCGCTACACGCTTGAACCCCTTAAAAATCAAGACTGATAATAATAAGAGATGTTTCTTGAGAACCAAATCAGCATATTCAAATAATTTCTGAAGCATCATGTGACACTGAAGACTGGAGTAATGACTGCTGAAAATTCAGCTTTGCATCACAGAAATAAATTACATTTTAAATTATATTAGAATAGAAAATAGTTATGTTAAATTGTACTAATATTTCACAATATTACCGTTTTTATTTTTCAACTGTGATGCAGCCTTGGAGAGCATCAGAGATGAAACTAAATTTCGAAAACTCTCATTCCTAATGATACAATTAACATGAGTAAAGTTTGTTGACCCATGTCAAAGACAACAGAAGAAAAATTCTAAGCTTTAGGCTAAACAAATGAGAAGAAAACAAAGTGCTGCTTCTTCCCTATTTAAAGTGTTATGAACTTTAACTGTTTACCGAATACTCACAGACTTGTTACTCACATGTCCCTATGAGACAATACTGATGCACATCACAGTGTCTTAAGGGCGAAAAACAAGGCAGAGGGCACTAGACTCATGTTCAAATCACGTCTTCAGTGTATTTCTGTTTTTAATGTAAGCTGATGTGCTTTAAATGCATTAATTATACACAAAGAGAAAGAGACTGAGAGAGAACCACAGAGGTCATCGAGAGCCGTGTTATGTCTGTCTATAGAGATATAGACAGGCTCACTAGAGGTCAGAGCTAACCGAGTTAACAGTCAAAGCTCACTGAGAGGTTCCTCTGATCAAACGGCTCTCTTCAGACTGCTTAACATTTTCCATACATGTCTGAGAGATGCCTTCTCCACACAAACATCACAGATCAATCTCAAACTACAAGGAAACCCTCCTTCTTTTTTTAGTGGATACACATCAAATCTTAGGATTCAGGAGTTTTTGCAGTTGAAAATGCAACTATGCATGCTGAAGTGGATACACATAAAAAGAAACAATTTGTGAGATATAAAAAATGCAGTCAAGTATAAAGCTTATGCATAGCAATCACGAAAAATGCACAAAAGCGCTGGGAGATTTAAAACATCTCAGCATGTGCAATCAAATAATCATAAGGAAACCTTACATGACTTTATATTTAAAAGCGCAGCATAAAAATTCTCTCTCAAACAGTGAGAGGACAAAAAGTGCTATTCATCTTTTTTATAATTATTTATTAAAACTTTAAGGGAAAAAACTAATTACTGAGTCTGTCTTTGAGTGACCAAATATAAACATAAATATAGATTTTTTGTTTGTTTTTTAATGAAAGCTCATTCTGAATGTGATGCTACATATACATAAGGAAAAACAACTAAATAATTCAGTCATCACAGGGATAAAAATATATTTTTTCCCAAAAAATAATGCAAAATACAGTTTTATGGTCACAATGAAATATTTCTCAAAGAGATTTGTTGTCAGCTGATGGATGCCCACCAGAGTATGGGCTGCTGATGAGGGCTCTAGGGATTTCCTTTACTTCACAAGAGAAAGACTCTACAGTGCACTATATAGGGTGTCAGCATGTTGTAGTGCTGTCCAAATTCTTAGTGAACAATTTCATGCCATATATAGTTCACTGCTGTGTACCTATAATGCAATCTGATTTATAGTGCACGACTGACTTTAACTGGTTACCCATAAAGCAGTGCAACGACGTCTGCCAAATGCTACAGAAAAACTTAGCCTGCAACTTGCATCAACTGAAAAGCAAACTAAAATAAAATGCAATAAAATTAAATTAAAAAGAAAAAAAAAAAGCTTTTACTTTGCCTAGTTAATTATGTTTTTAACAACAAATTGCACAGAGATGAAATGATAGGTTAGTGGATGATTAATATTTTCTGTTATTGTCTAAAGGTGCCATATTCATCTATATCTAATCAAATCATTTCATTTCCTACTCTATTACTGCTTTGTGGAAGAATGAGGATTTTATGTGCTTCATTAAAAGAAGATCTGATATTTCACTATAAAAGCCATAATCAACTAATTAACTTTTTTAAAGTAATAAAATGGTCACAGTGTGAAAACATCATAAAATCCAGATTTTAATGACTATCATTGTGTTTCGAGAAACTCAAACTAAACCCACGTAAAATGAATAACTTTACCGGTAAGAATGCATCTACCAACATACAGAACAGCAAGCTGTTTTTCCCAAGTCAAGTCATATTTATATGAACTGTGTTTGAATGGACACTGGTAGAAGCTACTTAATAATTAACGTGGAAAACTTTTGTACGAAAGAATAAACTGAAAACAGCTGAGCCAGAACCGCAGGACCTGGAAAGACTGAGGAACTTTGAAATGGTCATGATTTGCCTGATGGGTGAGAAAGTGATGGAGGTGACGTCCAAATAAATCATTATGACATGTGTCCAACCGAACCCGTGGGTGCAGGACTCATAAAAATGTAAGAAGCTGAACGTGTCAGCTAGTGGATGAAGGTTCAGACAGACACATGTTGTCTTGGTGGATGTTCACAGAAATACACAGTACTGCAGAAGACCAGCTGCAGATTTTAAAGAATAACGCTGGTGTATACAGGGGAAAAACACAGGGAGATGTGACCCACATCTAAAATGGATAGAGACACACATATAGATGACCAAACCAGGCCTGTCAGGGTGTGACCTTGAAAAGCCATATGTATTGGTGGTGACATTTTTGTACCACATGCTAAAATTATCACCTAACCTTTACTTTTCACTAAACCATGTCACACACATACACCACAGCAACATTTCCTACGATGATTCTGTTGTTTTCCAACATGGTACAAAGTAATTAATAATTAGGCTACTTTTGTGTTTTTCATGCAAAACTGTATATTTAACTGCAAATGGTCACATGAAAAAATCACTAATCATTATTATTAATATTACTGTTATTATTATATTGCATTGTGACATTTTTAGAACTGGTAAGTGCATTGTACCCCAAAATGATTAACAAAATGAATAACTGCCTTTCTGATTATTTTTAATGATTATCCACATTATTGTAGCAGTCACTTTTTGTATAATATAATCACATATTAATCTCTTTTTAATAGAATGAGAATAAGACTCATATTAGAATAATAAGAAAGTAATGGGAAATGGGTAAAATGTATTAACCTAAAAATAATAAAAATTAGAGGCAAAAAAATTAAACAACAACAACAACAACAAAAACTAAAAATAAATTAAATAATCAGATAAGTAAAATGAATTAACCTGAAAATAATGTGAAAAATAAAAATGAAAGGCAAAAATGAAACTAATTTATTTCAAAAAGTAAGAAATATAAATAAATAAATAAATAAATAAATAAATAAATGAATGAGAATTGGGTAAAATTAATGAACGTAAAAAAAAAAAAAATTAAGGCAAAAACTGAAACAAACAGGAAACAAACAATCAAACAAATAAACCTGAAAATGTGAAAAATAAAAGTTAGTCAAAAATTCAAAATAGAAACTAAATAAATAAATAAATAAATAAATAAGAATTGGGTAAAATTAATTAACCTGAAAATAATTTGCAAAAATAAAAAACAAAAGACAAAAATAAAACAATCAGAAAATAAATGAGTAAATAAATAAATAAGGAGATAAGTAAAATTAATTAACCTGAAAATAATGCAAAAAATAAATTTATATAAATAAATAAATAAATAAATAAATAAATGAGAATTGGGTAAAATAAATTAACCTGAAAGTAGTGCAAAAATGAAATAAAAATTAAAGGCAAAAATTAAAATTAATGCTATTTTTAATATTAATATTAATTATAATATTATAAATATGATTATTTTTAATGATTATAATATGATTATCTACATTATTGTAACATACATATAATTACAATACAATACATATAATTATATATTAATCTTTTTTAATAGAATGAGAATAAGACTTATTCTCATTCTATTATTCGAATAATGAGAAAGTAATGAGAATTGGGAAAATAAATAAATAAATAAAATGATAATATTTTAATAAATAAACAAATAAATAAATATTCATTTATTGTCCTGACAGCTGTTTTCTTAACGCAAAATTTTACTATATATTTCTTTTTTCTCTTTTGATTATTGTAGTAAAATATAATATGGAAACCTACTTTATGAGATTCACCCTAGTATTAATAGTTTTATAAATAATAATAAATAAAAAACAAACAAACTAATTATAGATCTGTAGTCTAACTTTACAGTTCCCAAGCAACATTATAACTTTCCATTAATAATGAAAGAGCTTCAGATTATTGACTCATCCAATCAGAATTTAGCATCAGAACTATTCACTACTGATCTGGTGTTCAGTGTGGGAGTCAGTTGCTAACTCAGTAATAGGCTCTGAGCTGTCTGGATGTCCAATTTACTCAGCATATACAGTATCTCTATGATTCAGACCGATAACTAGTGAGATCATTCAGACATTCAGACCAATTCATAAAAAAGGAAGTCAAACTCAACTTGTTTACAAATCAGACATCACTAGCTGAACAATGTCACACCCTGTTTACTGTTGTCACACGCAATTGAAATCTCTTGCCTGTTTACCATCTTCCAGCACCCAATCTTTCTCTCGTGTCACATCCAATTCAGACTGCGCGTTCACAGCTCAGCTAAAATATAAAATCAAGTTGCCGTAGGGTTGTAGATTTAGATTCTGCTCAAACAACTGTGATCTCTAAAATATGTCCTCAACCCTCAAAACTTCCCCGAGCAGTGTCAATCTTGACAATGATAAAACAATGAAAGTGTAAAACACTAAACTTTCATCCCTTTCCCTAGATGCAATGCTAAGATTCCCTTTTCCCCGCCTGTGCTGAGATAACCCCACATCAATATGTGATCATAAAAGATTCCCTCCCTAAGCCTGTTCACACTTCCACTCCCCAGCATAAACCTCAGGCTTTTAAATACAGCGCTATCCTGAGAGGAAAACCTGTACAATATCAAGGTAAAGAGATAAGGGGTTCGGCCCTAATCCACTACAGAGATGGACAGGGGAATCACCCAGTGAAGACACTTAGTCGGCTGACCCTGGCTGATCCTGAACAGTCGTACGGATGCACTGTCTGGATTACAGCTGCCTATCTCACACCACCAGGTTCAGGCTAAAAAAAAAAATCTTAGTGTCAACACACCTCTTGTTTAACTAAGGGTAAACACATCTGTCAAGCAGCATTTAGAAAATGAACTGATAATGGCTTTATAAGTTTTAAGTTATGTCTGAATTTGAAGTGATTAGAAATATATATATATAAAGGCCCGTCAGTTTAACGCATTAATAATTAATTAGTTATGAGTAAATAACGTGATTAAAATATTTGAACAGAGTTAACACACTGGTCCTGCCACCAGACCTTTACGTCACCTTACAGTCGATACAGTTGACTGATGACAAATATGATGCAGGGCAACAACTCTATAAATGCAGTTAAGCCCTAAAATGCAAGATATTGGTGCAAAAAAAATGTATGTGTATAGTCTCATATTATATATATATATATATATATATATATATATATATTATATATGAGTGCTGATTTTTTCCCGATCTATCACAAGCTTGAATATGATTTTTATTTTATAGTAAATAAGTTGATATTGTGTTAAATTTTAAACAACATCATGTGTTTTTGCACAATTTTGCAGAGAACATATTACCTTTGAACCCACAGAAGAATTGTTGCACGTCTCTGAGCAACACAGCGGTGTTTAGTTTCTAAATAAATCCGCATTTTGAATGAATCGTGTGAACTAATGATTCAAAGACCCATTCATAAAGAGAGCCATTTGGTTCATTCCTGAATTAATCAGCCGTTTGAATGAATCAAATGAATAAATGAATGACTTAAAGACATTTACCGATTTAGTTTTTTAGAGTATAATTTCATTAAAAAAATACTCATAATAAAAATAGAATATTAAAAGGATAGTTCACCCCCAAAAAATAAATAAATGAACAATCTGTCATCATTTACTCACCCTCATGTCGTTTCAAACTTTTCTTTTGTGGAACATAAAAGAAGGTATTTTAAAAAATGTTGACAACAAAGCTATTTTGGTTACCATTGATTTTCATTGTATGAACAAATAATACTGATTTGTTTCTCAAATTATCTTCTTTTATGTTCCATAGTTTACGTTGCAGCCTAAATGTTTTTTTTTGTAATACATTTTATGTTGAATCAAATAAAATATTTCTTTCTAAAGCTACAATTTGTAATACCTACTTGATACTTTCTCAGTATACATAAATATAGCTTTAAATAATATTTTGTGGGTAGTTTCACAGTCAAATTTATTTTGCAATTAATTTGATTAATTAACTGAAACATCATGTAGTTACTTAGATTAAAAAATTTCATTGACGACTTATATATATATCGGGGCCTCTGAGGAGGCAAGGGAGGTAGTGGCTCCTCAAAAAATTGGATGGGAAAAAAATTCGTTTTTTTGTTGAAATAACTTTGTTGAAATTCTTACCATCTATGTTCATTGGGGTTGTTTGTTACATTTAATGTTGTTTAATTAAAGCTGCAGTCCGTAAGTTTTGTTTTTGTTCCGGCTCATGACAGTTAGGGTATGCTGCAAAACTCCCATCTCATGTTCTCCCTCAACTTCAAAATCATCCTATATCGCTGTTTTACCTTTTTTGTTAAGGGTGTTTGATCTTCTTTGCATGTTCACTTTGCAAAGACTGGGTCACAACTTCTACAGCGATGTAGGATGATTTTGAAATGATGTTTGAAGTTGTGGGAAAAAAAATACGATTGGAGTTTTTCGACATACCCTAACTGTCTTGTGTCAGAATACACAGAGTTCATGGAGAGAAAGGCAAGATGAGCGTTTGAGATTAAAAAGTATTCAAATTGTATTTTTTTTAACGAAAATAACCGAAGGTTTCGCTAGATAAGACCCTTCTTCCTTGGCTGGGATTGTTTACAACCGCATTTGGGATCGTTTGAAGCCGCATTTAAACTGCATTTTGAAAATTCAAAATCGGGGCACTGTATCAGTCCATTATATGGAGAAAAATGCAGAAATGTTTTTCTCGGAAAACAATTTTGTTACGAACATGAACATCTTGGATGACAAGGGGGTGAGTACATTATATGTGAATCTTTGTTTTGGAAGTGGACTTCTCCTTTAAGTACTTCAAAAGGTTTGAACATTAACATATCAGTTAATGAAATACATTTTTAAAATGTAAATTTAAGTTAAATCTATAAAACCTAAAATGTTGCCACTATTTTTTACAGTAAAATTCTGGCAACCACAGTGTTTACAGTGTTTATATGCATCACAAACTGTCTAATGTCAAATGTCACTCTTTTCTTCTGACTATGGTATGTTCACAGAGCCTTTTATGTAAAATAGTCTGACTGTATTACACTGACTCTTATTTTTCTCCACAAGGCCTTGGGAAGGTGTTTGCAGTGTATTTCTGAGAGAAAATAAATAATAAATCATGCCTTATTCACCATGTGTACACAAACCCTAAATGACCAGACCTTGATATGGTGATGAATGCTTCAAGTCAATATACCCCATTGAGCTGGATTATGAGGCAATAAAGAGCTCTCTTCAAATGGCGATGACAGTAATCTAATGAGTGACATGTTTTGATGTCAGACAGCTCCTGTCTTTTCCTTGACAAAGTTGTCAGGGCGGTTAAACCTCACAGGCACAGAGCGAGATTTTCTCCTCTAGGCTTCGGTGAAAGATGAACCGGCGTCTAATTCATTTTCTCTTTGTTGCTTATCTAAAGGCGGGGCTGGATATATCATGACAGATTGTGACAACGCCGTAAGAAGGAGGCTGTTAAGATGCCCGGATGGTTCAAATGTAATTGCAGTTTTCTCCTTTTTGACTCTGTCTCTGTTTCCGCGGGCTAAAATAATAATGGAAGAATTAACCTGGGGGTTCAAGGCTATTGGATTTGAGTTTCCTTGATATGAATCTTACACACACAAGTTGTGAACAGCATCTTTAAGCTGTTAGAGATGGAATAACTGTAGGGGAGACCGAGGGCAACTGTAAAACTAAATATCTTCGATCAAAAACCAGGTAAGAGCAAAGACACATGCTAAGTACAGTTCTCTGCCTGCCTGAGAATAACTGATTTTGAAGAATAAAATGGATTTTTTCCTTCCACTGGATATAAAGTATTTTTCTTCTTCTGTATAAAGTTTTGAAACTTTAAAATTTTGTCTTTTTCATGTGTAGGTTGCTGGGTAAAAGCTAACACTGTAGCTACCATTCAAAAATTGTATGACTGCAGTGAGGTTGAAGACAATATTAATAGTTAAAATAACTGTTATTATTATAATAATTCCGTAATCTTACAACATTAACCAGTTTTTTGTTGTTGTTGTTTTAAAAAATGATTAAAATTATTTTATTAAATTATAAGATTAAAGTTATATATATAATATATTTATAAAAATATGTATAATTAAAATATGAATGAATGAATAAATGAATGAATGAATGAATAAATAAAACAATTTCTTTTGAAATGTAATTTTTTTAATGCCACATTAAAATGTAACATCTCAAAAATTGTGCAATTACCATACATAATTTGTGAGGTTGGGGGCAATATTAATATCAAAAAAAAAAAACCATTATCTCAATACTCCTTTTTTAAAATAAAATTGCAAAATTACCAAACAAAATGTGTGTGATTGCTGTGAAGTTGGGAACAATATTAATAGTTATAATAACATTATTATTATTATTATTATTATTACTATTATTATTATTATTATTCCCTAATCTTACAACATTAACAGACTTATTTTTTGTTTACATTTATTAACATTATTTTTATTAAATTATAAAATTAAATTATATAAAATAATTTAACATTAAAAATTATTTAAAAAATAAATTTAAAATGTATATAATTAAAATAAATACATACAAAATTTATTTGAAATTTGACATTATTTTTAATGCCAATTAAAATAAAATTTCCACACAAAAAAAGTTAATAATCAATACTTTTTTTTTTTTTTACAATAAAATTGAAAAATTACCATACAAAATTTGTATGATTGCTGTGAGGATGGAAACTATTTTAACAGTAATAATAACTTTGTATTAATATTATTATTATCATTATTATTCCCTTATCTTACAACATTAAAACATATTGTTTGTTTTTTAAAATATTACTATTAAAATTATGTTTAATAAAATTATTAAATTAAATTATATAAAACATTTAAATGTTTATAATTAAAAACAAATGCATTTCTTTGAAATGTGGCATTTATTTTAAAGAGAATAATCTCAACACTTTTTTTTTTTTTTTTTACAATAAAATGTAAAATGATTTCTATTTCAGATGTCATAACAGAGGTGTAATACTACAACTTTAATCTCAAATAAATAAATGAATAATAAAGAAAAAACCTTAGCACTAAAAAAACGTTGCTTTTAACGAACCAATTGCAGATCCAGGAAAAAAGTGAATGATAGATCCAGACAGAGTAAAGGATGATGCAACCTCTGTCCACCTCTGTGCTTTGCCTGTGTCCGCACTATGTAAGACACTGATAGATTTGCCAGTCCTTCCCATCCTCACTGAAAAAGAAATAACCCGTTTTTAACCCGTCTCTCGTGGCATTGATTGATAGGCTATGAGCGTCGGACTTAATAACCTCTATCATACTATCCAACCCCTCTGCTGGCGGCAGGCGCCAGTTTGTTTATGGGTGGCATCTCCTCCAATACGCCATGTGTGTGAAAGCTCTACCTGTGCTAATGGTGTGGGCTGAGGGATTGGACTGTCAGCTGGGAGTGAGGCCTCATTTTTCTACCTGCCTGCTGTCCACGTTCCCAACCCCACAGAACAGCCCCTTTACGCCTTACCCTCTGTACCCCGATCATCTGTCAGCCTGGACCTCGGCTCCCATGATGCAGCGAAAAAGAGAGATGGGGTGTCAGCTCGGGTTGGCTGTGAGTGACACTTCTACATGTTGGATCAGGGTGCATGGAGCTGCTTAATCTGGTGATGTGGCCACATGGATTGTGTTTGTCTCGCTTGGTTAGCTTATTCACATTGAAGAAGAGAGCAAATGTTCTTTCAGCTTATAAAAACAAACGCTCAAGACTGCCACGGTAGCATATGAAAGCTCAGCCGTATGAAATTCATTTCCCTCCTAAATGAGCGTTTACTGTCTTTTTGGCCGAAAGAAACAAGGAAACGTCAGGTTGGGGAAGTATTCTAGGTTATTAGCTCTTTGATCATGATATTCGAGCACTCTTCTTGCTTTCAGAGTAAATGCTTTCACTCTCTGTGATGATCTGAACAATTACGCAGTGCTGGAGAGGCAGGATGCAGAATATTTACTGAATCAAACATAATTGCATTCTTTCTGAAGTGACGAGATCTCAAAGGCACGTTCTCATGGCAGAATTTTACACATTCACACCAGTACATTATACACAACTGTTCAAGAGTTTTTTTTTTATACTTCGCATTAAATTGTTTTAAAGTAATAAGGACATTTATAATGTTGCAAAAAATCTATTTCACAGCAGTGCTCTTCTTTTGAAAATTCGATACAAAAAGGATCCTGAAAAATCATGAATTCATGGATTCAACAAAAAAATATATATTATATATAATTGTATTATATTATATTATATAAAATTATATTTTTAAAATTTTATTATCATAATAAGAAATGTTTCTTGAGCACCAAATCAGCATATTAGAATGATTTCTGAATTATCATAATACACGGAAGACTAAAATAATGACTGCTAATCACTGGAATAAATTATATTTAAAATATATTAAAATATAAAACATTATATTAAATAAGTTATATTAAATAATGTTTCATTTTATGTTTGTACTATTTTATTTTATTTAAAAATCACACACACACAGAGTAGGCACATCATATATTATGGAAGCCTGTTTTTGCCATTAAATAAAAAATATATAAATATTTTATTGCTTTTTATCTCACAATTCTGACTTTTTTTCTCAGAATTGTGAGATATAAACTCGCAATCAAGAGAAATTAGACTTTTTTTCTCACAAATACAAGTATGTGTCTTGTAATTCTGACATTTTTTTCAGAATTGCAAGATATAAACTCGCAATTGTGAGTTAAGTCAAATTTTGAGGGGAAGAAAATACTTATCTTCTCAGAATTGTGAGTTTATGTCTGACACTTTTGACTTAATTCGCAATTACGTTATAAAGTCAAAATTGCTAGATACAAACTGACGTTTTTCAGTTCTGACTTTTTTCTCAGAATGTGAGATATAAACTCACAAATGTGAGTTATAAATTCAGAAATGCGAGATACCAACTCACAATTGCGAGTTTACATCTCACAATTCTGACTTTTTTCTTACAATTTTCACTTTTTTTTTTAAATCGGAATTGTAAGATATAAACTGCCAATTGCGAGTTATAAAGTCCAGTTTTAAGGGGCATCTTCTCAGAATTGCGAGCTAATATCTGACAAATCTGACTTACAGAACTCGCAATTACATTATAAAGTCAAAATTGTGAGTTACAAACTGACTTTTTTCAATTCTGACTTTTTTTTTTCTCAGAATTTTGAGATATAAACTCGCAATTGCAAATTATAAAGTCATAACTGCGAGATAAAAACTCACAATTCTGACTTTTTTCTCTCAAATGCGGGTTTGTATCTCGCAATTCAGACTTTTATTCTCAGAATTATAAGATATAAACTCGCAATTTTAAATTATAAAGTCTAATTTTAAGGGGAATCTCAGAATTGCGAGTTTATATCTGACAATTCTGGCTTAACTCGTAATTACATTATAAAGTCAAAATTGCAATATACAAACTGATTTTTTTTAAATTCTGACTTTTTTCTTGCAAATGTGGGTTTGTATCTCACAATTCTGACTTTCGCACAATTCTGACTTTTTTCTCAGAATTGTAAGATATAATCTCACAACTGCGAGTTATTTTTTTTACATTAGAGGGTTTTTTTGTTGTTTTTGTTTGTTTGTTTGTTTTTTGATTTGTGTGTGCATGTGGGATGCCTCATACGGCAAAAAATTCCTTGCATTTTATGCATACCTGGCCAATAAATGTTGTTGTTGTAGAAATAATGTTGTTGTTGTTAAGTCCAATTTTGAGGGGTATCTTCTCAGAATTGCGAGTATATATCTGACAATTCTGACTTAACTTGCAATTGCATGATATAAAGTCAGAACTGCAAGATACACACTCACAATTCTGACTTTTTCTCTCAACTGCGAGTTTATATCTTACAATTCTGAGAAAAAAGTAAGAACTGCAAGATTTAAACTCGCAATTGTGAGAGAAAAGTCAGAATTGTGAGATAAAAAGTCGCAATTGCCTTTTTTTTTTATATATATATTTTATTCAGTGGCAAAAATGGGTTTCCATAAAATACTGTATGCACACTTCAACATACTCCTTTTTAAAAACAAGAGTCGATTTTAAAAATGAAAGTAATGCTGGGAGAATGTAAAGACATGAAAAGACTGTAGAGGTAATTTGCTCATCATCGGCTCTTTCATCCCTACATAATATGCACATATTGCAAGTATAAATGTAAGTTGCTATCTAAACCGCACACATGCTTCTTCACGCACACATTCAGAATCACACTGACAAGGTTTAGAGGATGAATAGAAATTTTCCTTACCATAAATTCCTGTCGATATGCATGGAAAGGCCTGTAATAGAAAAAAAAAAAGCAAAAAGTAAGCCAACTCTGAAATTAAACTGATATAAAAATACATACATTCTGACCCAAACCTAATCAGGAAGGAAAAAAACACCTTAGACTTAGAAGCAGGCAATGAAATGAGCCAAACACTAGTTTTCAGCCTTAAGTTGTTTCTTTCCAATTCCTGCTAAGCTTGCATTTTGATAACATGCATGAATTTCATTAAAGCCAACTATACGAAATTGTGTGTTTTGGAGAAATTTGACGTTTAGTGAATGTCAAATGTTTCATTAATAGCCAGTGGGAATAACTGCTAATGCAAGCTTACACCAAACATCAAATATATATTAAAAAGCCTAAAGACATGGGGCGTTGCTTTTTCCTGAGTTTGTGTTTGCGGATCTCTAGGCTATACTGAAACAGCTTCAAAGAAAAGGATGAAATGAACGTTTCTTCCTGTTGGGGTAGACAGAGCGCTTACATTTGGCGCTTTGACACAAAGTGACACGCAGACATAACATCCATGTAAATCAGTTTGAGATAACACATATTGCCATATATAATAACAGTGACATCGCCACCTGTAGGCTTCGCCACCTGCTTTTGACACGCACCCAGTGAGAAAGATCCATTTCGATTTACTTTCCCTGGCGAGAGACTTCAAAAGCAACATTCTGCCTGTCGTCTGGTGTTGATCTAATTAATCTGACAGTTAATTAAGGGACAGTCATATTTCAGTATGTCAGGACACATATAGTAGCTGGAGGAGAGATGGCCTCTGGGAAATGCACATCAGTCTGTAGAATACATCCTGAAGTTGTGCACGGTAATTTAATACTCCTGAAAATTATAACTGATCCACTCATGGATATTTCTGAAGGGTAAATGGGGCCTTGGATTGGAGCCATTTGGAATCTGGGAAATGTTTGGATCTGTTATGATGGTGGAGCTCTGAATTGTCATAATCTCTGAGGAAAATTAGAAACTAAACACACTAAGAGGCAGAATTTAAAAACATGAATTAGTTAAGATTCAACAAGAAACACTCAAAAATCTTTCAGAAACTTTTTTTTTGGACTGTAGGTTAGATCTATATATACATGTGAAATGTAGGTTACAATGTGACCCAGACACAAAGATGAACTCATCATCAACTCAATCTTTTTTCGTTTTTAATCTGTATGAGATTTTGTTCTTCTAAGTCCATATAAGATTGAGTCTAACTCACACTCTTGGTATTGCCTTTTGTTAGTCAATACTTAGAATGTTAGTTGGACTGTTTTCGGATGGACTCCACTGTTCTTCAATAAAAATGAAAAAGGAATAAAATAAAAATGAAGTAAAACAATTAAACTAATTATATATATATATATATATATATATAAATACACTTTTTTTGCTAAACTATCTCTTCACGAATATTGATCCAATGCAAAGTTGTAAAATACATCAAATTAAATGTCTTTAGCTAAAAAAATGTTATTCTAAAGAACACATTTTGGGACCTAGAAATAGTCCAAAAAGTTATTAAATGGTCTAAACTAAACTAAACTAAAAGAAAAGAAAGAAAAGAAAAAAAACAAAATAAAAATAAAATAAAATAAAATATTGATCCAATGCAAAGATGTATAAAATAACAAATTAAATGTATTTAGCTATAAATCTGTTAATCTAAAGAACACATTTGCAACCTAGAAATTAGGTCAAAGTCAAAAAAGATGCTACAATAAATTAAACGTCTTTAGCTATAAACCTGTTAATCTAAAGAACACAATTTGGGACCTAGAAATTAGGTCTTGGTCCAAAAATGTATAAAATAGAATAGAACAGAATATAATAGAATAGAATCAAATAAAATAAAATGAAATAAAATAAAATAAAATAAAATAAAATAACAATTTAAAAATGCAATACAATTATATAAAATTAAATAATAAAATAAAATAAAATAAAAATTTAAAAATGCAATACAATAACATAAAATTAAATAATAAAAAAAAAAATAAATAAATAAATAAAATAAAATAAAATAAAATAAAATAAAATAAAATAAAATAAAATAATGAAAAGGAATAAAATGAAATCAAGTAACAAACAATTTTTCATTTTTTGGTAAACTATCCCTTCAAAACTAAATATTGACCCAATGCAAAGTTGTATAATACAAAAAATTTTATGTCTTTAGCTCTAAATGTGTTAATCTAAAACACATTTTGAAACCTCAAAAGTAGGTCACGGTCCAAATAAATTAAAAGGTCATGAAAACTTTTTACTTACTGATCAAGAACAAGTCGAGAGCCACTTATTTAGGATCAGTTCTAGAATATGAATTCTGGAAATTTAGTAATGTGACACGCTTCATCTCTCGTTTGCATTTTTGATTCCAAGACGTATGTGATGATGCCTCATTTGTTGTATTGAAATTTTCACTATGACAATGAATTGTCCAAAGTGCAAAAGTGTCCCTAATTACCTGCATTCCTAAACAAAATAAAAAAATAAAATAAAAATATGAATAAAGTGATGTTTATTTAGAGGTGTTTATTTGTGTCTCGGTATTCACTGATAAATGATATCTAATTTTTGCGAACAGGTGCGTGAGACTTTTTCCACCGTGGAACGAAAAAGACCAGCGCGACTGGGGGAGAAACAGAGCAACTCCGATATTTATGGCCATATTTTTTAAAAGATTAAAAACTTACCATACTGTAATAGGTCTGGCTCTGCGGCACTTTGCACCAGATGTATTACTCAAGAGCAGGTTTAGAGCTGCAACAACCATCATTTTTCCATACGACCGCGTTCTACGCGCCCCGTCCCACATTCATCATTTTTAGTATATTAA
Organism: Labeo catla; assembly: GCA_012976165.1. Classification (NCBI taxonomy): domain Eukaryota; kingdom Metazoa; phylum Chordata; class Actinopteri; order Cypriniformes; family Cyprinidae; genus Labeo; species Labeo catla. The sequence continues at coordinate 656,464 of VONZ01000165.1, forward strand.
TAAACAGTAAAGAGGAGATATTTATTCAAAGCTCTCATTTGTCTCCACAAACCAGCTGAATCTGTGCTTTAGCATAGCATTTATCATAAAAAACAAAGTGTGACCACTGCGTTAATGCAGCATTATGACAAATGCAAATTTCACTATCGTTTCCAGTTGTTTGGATCTAGATTGGAACAGAAGTAATAAGGCGAGTGTTAAAAAGGTGTGAATGCCGGCATTTGTAGACGTCGCTCTGAGCGGACGAGATGCCGTCTAATGACGCTCCAAAAGGCCGCTAATAAGGCTTTGTTTTAAAAATGTTTGAAGTGCTAAAAGTAGGTATTTTCCATATCAAATGAGCTTTTGTTTTGCGACGAGAGCTTTAGCACAAAGCAGACTGTAATTGCAATAATGCCTCGCTAACAGAACATTAGAGGGAAAACAACAACACGAAACAACTGCGATATAATTTCAGGTGACAGCTGTACAAATCAAAGGCAGTTGAGCTTTTCAATGAGGAACAGATGAGACTCCTGCTGAGCTGTGTACCTCTGATTATAAACCATTACTTACTGCTACAATAAAAACCTTACGGCCGTACGGCAGATGATGCCGCATTGTCCAGCATACGCGCTTCACCTGATACCAGACAGTACTTGCAGATTTTTCCCCTGGTGTTTTGGCACTTACTTTCTGGTTTTTCCCAGAGAGGAGGGGCTTTGTTTGGCTGTTTATTATTTTACAGGGTTGTGTCAAAGCACCGCTTGTCAAGATCAATATTTCAGCTGAGTCTTTCACTAAAGCTTTGACCTTTCCAGGTGTACATCTCGCTTGGGCTCAAATTCCCCATGATGAGCAGCAGAGGAGGGCCATTTTTAGAGCGCTGCTCGGCTCAACACAATGTAAGCACACTCGCCCGAGTCTCTGTGGGGTTCAATAAAGACATGCTTGAAAAACATATATGTTATATATACTCCGTATTGGAATTTTTATCCCAAAGGCAAATGACCTAACAAGAACAAGAACAAGAACAACAATAATAATAATAGTAGTAGAAATAATAATAATAATAATAACCACAACAACAACAACTACTACTACAGCTAATCATAACAGTTTTTGCATTATATCTGTTCGTTCATTAAATATAAAAATTATATACTCTGTACTGGAATTTTCATCCCAAAAGAAGAAGAAGAAGAAAAAGAAAAACTTAAAACATTAACCATTACAGAGGGTATTTTGAAGACTGTTGGTAACAAAACTGTTTTGGTTACCATGACTTTCATTATATAAACAAAAAATACAGAAATGTTTCTTATATTATCTTCTTTTATGTTCCATAGTTCACGTTACGCTGTTGCAGCCTAAACTTTTAATGCTACAATTAAGCTACAATTTGTAATGTGCACTTGCTACTTTCTCATGTAACACAAAAATAGCTTTAAATCATCTTTTTTCACAGTCAAATTTATTTTGCGATTAATATGCAATTAATTAGATTATGATTTATTAATTAGATCATGTAATTAATTAGATCGACTGACAGCCCTGATATATATATATATAGTCAATTAATCAGTCAATTAAATTGTTAATCTAATTAATTTAATAAATAAAGTTAACGCGTTAAACTAACAGCCCTAAAATAAATAAAGAAATAAATACATTTAATAATAATAATAATAATAACAATAATAATGTTGGCATTATTATTATTCAAAACAACTAATAATAATAATAATGTTGGTACTTATTATTATTATTATTATTAAAAACAACAACAACTACTACTATATATATAATCTGTATTGATATTTAAATATAAATTTATAATCTGTATTGGAAAAAAAATCTATATGGAAATTTTCATCCCAAAGGCAAATGTCCTTTCTCAAAAACCTTCATACCATATCAGCAAAATCAATTAAACAATTTTCCATTAAAAATCCCAATAATTCCCAGCTTGGCCTTTAGCAACAGATAAAGCACATTAGCTGATATCCAGCATATTTGTCCTTCCAGCATCTGTACTGGCTCAATAAAGCATAAAGTATCATCAGAAAATAACACTGAAGAACATGCACATCTACCGGCTTTACATAGCCACATATTGATTGAATACTCAATAGTGATCAATAAAAATAATACTCTTGAATGTACAATTTCTAAACCTCTTCCAATTACAAGTAAAGAGCAGAGAGACCGTCTCGGTATTGAGTTCTGTGAGCAAAAACACCACAACCGGTGTGTCTGACTAATCATTTGTAGCCTGGTGGAGGTGATAACTGCTTCACAGTGCAGCAGGATACACAACTCACCAGTTGATTTAGCTCGGCACAGTTCCGCCACCACAACCATGACCAGACATACTTGTTTAGATATATTACAGCAGTGCATTTATATCAAACCACTGCCTTAATTAACAAGGCTGACATTATTACACCTCTGCAGTGACTTATGGTCCTACGCCTGTATTATTATTTCTGATCTGTCAGTTCATTAGGACCGAATCAGGCTCACGGCCCACTTGCTTTTGCCTGCTTATTGTGTTTCGCGTTTTATTTGCTTGCAGGAGCATGTTGAAATTGGTCACAAGGGAAACAATTCCACTGCAACCGCAATTCTCTAATCAATCATTGCTTCCGGTGTTCTTCAGGTTGTTTATTAAGATTATTATTGTTATTTATAATAGACACACCTTCTTTGCTGGAACTCCCACCAGGTTTAAGAGCAGCTCTTAATTGAACATATTTCTGTGGGGGTTTGTGTTTACATGTGTCAACAGGCCAAATACAGCTTCTGAATTTTTATGCTTGTTATGTCATACTGCAGAGCGCTGTAGTGCCATATACGACTCTCAATAGCTTGCCTGATAACTATTCAACAAATAAATCAGCGAAAATAACAATAAACACATAAATGCTGTAGAAGTATTGTTCATTCTTAGTTTCTTGGTAACTAAAGTAGTTAACTAATGCTAAGTAATGAAACCTTTTTGTTTAGTGTTCCTGAAAATGCAAATAACACTAACAAATGTTACATAAAAGTCATTTTTTTGAAATTGAGATTTATACATATATTACTAATCAAAAATTAAGTTTTGATATATTTAAGGTAGGAAATTTACAAAATAACTTCATGGAACATGATCTTAATATCCTAAAGATTTTTGCCATAAAAGAAAAATCGATAATTTTGACCCATACCATTTATTTTTGGCTATTGCTACAAATATACCCGTGCTACCTAAGACTGGTTTTATGGTCCAGGGTCAGAAATGAGGCCTTGTTGTGAAGTGTTACCAAATCTAGATGAATTCACTAGCTGATTAACTGACTAGTCAGGATGACTAGTTGAACATATTGACCCCATTAACCCTAAAAAGTACAAATAAGATGCTCTTTCACCCTACAAAGTTTACCTTTAACCCCACATCAGCATGTATTGCTTTAATCAAGTGAACCCGCAGACCTTGATTAGCCGGTTCAGATGCGTTTGATTAGCGATGGAACAAAACTGGTACAGATGAACCACTGATACAACCTTCTGAAAACCTCCAAGAGTCTTTTATTTGCACGCACACCTCCAGGTCATTCTTCTAATTACGGAAATATCCACTTTAAGAAGGTGGAATCTCAAAGCAGATCTTAAATCCTTTTATTGAAGTGTATCCATTGAGGTAACAAAGCCATTTGGACAGGACGCACCATGACTTGGACTGGGACACTTGGCATGGCCTAGCTGTGTGCATGCAGAGGCTGTGATTGCTCATAATCATAGATCTGTTCTCACGTCCAGCCCGAGCTGAAGCAGTGCATGCGGGTTGCCATGGGAACACGCTGCTAAAAGCACCAGAGGCGAGGAGATGACCCACTGGTCGCAGTCTTATCCTGTGTGTTTGTTCAAGGAGCTATTGAGTATAAATCACACAAGAGAGAGATGAAGCTCCGTCTCACTGACAGTAACACTGTTTCATCATTTTAACCACATTTAGCACAGGAACAAACACCGGCTTTCTATAAAGTGTTTATTAAAAATAAGTCAATACTCTGTAAAATATGTATTAATAAGTTTAAAGCAGTCATACACGAAATTTAGTTTGACCTGACCTTTACCTTTTTAGTGCATTCAGCTACCTTTGGAATTTAACATGCAATTTTGGCCTCTGTACTTAACACATTTCTTCCCACAAATGTTTATGAAATAACCATCTGTTAATCTGTAAATCTCTCTCTATATACTTTTTCCCCAATCCAATATTATGGTCAATACAGATTTTTATGTGCCCGATAACAGATTCAGAGAGCCAGTTTTTTATTTATTTCTGCTTTGACAAATTAATTACATAGAAAAAAAATATATAAGCTAATGCATTATGAATCATATTTGTTGCTGATGTCATTTTATCTTGCTAAACAGCTTCACATACACAGTTATTGGTGGAAATTTTCTGTGATTTTTTGTCTGTTACATCAGTACATCAATAGGTGGTGATAAGGGACAAATCATTCATTCACAAATAATTCTTTCAGAAAAAACAAAAAAGAAAAAACAAAAAAACAAGTGACCGACTTGAATCAATCCCGAACAAATCAAATTAATCATCTTTCGCAATTTAAAAAAGCTCAAATACATACATACATATATATATATATATATTAGATTACAGCTTAAATCAAAATTAGTTTTTTACATTTATTATCACTGAAATAAAAATAAAATTTAATGGAAATATATTTACAAAAAAATCATAATAAAAAGAACAAAAGCACAAACTAAATTTATAATAAAACTGAAATTACAAAAAAGCTTGTTTAAAATAAATACTATAATAGTAATAATAATACACAATACTAAAATAACAATAATAAATATTATTTTAAGTTACAAATAAATAAATAATTATTAAATCACTATTTTACTACTAAAAATAAGTAACAAATAAGCAATAAGAAATAATGCTAAAATAAAAACTGATTTGTTCAAAAACAACGATTCACTCAGGAACAAAACAAGTGATCTTTTTTCAGTGAATTGATTAATCATTCACTCTACTGATTTGTTCAAAAACAATAATTCATTCAGAAACAAAACAAGTGATCATCTTTATCAGTGAATCGCCAAATCATTCACTCTACCGATTTGTTCAAAAACAATGATCCATTCACTGAATCATTTATTCTACCAATTTAAAAAAAACAATGATTCCTTCAGGAACAAAACAAGTAATCATCTTTATCAGTGAATCACTGAATCATTTACTCTACCATTTTTTTCCCCCTCACAAAACAATGATTCATTCAGGAACAAAACAAGTGATCGTCTTTATCAGTGAATCACTGAATCATTCACTCTACCAATTTTTTCACAAAACAACGATTCATTTATCATCATCCAGTATCATCCAATTTCTGCATCAGATTTTCCTAAGCACTTGGTTTATCTGTCAGTGCCACCGGTTATCCGGGATGATTTTATGTTATTTTAACAGTAGAGTTCATATATTAATTTCAATGCACATAGAATCTGTATGGTCAGTCTAATCTAATTCAATATTCCATTACACATGTAGGTCCAGCTAGTGCTGCTGATAGACACCGTCATGCTACATAAGAATGACAGACAGACTCAGGGGAGCATCAGAGAAATCCCAGTGAACAAAGGCCAGTAACTGACAGACCCACTGGTGCAATGATCTTGATTAACACTCAATCACCACTTTTATGGCTGACCAACTGCTGCTCCTTCAAGCAGTCTAACAGAAGAGTTCGATATCCTCTCAACAACCGCAAGCGCTTGACTGAAAATGAGAAGTAAACTTTCACAGATACTTTGGATAGCCACAGCAACACACCAACCTAAATGCTGAACAAACAACCTATATTTAATATATTTAACAAATGAAGTGCAAAAAGCACCATAGTATTCTACTTAAAATACAACAGGAAGAAAATACACAAGCTGAATCTCTCTAGCTCTCTAGAAATGCACAAGAACAAACATCTCTGGTGAGACGTTTCAACCAAAACAATGTGTGCTGTGGAGGAACAAAAAGACAGAAAGCAGTTCTCGCAAGTGCACCAACACGTCATTTTAATTCTGTCCGCTGCCTGAATTTTACAGTTCAAGCTCCAGTGTGTTGTCAGCACCGGCCCCCTTTAAAAAATGTATCATACTGATTGCTTTGTTTGTGGTGGTGGATGAAGCCTGGTCTGCCCGGCTCTGCGGCATGTTTATCAGCAGGGCCCTGGAGACGACACTTCACCCTGACAGGCAGAATAATAGAAGCGATTCTCCTCTATCCACCGCACAATCTCCCTCTCATTACAAAACGTCCAGATCAATTCCTTTAAAGCCCTGAACTTTACATTGATTAAGATCTTTACTCTGACACGTAGCTAATGGTCTTATTAAATGTTTTATTGTATTTATCATGAGAGCTATGACATTATAAATTGAGGATGGCATTCGAATCAGGGGTTTAAAGGGGAACCGTTAAAATGGGAATAGAGAAGAAAGAATGGCGTGAGAAAAGTGAGAAATTACTATATGACGTGTATCTGCACATGCAGCAGCTACTGTAGAATGTGTAACTGCAGCTTATACTCGGACACAGCAGTGCCTTAGTCTTATTTGGACTTAGCTTAGAACTGTAGCGATAAAATATTGCATAATGCAAACAGGTGATGTGAAAAATACAATAAATAATACCAAATCAATACTAAAATAAATTAATGTTTTGGGTACCATGCAGTATGTTCATCATATTTTAAATGTTAAATGTGATTGTTCTGTATTTCTTAAAAAACTGAAATGTAAATTTTTATTTTATACAAAATTTGTACAGACTTTGTATTTTGTCTAAGAAAAACTGTTAATTTACCATCTCGAGCATGCTTTGACACTTTATTGAATGTTTTCGTAATCATTTGTAAAATAACAGTTTCTCTGTAGAACATTTAGTGCTTTCATTGTAATAATCTAAAAATATTTAAAATAAGGGATTTACACTGTAAAAAAAGAAAAAAAGGTTAAATGACTGGCAGCTATGGCTGGCAAACAAAAACTGTAAAATTAAAGGAATAATTGGTAAAATATTTTTTTTTTCATGTAAAATTATTGTTTTTGCACTTTATTTTAATTAAATAAAAAAGATATTAAAAGATATTTTACTGTAATTTTACGGTTTTTGTTTGTTTTCTGCCAGTCATTTGACCTTTTGACCTTGACCTTTTTTTTCAGTGCACAGTACCAACTCTTTTCTATATGCTTCTATTCTTACATAAAATCAAATAAAATCAAATAATATAAAATAAAATAAAACAAAAATAATAAAAAAAACAAATAAAATAAAATAAAATAAAATAAAACAAAAATAATTAAAAAAACAGTCAAATGCACTTGGTTTCAATCCTAGTCTTGGTGGGTTTTAATGTAAAGCATGGCAGTGTTGTTACTGCTAACTAAAGTAGTAAAAATAGTTTTCATAAATTTAGAATGAAGCTGAAATAAATTAAACAACAACATCAACACAAAAAACATTAGATGCCTTGCAAACTACCTGAAATAAGTTTAAACTGAAATACTCAAATAAAATAAAAAAATAATAATAAAAACAAAATATATTAAATAATTTAAAATAGAAGTTTAAAAATTAAAACTAAAACTATGTATAAAATAATAATAAATACTGTAATGGTATATAAATGATACTAAAATAATAATAAAGCATTGTTGGTTTGTCGTAAGTGAATTCAAAGAGACATAAAAGCACAAAATTGTCAATTTCAACTAAACAGCTTTTAATAAATAATAATAATAATAACAATAAACTGCTCATAATTTTTTTTATTATGGAATTTGATATCAACCTCTGAAACTGTTTTGACCAGGCTATTGAGGACTGATCTCCATAATCTCTTTGAAGTCTTTTTTTCATTTTCAAGTTATGTAATTTTCTGGATAGACTAGGTATTAAGACACCACACCATTTCCCTAAAAGAGCTGACATCATACAAGTGCTTTTATTTCTCATCCCTACAGGATTATGGGATGAAGACGAAGAGTGAAACTTACAGTAATTGTACATTTCAGAAAAAGGAATCTTCATTAAATCTGCAGCAATTTCTTTCAGGCGTAACCCAATTTTAAGCATTAAATAAGAATGAAAGGCCTCTTTTCAACTGACATTAGGGCCCATTCCGTCTATAAATCGACATTTCCTGCATATATTATCACGTAGAGGACAAGAGGCCATCCTTTCTGTGTTCCTTGTCGGGTTTCTCTCCTGTGCTCTGCTCCCAGTGTAAAACAGCTAATTAAACATTTTCTCCTTTCAAGACATCCTTCAGGAGTTCAAAAGCCACATATCAAAGGACTGTTCAAAGGAAATCCAGAGTCAAAAAGCGAAAGGTGCCAAAATGTTCTGCATTTTAAGGAAAAAAAAAAAAAAAAAAAAAAAAAAAGTGGCTGCCGGTTTAGTGCTGTTTCACTAGCATAATCTGTGAGAGATGTGAATGTCCAACAAATAAAGATGGAATGTTATTTCTCTCTATCTGTGCAGACGTATTATAAGTGCTATAAAAATGAGCTGTTTTAGTCTTTGGGTTTGTCCTAATGATTTTAAATTATGAAACGACTTGAGGAGCGACACTAAGGTGGCTGAACCTCTCCTAACATTTCCTGCCTTCATTTCAAGCTGCTCTATAATTGATTCTTGCGGTTCCCGGCATTTTAAAGGCATACTAATGACTGCAAAAAAACAGTTGTCCTTGACTAATGCAGGGAGCTGTGGAATTAAACAGGGTGAGATTTGTCTCTCTCTTTTTTCCATATTTGACTTTGACTGTATTCATATTTAACCAATCTGAGCAGTTGATTAGAACATCAGGGGGAGAAAAATACATGCAGATTCATATTCCTAATATCCAATGTCTGGTTAATTACACTCACGACAGGAGGGGGGCATTTCATTACATCTAATCTGCGGTCACAAAACCAGACTGAAAATGCGTGATATAAAATATAATGTACAAGAACAGATGATGTTTGCTCTGGCGGGTATAAGAGGGACCGTGGGAGGTTAGTGGGGCGATGGGAAATCAGGAACAGGACATTGGCATAAAGGTCACTGATATTGTGGCGCCCGGGGAGAAATGGCTGGCCGGCATCTGGGGTGTATTTTTAGACAAACGTCCAGTGCTAAAGGAGGACACAGGATTGCTGTCATTGGGGAGAGCTCCTCAGGTGCAGAGTCTAATTGTTCCAGCGCTATCTCTGTGATGCATTCTGGGAAAGCGTGTGAGGCAAGTGATATTAAGAGTCACATCGAATTTAGAAAAGAAACCGAATTACCTTTGTTTTATCTTGTTTAATATATAATTTATTATTCAGCCACCCACTAGCCAAACTCACACTGGAAAACAAAACTATGGACCAAACAATGTTTTGTTTGCTGCCCGAGCATGTTTATTGACATTGTCTGTGGTTGAGAATCACATGCACTGCCTTTGGCTGTCTGAGACCATTAAATATCCAGGAGATGACATTAGCTATTCTATCTCTGACTTTCCAGCCAAAAACTTCACAGATTCCGCTCTTATAATTCCACATCTAATTAACGTATCTGCAGCGTGGAGAGATTTTAATATCAGATTTCACTCTGACTCCAAACGTTCTTGAGGGTATTCATTAGATGGTGTTCTTTGCACTTAATCGGGGTTATAAAGGGCATTTTAATTGATCTTTAAAATCTGGAAAAAGGCTTAAAATTCTGGGGTTGCTGTGAATGGTGAGAGATGTGTAGAATATCGGTACTTTGCAAATGAACAATTAACTACGGTGCGTCTGTATTCTTTTTTTTTCACTGAGAACTAAAGAAAATGCTTCATTTTTCAAAACATGCTACTCTAGAATGGATTCATCTATCTAATTCCTACAAATGCTTATGTTTTTCTTGATACACAAGCAGTAAGTAATGAAGAACAATTATTTTGTTCTGGCTTTCACTATCAATAAAGGTAATGACAACCAGAATTTGACCATGTAATTCTAAAATGTAAAAAGGCACCAAAACACCATGCAGTGTTATTATTGGCAACAAATGAATGAATGGCAACATACAATGAATTATGCTCCTTTTCACAACAGGTGTCCTCAGAATGTGTCTGTGAAGTTTCAGCTCCAAAAACCACACAGATCATTTATATTATCATTTTAAAATTGCGGAAGCAAAAACACACTGTTTTGTGTCTCTTTAAATGCAAATGAGTTGCTGCTCCCCGCCCACTTTTTCAGAACAGGACTGTGCCTCATTTCTCAGATACTCTGCTAAAAAACATCTGTTTGATTTTGATTATCTTGTCTATCGTGCTGAAATTATGCATTTTAAAGCCATAGTAGTTTAAACTTCTGATATAGGGTTTTCTAAAAGCACACATCTAAAACACGCACACAGAAAGCTGGTGTCACATGGCATGTGAGTACTAAACTAAGTTCTCTTTCATGTTTTATTGTGCTTAAACTGTCAAATACACACAGGTTTATGTTAAACTCAAATTTTTGCCATGGCGTTAGAACTGGTACACCGTTGTCGCTTGCAAAAACTAAATGGAGAGTCCAAAATTTTCGTATGCCTTTTTCCGGGTTTTTTTTCCATATTTGTCATCCTATCCTATCAAAATGCTTGCTACAGATGCAAAAACACAGAAAATCAAACCTGATTTGAACTTTTTTATGACGGACAAAAGTTTCAAACGCAGTGTGTAAACTTGATTGACACAATGTGAGATCATATTTATTTTCTAACGTGCGAAAATTTCGGACGGATTTTGGACTCAGTGTGCAATGCAGTCTGAGTGGCTTGTTTTTTTTTCACATGCTTGCAGAAAAAGGCTTATCAAAACAAAGTGGGTTGTTCTTTTTCACATTTTCTGTATTAGATGCACCGGGGACCCAATTATAGCACTTAAACACGAAAAAAGTCAAATTTACATGGCATGCCACAAACCTAAATAATATTTAATATTTTATATACAATAATTAATTCAACTACCTTCCCCCAATCCCTTAATTTAATTACGTAAACTATTTACTCATCACATTCTATTTAAGTTGCAAGCTGGGATCAGGAAAACCACTTTTTATCAAAATACCAATATATTTCAATATGATGAGTATGTTAAATTATTAACATGCTGTACTAATGCGCCTAAAATTTCCAAAACGTAATAACACTAGTGAAATTCACTGTCACAGGTGTTTATAGACAGGAATAAACGGGAGCTGTTGTCCAGTAGCTCTTTTCATCCAGTTAAGGGAAAAAAAAAAGACATATGGAAGTACATGGTGTAGTATATACAATACCAGTGAATTAACTTCAAAGCAGTATCTTTACCTCTGAACAAACAGGCTTTTTCCAACATGTCAGCCCACACTGACCGAAAGCGCCTTTGGGAGTGCGGTGTGTTTGAACAGAATTACAGCACATATAGTCTGTGGGAAGATCCACACGATGTGGTTGGCTCTCTCCCACTATGTAAGCACATAAATCTGCTTGTGCCCTGGAGGTGGGAACCGGCAGCACTAATTGACTGTAGAAAGATTAGGGGTCAGGGCCCCGGTAATATTAACATTAATAAACTTGATCCCTCAAATGAAAGCAATCAGCCGAGGGGGTAGTAAGGTCCCTTTCTGCAGCACCGTGACCCGGTCAGATTACCCTTAGATCTCTGAAAACAGATGCATGTGTGTAGATGCATACCTGTTAGATGCTAAACAGAACTGCTGAGTGAAATATTCATTAAGTGTTTTTAATAAAAACAACGAGAAAAAAAATGTGCACTGTGACAATAATCAACTAATTAAAATACACACTACATTGCAAAAGAGAGATCAGCATGAACATTCAATTTATCAACAAATGTTGATCTGAAAAAGGATTTCCTTTTTTAGTTTCCAGAAAAATATTACTGTTTTCAACAAGGGTGATAATAAGAATTGTTTCTTGAGCAGGAAGTTAGCAAATTAGAATGATTTCTGATGGATCATGTGACAGTGAAGACTGGAGTAATGATGCTGAAAATCCTGTTTTGACATTACAGAAATAAATTAATATTTAAAATATATTTTAAATAATGTTTAAAATATATGAAATATATGAAATCAGAAAAGTTATTTTAAATTGTAATAATTTGTCACAATATTACTGTTCTTACTGTATTTCTATCAAATAAATACAGCCTTGGTGAGCAAAAGTATGGAAGCCTGTTTCCACCACAGAAAAAAAATGGGTAATTTCCACTTTTTATCTCACAATTCTGAGGTTATTTTTCTCACAATTGAGAGTTTACATCAGAATTGTGAGATATAAATTCGCAATTGCATGTTATAATGTCAGAATTTCAAGATATAAACTCACAGATATTACCTTTTTTTTTTTTTTTTACTTTTTTTCAGTGGCAGAAAAAGGCTTCCATACAAAAGATGCATCTTTCAAAAAACAAACAAAAACAAAAAAACAAAAAAGAAAAGAAAACAATGCAAGATATGAAATAAATATAATATAATATAATATAGCACTTTTTCACACCAGTCTTAAGTAGCACAAGAACATTTGTAGCAATAACTAACAATACATTGTATTGGTCAAAATGATTCTATGCCAAAAATCATTACGATATTAAGTAAAGATCATGTTCCATGAGTATATTTTGTAAATTTTCTACCATAAATATATCAAAACTTATTTTTTTTTTTATTAGTAATGTGCATTGCTAAGAACTTCATTTGAACAACTTAAAAGGCAGTTTTCTCAATATTTTATTTTTATTTTATTTTTTGCACCTTTGGATTCCAGATTTTCAAATAGCTGCATCCTTGCCAAATATTGTCCTATCCAAACAAAATGACCCTTATGACAGGTTTTGTGGTCCAGGGTCACATACTGTATAGCATGGAAAATATTGATTTAAAGGACATATTCAAATATAATGGATATATAACTATAAATAAATAAACAAACAAACAAAGGGGAAAAAAGATCACACATTTCTACTTGTGAACCTTAGGTCTTGGTATATGACATGGGAATGTAATGAAAGGTAGAGTACTGTGACCTCAGCTCAACGACGTTGCATCCGATATCTCAATCAGCCTTGGTGGGTGTTCAAATGTTTTACAACAAAGCATCATCGCTAGAAAAGGTCCTTGGCGAGGACGAAGCATAAATGAACAGGACAAACAGTAGCCCACCCTGTGGGTAGCCGAGGGGCACCTCTACAGAGGCACTGCCACTTTGATCCCAAAGCCCCACTGCTGCCAGGCCCAGAAGAGCCAGATTAGGCAGCCGGAACGACACAAAGCACGACAGCTCACTTTGTTCACCCAGGCTCAGTAAAATGACACAGAATGCCATGGCGCCCCAAAAAAGTCTCCTCTGAGATTTCCACTTCTTTTGAGGCAAACTCAGCGTTGTAAAAAGGGGGAGATCAAAGGACAGCACAAGTCACTGATAACTATAGTATATAATGACCCACTTCAACAATGACACTTTCGTTGCTACAGCACATGGTGCCAGGACCCTTCGCTATTAGTCATGCTGTTGCCTCATTTTCATACGACCTTTATTTGATTACAGTCTTTTTTCTTTTTTTTTTTTTTTTCCCTCCAAGACATTAATTTCGACTTTAGAGTAATGACGGCAGCAACATGGTCACGATATTCTAAAGAAGAACTCTGAAGTATTTTCAAGCCAAAGGTTGCTCATTTGGAGTGATTGCTGATTGATTACTCTGAACTTTCCATGCAAAATAAGGTTTGTAGACTACTATGGGAGAACATTGAGAAATGCTGTTCACTTGTTTTGTCTTTCACTGAAACGGAAAGTGGAAACTGCTATGTTCGCTCATAAGGAAAGGTATACGCAAACCTGTGATTGAGACCATTCCTAAAGAGGAGACTTCTCCCACAAGTCTCTGAGTGTTGAGTAGCAACACCTGCCACAGAAAGATCAAAGCTGTTTTCACAGTCTTACTCTTCCCCTTTGACAGTATTATTTTGTGGCAAGCTGTGAATGGGAATAAATGTGTGAGAACCATGAACTCTCTACCTTCCGCTCTGCATCATTCTGTCTCTTTCCTTCTTCCACAACATAATCATCATTAAAGGAGGGTTTTCCTAGCAAAATGCTCAATGCTTCCATTCTAAATTAATAAGTAGCATGTGCAAAATGATCAATTAAATACTATTTAATTTACTTAAAGCATAAACTATAACATAAAAAGAAATAACGGTTGTTTTAGATAATTCATTGTCATAATCAATCCAGTATATAACTACATCACAATCATATGTGACCCTGGACCACAAAACCAATCATAAGGGTCCATTTTTTGAAATTGAGATTTATGCATCATCTGAAAGCTGAATAAATAAGCTTTCCATTAATGTACGGTTTGTTAGGATAAGACAATAGTTGCTGAGATACAACTAGGGCTGTCAAACAATTAATCGCATACAACATAAAAGACTGAGTTTGCCTAATGTATGTGTGTGTGTACTGTGTAATTATTATGTATATATAAATACAAAACATTAATGTATATATTTAAGAAATGTGTAAAAGTATATGTATTTATGATAATTTTTATATAATTCATATTATATATAAATAAAAAAATTGTATATATGTCTCTTAAATATATACATTAATTTGTGTGTATTTATATATACATATTAATTACACACAGTACACACATTTATTAGGCAAACTCCAACTTTTATTTTGTATGTGATTAATCGTAAGTAATCGTTTGACAGCCCTAGATACAACTATTTGAAAATCTGAATCTGAGGGTGCAAAAAAAATTAAGAAAATTGCCTTTAAACTTGTCTCAATGAAGTTCTTAGCAATGCATATTACTAATTAACAAATAAGTTTTGATATATTTCGGGTAGGAAATGTACAAAATATCTTCATGGAATATGTTTTTACTTAATAAAAAAAAATCTATAATTTTGACCCATACAATGAATTGTTGGCTATTGCTACAAATACTGGTTTTGTGGTCCAGGGTCACATATATTACTGAGCCTGTAGCATGTTTGAGACCCTGAATTTGATAAAACAATGCATTTAATATCTGGGAGTGGTGTGGGATCAGTGAATCAGCAGCATCATGTTATATAGTGGTAGAGCAAAATATAGTAGATATAGCAGAAAGACAAAACTTGAGGAATTGAGGAGAAAGAGACAGCAACAATGAACACTTAAAAGCAGAAATAGGAAGTAGCATATTCAAAGTGAATGAAATGTCCAAATGAATAAACAAACTGAAACCAACAAATTACTAGTTATTAATTACATATTTGACGGTGTAATCAGATTACTGTACAAATTACTCTCTCCAAAAAGTATTTAATTACTTATTACTAATTCTTTTCTAAATCTTATACTTAAACTAGTTACACCCAACACTGTGGGTAACGCATTACAAGTAACGCAAGTTATGTAATCAGATTACTTTTTCAAGTAACTAGTAAAGTTACACATTACTTTTAAATGTACAAAATGAACAAAATGTCTGAGTTACTTTTTCAAGCGAGTAACAAGTTACTTTGTTTTCCCATTTAGTCACTGACAGCTCTCCTGTCCCCATGTTGAGAAAAATTGGGAGTGAGGTGTAGAGGCAAAAGCATTTTCTTCAGCCTGAGGCTTATTCATTTCACTTTGGTGTGAAAGGGCTTTTACAGTTACCAAAAATACAACATTTAAGGTTTTTGTTGTTAAAAACAAATAAGCAAGCACAGCCCAGGTGACAAAAGTAACTCAAAAGTAACTCAAAGGTTCCGTAATGCATTACTTTCCACAAAAAGTACTATAACTAAGTAACGTAATTAGTGCAACAATATTGTGATCCATTACTTTTAAAAGTAACTTCCCATTACTGGTTGTAAGTCAATCTTGTTTACAACAATAGCAAATCAGTGAATCCGTATGTCACTGAGTCACTGAAGCAAATCAAAATCAGCTTCTGAATTGCCCATAAACTCCGCCCATGTTCATTGATTGACATGACTGATGTAGCATGTAATTTGCACTTGATTTATCATTTGTCATCAGCTTGAGCTTTTGATTCATAAACTGAACAGGCAGTTTAAGCTTTTAATTCATCATTTGAGTCGCTCATTTGATTCATCATTTGAGATGTCAGTTTGAGCATTTGATTCATCATTTAAACACTGGACTGATTACAACAAAAAATATCAGCCCGAATTTATATTTCACTTTCTTTCTGGTATGCTACCCATTATGAGAAAATAAAATTTGATTTATCACCTAAATTTAGTCATAAAAAAGCCCATACTTCATCTTCTGCATTAAAATTCAAAACACATTAAGGAAACAAAACTGGATCCGCATTAAAAAAAAAACATTGTCCCTCCTGTATTTTCTTCTGATGAAAGAGAAATGATAAAAAAGGCTAAAATAAAAGAAATAAATCAAGTGTTGTGGTGAAAGAAACATAGAGGGTGAAAAATAAGGAGTCAAAGGAGAGAGAAAAGAAGGAGGGGTCTCTCTCCAGCCTGCATGCAATGCTGTGCAGGCCGGCCCCTGGCAGTGGTCATCATTAAAGTGCTTAATAGACCGTGGCAGGTCCACAACAGCTGACAGCCGACGGGTCCAGCACTGCGTTTCCAGGGAGTGAGGGTCACCTTCAGGGGAGGAAGTGCTTTATCAGACCCTAAGGCCAACCTGGCATCACGCGCTCCTTCACCCTGCCCAGGTGCTCGGGATGGATGTCCACCGGCAGTCAGGTGGAACCGCAGAGCCCGACCTCCACGCCATCAAAAATAGCCAAAAACATTAAACAGTAAAGTGATGCAATTCCCTTACAAAAACTCTCGAACTTGCCAAGCATCACTTTCAAAAGACTCCAAAAGAACACACACTCCTTTCTATGCTTCTTTCGGATTTGATTTCTGTCATTTGCTATCCAGATGAAAAGTAGCTGGACTCTTGAGAAAGCATTGATTGGAAACCTGGTAAAAACGATATGGCTTGAAGCTGATATTTTAGAAGTAACTGTATTTAACTTACTAACATATTTAAAGCTCACATGGTCAAGCTCACATATTACTGACTGTTCGAAATGTAGTGAGTTTGAGCTTTTGCACTCCAGCAGCCGTCATAAGCTTCCCTGCTGTGTGTGGAGTATCCGTTTTCAGTGTGAATTGTGTGAATTAAATGCCTCGTAGCAATATGTGTGCGGCGTGGGAGAGGCGCGCGCCCCGGAGAGACAGGTATTCCATAACTGCTCACAAACCGGCGCTCTGCTGCCAAAACAAATTTTGCTTCGGATGACTTTTGCCTGGAGCACAGGTTAAGCTTTTGTCAACATCTGTGAAATATCCATGAGTATTAAATATCCATGAGTGAAGACGAATAAAAACAGTAGCTTCAGGAAGCGTGAACCCTGCCTGAATCTTACGACAAAGCCGACTGTCTTATAGCCGTTATTAAGCCTATTCCCCTCGGAGAAACATAATTATATACCTTCCTTCCTCCAGTGCATTTTAAATCACCTTGCATGGCCGATTCATGATTGGCTGGGGCTCCCAGAGTACAGCCTTGTTGCACTTCCAGAGAGGCAGGGAAGTGCCCTGAGCAGTCTCGGAGGACACGGTTTATCTGGGTCTGGACACAGGTGCGTCTCCAAATGAGAAACACTGAAGAGGGAATAAGCTCCCGGACGAGACCCCAAAACGCAGAAGCAGGGGAATGTGATTCAAGGTCGGCCGTGGTAAGCAGCAGCTCGGCACCGCTGATTGATTGGGTATGCGAGAAGCATCTGGCACACAGGAAACAGGAAGGTGACTGGGGGAATCACCAGGTGGTTCCGATGAATTATAGCCACTTTGCCCAGCGCCTTCCCCGTCTCCCAGCCTACATACGTGCCTTTACAGAGCGCCATTGTCAAGCCGTTGATACCTCGTGGATAAAGAGAGATTTGCGTGAAAAGTCTGAAAGCGTGTGTGGCACACTCTCTGACAAACATGTCTGAGACATTGCAGTGAACAAACAATAGGACCCAAGAACCACATTGTCGGTTCTGTCTGCATTCGAAGCACTTTTTAAGATATTGAGCTTCAAAGTTTTTGCGTTCCATAGACTTCTGCAGATAAAACCATTTTCCCAAAAAAGCCCCAAATGTACACAGCTTACAAAAGAAATATCACATAATGTAAATAAGTTGTCACCGAATAAGAATTTGTGAATAACTCAGAAAGAACCTTATAATTCTAAGGTGACGACAAGTCTTTAAAGTGCCCCTATTATGGATTTTTGAAAATTACCTTTCATGCAGTGTGTAACACTAAGTGAATGAAAACATATTTCAAATTTTAAATCCGAAAGTGCACGTGCATAAAGTTATTCTCTCTCAAAAGACAGAGTAGACTCTGAATCATTTAAACGAGTTGTTTCTAAAACGAATCCCAAGCTTTACATTAGCATATTACCCACCCACCAGCTGCGATTGACAGATTCTCTGAGTGAACTAAGGCGCCAGCAGACTTTTTCGGGATCTTCAGGAAGATTGGGGTTTTATTTACCTTATTTTAACATAAGCTTCTGGTACTGCAAAAAGCGGACAAAATTGGAGCAATCAGGCTAAGTAGGGGTGTGTGTTTGCGATCGTCTCTGTGGGAGTGTGGGCGGGACGTGGCTCCACTTTGCTCGCTACTGTGCAGATTTGTGTACTGAGTTCTCTACCGCGCAGACTCTGGTCCCAAATCAGCGCAATATGTCAACGTCCTATTGGACCCCCTCTACCTCAAACACTGTAGCGGATTCCCAGCATCATGTCGAGAAGACGCTGTGCCCTGCTCTGTGAGAATAAATCTGTTAGGGTACAGTTAGGAATACAATTTCGAAAAACTCCCTTGTCATTTTCTCTTCCAACTTCAAAATCACCCTACACCATTACCGTACAGACCCAGTGTTTACAAAGTGAACATGCAAGGAGGGTCAAACACTCTTTACAAAAAAAAAGGTAAAACAATGATGTAGGATGGTGTTGAAGTTAAAGGAGAAAATGATATGGGAGTTTTTCGACATACGCTAATTGTTTTAACCGGAGTGCGCAGAGTATAAATGTGCATCGCAGAGCTAGACAAGACAAGCATTTGTGGTTAGAAAGTGTATAAATATAATTTTTTTAAGAAAATGACTGATTGTTTTGCTAGAAAAGATCCTTATTCCTCGGCTGGGATCATTTAGAGCCCTTTGAAGCTGCATTGAAACTGCATTTTAAGCCTTTAATCCATTGAACACCATTGAAGTCCACTATATGGAGAAAAATCCTGAAAAGCTTTCCTCAAACTAGGGGCTTTATAAATATGTTTCTGCGCTGGGCTAACGCACATACCATGGCTGTTTGGGTGTTTAATGTAATAGTAATCACAGCAGATCAGCCCTATGCAAAGGAGGTATTTGGAAAAATTAACCAATGAGCAAATCGTGTGAGAATCGTTGAGCAAATAAGGTAAAAATGCATATTATAAAACAATGAAAGTCTTTTTTGACCTTGCATGCATGTCAACCTGTTGTTGGGGACTCCCAAAACCAAAATATGAACTTTCATAATCCATAATAGGGGCACTTTAAAATGTCATATTAAAAAACATCAGGACCTTTTTATAGGTGATCTCCATGAATATTGATGACATGTTAATTAATACCCAAATTTAGCTATTCAATTTTCAATTAGGGCTTGGACGCAGCTAGTGTGAAACTTCAGTGATTTAATTACATTTCACAAGAATGAACGTGATGGATTGCGTCAAGGCCGATAATAATCTCACATTTACGAAACTATAGAAAGCCAAAATGACTGGGTCGTAAGCACTTGAAAAAGTATTGAAAAAAGTCATCAGGGAAACATAATCAGACCACCATCTGAGAGTTGCACAGTTCAGGGCCATTTTAAGACAATAAGAGGGGACTTTCGGCCAGGCACCCACACGTTTCCCACTGAGTCCCTAATCAGCTTTGCTCTGCTGGAGAGAGACCTTAGAGAACACAGCATACGGAGAGGGACAGGAAAAGCATCACCCCTATCGCTTTACATATCTCATGCCTCACTAGTCCGTAATCAGTTATGTATAATGATGGTTTGCAAAACACATCAAAATAGAAAACTGTGTAAAGATAGTGCGGGTTAACTAAAAACAAAAAATATAGAAAGCAAACACGGAAGACTGTCACCAGCATGCCGTGAAGGTTGTAATTCATACTGGAGAAAATACAGAACGTCCTACTGAAGCATTCTGTTAAATGAATGTTCCTTTTACTATGGGCACTTTGGCCCCTAGGGAGGAATAGTTCACCCAAAAATTGAATGTCATTTCAAATATGCATAACTTTCTTTTCTCTGTGGAACATAAAATAAGATATTTTGAAGAACTGTTTTTGTACATAAAATGAATGTCAATGTTGTCCAAAACAATGTTTTGTCCCTATTTTTATAGAGGGGGAAATGAAAAACAAAACAAAACAAAAAATATCGCATCCAAAATAAATGTTTTTCGTTGACATAATATATGTGTGTGTATTGTGTATATTTATTATGTATATATAAATACACACACATGCATGTATACATTTAAGAAAAATTTTTATTCTCATATATTAAATATATTTATATATAATATCAGTTATGTGAATATAAATATATACATGTAAATCCATGCAAATATTTTCAAAATATATATTGTATGTGTGTGTGTTTTTATATATAAAGAGTTTATTTGCAAAAACAGATAACTAATTTTCAAAAATCATGTTTTTTCATTGTGCATTCAAATTAATCTTAATCAAACTGCAGTTGGGTTATTTTGATAAAGTAAAAAAAAAATACAGCTAACGAATGCAATAAAACACAATAAAAACAAGTTAACATAAAAAAAAAACATTATTTTTGAATATGTATAAAAATGGAGTTATCTCTTTTTGCAAATAAACTCTATATACACACACATATATATTATGTAAACGAAAACAATTAATGATTTGACAGTACTAAAAAAAATAAATTAGCTGTTTTTCATGCTAAGAGTATGAGTGTAAGAGTGTGAGTATTTGATGTATCCTAAATATAAATATTTTAATTATATAAATATATTTAAAAATATATTATAAAATTACTTTAAATTATTTAAAATTACACCTTGATTGAAAATTACACACAATAAAACATTCCTCTAACAAGTGACATTTAAATTTGATTTTAGTTTCTTTTTGTTCGCACATCATATATCATCTTTCATTTGAACAAAGCTCTTAACTGACACTCTTTGTCTTCTAAGCAACCTATTATATTAACTTACACTTAACTTATTAGGACAAAATTATATACACACAAAAACGTAGGCATAGGAAAAGGTTTCCAAAACAGATTCAATGTGATCCTAAAATAAAAAAATAAAAAAATAAATAAAAATAAATAAATAAATAAAATAAAACAAAATAAAACAAAATAAAATAAAATAAAATAAAATAAAATAAAATAAAATAAAATAAAATAAAATAAAATAAAATAAAATGCCCATATGTCTTCTACCTTACTATTTTATTTGCCTGGCGTGACAATACTCCGCTCAAATACTAGTAAGAAAACAAAATAACTTTTATTCATTTATTTATTTATTGACTTGCTTATTTATTTATTTCGTGTAAAAATAGAGAGCTATCAACATTTCACACAATCTCAAAATGACCACTTCTCTTTCCACTTATACAGTACATTAGCTTCAGCACCAGGGCTACTACATTTAAAATACAAATAAATACATAAAAGCAGCAAAACAGAGGACAAACCAACATCTCGCTATCTGAATGCACTTGCCTCATTAGGTAAGGACGACACAAATGGTGTATCCCAGAAGGCCACGTGACACCTCAGACACTGACTCTGGTCAGTGGCACGCAGAGAAAGGCCTGTGACGTTTAGCTCATTTTTTACAAGCAGTACATGCAGTAAGACCTCAACGTTGCCTATACATCTCTCTCGGCACGACTTCCCGGCCACATTTATAAGCTAATATAACCATTGTGACATTCGATGGTTTTACGCTTCACAGATCACAGGTTTTACTATAGAAATATGTCACGGACGTCTCCATGCTCTGATCTAAACATAGTGGAAACTTAACACGGTAAATGACCTTCCCTCCGAAGAGGGAACATTGTACATTGTGTTTCATGTGCTTGTCTTACTAATTAGAGAAATTTATGCAACAAATTTATTCTGTGCGAATAGATCTGAATCCTCAGTTCAAGATGTGCTTAAAAAGAACCAAACAACGTAGACCCATTTGCATTTCCAATATCAGGTCAGCGTCTGACAGCGAGACGAATGGTTAACCTGTCAAACTACACCGAGAACTCATCAGCAGGGCACTAGATGACAGATTAATGGAAATGTGCCATATAATTTTTAATTACCTCTAAAGAGCAGGAGCAAGGATTCACTTCAAGGGCTGTCAGTCTGTTAACGAGCAGAGAGCCAAAAAAACCAATATCTATAATCTCGGATCTATTCTGAGCTCAGTGTCACATATTAGAATCTCATTACGTGCTAAATAACTGGTACACGGCTCACCATTTTATGAGTGAGCTATGGTGACAGAGCACATAAATATAACATTACAACCATCTTAGAGGCCAGATCAACCTAAAAAAGGAAAGACAGGCACTCTCGAGTGGTCACAGCTGATTCCATTTTTACAATGACTTCATCTGTAATTCACATACAGTGCAAAAGTGGCTATGATGCTCATGTTGCTCTCTTTCACTGAATATCTTGAGCTCTGCTGTAGCTCTCAAGTCAAATATAATGCTGTTTGATGCACTGAACAGGCTTTGACATCAATGGCAGACACGTGAGAAACAGTGATTTATTTATTTCGAATTTTTTTGTAGTAAAAAAAGATTTAGTTCAAAGGATCACGCCACTATTTTTGACAATAGGCTCATTTTCCAACTCCCCTTGAGTTAAACAGTTGAGTTTTACGGTTTTCAAATCCATTCAGCCGATCTCCGGATCTGGCGGTAGTACTTTTAGCATAGCTTAGCATAGATCATTGAATCTGATTAGACTGTTAGCATTAGAGTTTCGATATTTTTCCTATTTAAAACTTCACTCTTCTGTAGTTACATCGTGTACAAAGACTGACGGAAAATAAGCTATTTTCAGGCACTGCCTAATATCATTGCGCCTGCTGCACCCATTGTACGGCAGCAAAGTTTCTTGATTATTACGCCGGAATGAGAGTATAGTTCCTAGCCATATCGGCCTAGAAAATTGCAACTTTTCATTTTCCGTCTGTCTTAGTACACAATGTAACTACAGAAGAGTCAAGTTTTAAATAGTAAAAATCGAAACTCTTTAGTCATTTTTGAGTGAGATGCTAACAGTCTAATCGGATTCAATGATCTATGCTGAAAGTGTTACCGCCAGACCCAGAGATCGGCTGAATGGATTTGGAAAGGGGAGTTGGAAAATTAGCCTATTTTCAAAAATAGTGGCGTGTTCCTTTAAGGTAACTCCGGGTATTATGACTTTTATGGCTTAAGATAACTTAAATCATGTTTCTTATTGAAATATGTAGCAGAAAAGCCTACAAAGACTTACGTTATTTTTAAAAATCCACATCTTTTCATACATATTTTGGCCTATTGGGGCGCCATTATTTTAATGATGTAAAATGGTTGCACGCCTTGAGCTACTGGTGTTACCTGTTGCTATTTTTACTGCAACACATCTCAGAAACTAAACTACTGATATGATGCCACATTGTGTGGCTTTTGGTTGTAATTTTCAGTCGAAGAGCAACAAGAGAAGCAATATTAAGTCTTCACTGCTTTCCTAGCGATAAGAAGAGGAGAAAAGAATAGTAACATGCCTGTGGATGAATAAAACTTCCTAAAGACCCGCGTCTTGTTCTCTCCACTTAGCCCTGATGCCTTTGAGGTTTTTAATAGACCGCAGCTACTAAAAGAGCTTACAAACAGCAGAGACAAGAAAAGCTAGATGCCATCCTGGCAAGATATAAACATGCAACGCTTGTCATGACACTGCAGCCACTGAGGAAGTTTCTCAGTGTAGATTTCACTCAATAGCCGGGGCTTTGGACTCTTTGTGAGGGAAAATCGATGTTGTGGCCTACGCTTTTATCATCGCCACATGTAAGCTGTTTCAGTAGCTGTAGCTCACCAAGTGTAACCATTTGGCATCATCGAAATAATGGCACCCCTGCATAGTTCAAAAGTATTTTATGGGTTTTCTACTACGTATTTCAGTAAGAACATCGTTTATGTTATATTAAGCCATACAAGATTGATATAAGAGTAGGGTTAAACCAAATGCCATACCATAGATTTTCCCCACAAGGAGCCTAAACACCCCTTGATATCGAGTGAAATTTGCATTGAGAAACTCCTTCACACTTAAAAATAAAGGTGCTTTAAAAGGTTTTTCACCGTGATGCCAGTCCTCGTGGCCCACTGCTCTGCACAATTTGTATGTGTCCCTTATTTAACACACCCGATTCATATCATCAGCTCATTAGGAGAAAGATCCATGAACTTAACAGAGTGTGTCAGATTCAGAAACATACAAAATGTACAGAGCCGTGGGACCCTAGGACTGGAATTGAGAACCACTGCCATAGAAGATCCATTTTTGGTTTCACAAAGGACCATTCAGTCAAAGGTTCTTTAAAGAACCATCCCTTTCGTACCTTTTTATAATCTGAAGAACCTTATTTCGCCACAAAGAACCTTTTGTGAAACAGAAAGGTACTTCAGATGTTAAAGGTTCTTTACGGAACCATTTAAAGAAAAAAAAAGTTCTTCTATGGCATTGTGAAGCACCTTTATTTTTAAGAGTGTTCAGTGGCTGCGGTGTCATGACAAGCGTCGACATGTTTACATCCTGCCAGGATGGAATCTAGCGTTTCTTCTCTCTGCCGTTTGTAAGCTCTTTCAGTACACTCTAAAAATCCTGGGTTATTTTTTTTAACCTAAATGCTGGGTTCAACTTGTTGGGTTATTTTTAATATTTTTCCCCAGGTGCTGGGTAGTTTTTCTGTAACTAAGTTGCTGGGTCATTTTTAACGCTGGGTTATTTTTATTCTACCAAACCGCTGGGTTAAAGCAGTCGAAACAACCCAGTTGCTGAGTTACAGTCACAGCGCAGGCTTTTTGAGTCCTCGACAGGAGGGAACTGTTCTCAGCGCTGCCAATTTGGTGCACTTCTTCAGCGAAAAAAGGTTTGTATACATTTTATTTCATTTATAAAGTCTTTACTGCAGCCCTTCACTGCCTCAGATTTCGGACCTCAGATTTTCAGACACACCGGCATGAGAATTAGCGATATTTCTGTAAAAAATGATTACAGAGAACGGCTGAATACATTAAAATGCTACTTTCAAATGTTACTAAATTTTAAATTTTATGTCTAAAATGCTTGTTAAACAAGTTAAAATGTATGTAATATTGTAAACTATGCTGTATTCATGGAAAATTAATTCAATTTGTCTTGTATTTTGTCCATGTGTTCTTGCTAAAAATAAACGTTCATCTTTTGATTATTACTGTTGCCTCTAGTAATTCTGTGTGTGTGTTTTTATAAGTTCCAGTCCGTTTTAAGCCAGCAATATAATAATTTTTAAACAATAGTTGACTTCAATAAAATAACCCAGCATGTTTGGTAAAAACATTTAACCCAACCAGCTGGGTCAAAATAACCCAGCATGTGTTCTGTCCAATATTTACCCAGCGCTGGGTTGCCAAATAACCCAAGTTGGGTTGTTTTTAACCCAGCATTTTTTTTTAGAGTGTAGCTGTGGTCTACTAAAAGCCTCAGAGGCTAAAGTGGAGAGAACAATGCGTGGTACTTTAGGAAGTTTTATTCATCCACAGGCATCTTCCCATTATTTTCTCCTCTTCTTATCGTTAAGAAAGCTGTGAAGATCTACACAGGTTCTCTTGTTGCCCTTCGACGGAAAATTACAACCAAAAGCCGCACAATGCGGCATCGTGTCAGCATTTTATTTTCCTGAGTTCTGCATTCCTAGTTGTGTAGCGCCAATAGCTAACAAAGTGCAATCATTGCATATTATCAAAATAATCTAAAAGATCCTGACAAAAGACCCCTTCAGCAGAGCTCTATACTTTTTGTTGGTATATTTTACAAGAGAGTAGACTTGACTGTAGTTTAAATACTAGTTTGAACTACTGTAAATAATGCATACCTTGTATCTTGCCACACAGTTTCAAAGAAGCTTCCCCAACCCTGCATGAGTCATATGGAGCACTTTTACGACATATTTATGGTGCTTTTCGGAGCTTGACAGCCTATTCTTCAACAATTTCCCTCTTGTGCCCCACAGAGTAAAGAAAAACATACTGTTTTGGAATAACATAAGGGTGAGCAAATAACAAAAGAACTTTCAGTTTTAGGCAACCAATTCCTTTGCCATATTAAAGTTGAAGAAAACTTTTTGTCTAATCCCTATGCATGACCAGAGAAAACTGTGTTAAAGCTATGAAATCTATTCTATGAATACACAAGTGATATATGAGGATGGATTGCGATGCCTCTCTTGGTATTCATGGTTGTATATAGGGCTGATCTACCTTCATCTTCTGCATTAGGGCTCACCGCGTCTCTCATAAACGTGGCTGAGATGCGACGAGGCTCCTTCATGAATGTGAGAGCAGACCTTGTTTTGTGCTCGACTGAAGCTGCAAGCCAATCAATGGTGTGCAGGCGTAGTGAAGACCTTCTTGTTAGAAGTGACCTTGAGAGATGGTAATGCCACTAAACCTGGTGATGTGCTGGGACGGGGGATGTGATTAAAGAATTACGGCAACGGGCGTAAACATCGCTTACTTCCAAATGAAAGCATTCAGTCTCTCCGCCTGAAGGGAAAAAGCGGTAAACACAAACGTAGCACCGCAGTCTATGGGAGAATTTACACTTGTGAACAAATGCAAGCTGTGTGTATAGAATTAACATTCACCATACATGTATAATTTGCATAAGAGCTGTATATATTTTGTGCAAATCCAATTTAAATGTCAAAGGATTTTATTTGGTTTCAATACACGAAAGCTATATACAGCAATGCACCAATATATGAGAGCTCCTCCTGCCTCTTGCAAAGAAAAGAAACCCAGCACTATTTAAAATTAGACGTAAAAATGATATAAATATTGACAATATTTTAGGAAATGTGTTGAACATGCTGCAAGTGGAAAAGAAGTGTCAATGCTGAGTAATCTAGCCATATGGCAGATTTCTGTGTTTATCTTTTTCTTTTGCATGTGATGCTCAAATGCGTTGAGATACCATATCACGGGAAAACTGTTGAGGAGTAAATGTCAGTTACATGATAAAAACCTTGTAACGTGATTAAACCTAATTTGGTACATCATTGCTCAACCAAAAAAAAAGCTGAGGTACTTTATCGCTCCAGTGTCTCCCAAGCACAGAACAAAGACCAGGTTATTTCTCCCCTAGGCAAAACTCCCCAAGACCCCATTCCTCTGTCCACATGTCTGTCAACACTACTGAAAATGGCAGTCGGCCACAAAAATCACTCAGCACACCTGTCAGCATTACCCTCCAGAAAATAATTTGCTCAAAACTATAACAAGCCGTTATAATTAGCTGAGGGTTATTAAATATGTCCAACACTGGATATCTGGACTACAAAGGAAATCTAATAAGATGTGCCGGTGCATTTTTTCTCTCCTTTTTCTGAGTCAGCGGCTGTGGTAGGCATAAATTAATGTGCATATGGAGAGCGATGTCACAGGATGTGAGGCAACCACTGAGGCCTTTAGCAGCTCTGCGGGAAAGCAATCTGTGTGAGTCTGGAGGTGCAAATATACCACGGACACCTGTTTTCATACACATAGTGCTAGCGTTGATGACACTCACCTTTGCGAAACAGGTAAAAAGTTCACAGGTGTGTCTTAGTCTAAATTACTCATAATCAACATTTAAATTACACTACAAGTGAAAAGTCTGCACACACCTGCTTATTCTGTTTCATTATAGCAAAGAATGAGCACATCTAGAATAACAGTTAAGTCATAACATTTTACAAAATATATATATTTTTTAATCAATTTAAAAATTTAAACATGATTTCACTCAAGTGCGCTCAAACTTTTGACTGTTAGTGTGTATATTAATGTACAATTTTCATTTTAAAATAACTAACTTAATAATAATAATAAATAACAATAATAATAATAATAATAATAATTATTATTATTATTATTATTACTACTACTGGATTTTTTTACTAATAATATTAAAATAATATAATAATAATAATATTTAGTGTATAATAATACAATTTAGTTTATATATATTATTATAACTAACTTTTATAACTAAATTATTATTATTATTATTATTATTATCAAAAACAACGTGAAAGATTGCTCATAAAATAATTATTTTACAAACAAACAAACAAATAATAATAATAATAATAATAATAATAATAATAGTAGTAGTAGTAGTAATATTATTATAGTAAGTATTAACAATATTATTATTACCACAAATAATACAATTTATATATTATTGTAACTAACTTTCAACTAAATTATTAATATTATTATGCAAATAATTATTTCACAAATAATTAATACTACTAAAACTACTACTACTACTAATTATTATTATTAAAAAGATTGTGGCTAATAATACTTTTTTGTTTATATATTATTATAACTAACTTTTAACAAAATTATTATTATTAACAACAACATGTAAAACAGATTGTTCATAAAATAATAATTTAAAAGATTAATTAATTAAAATTTTAAAAAAAATTATAAAATATAATTTGACTAATAATAATAATTTAGTTTAATATATATATAAATATATATAGTTATGAAAATAAACATTATTCAGCTCTATGGGAAAAGTATGAAAAACATACAATTAATTCCACAT
This sequence comes from Labeo catla, assembly GCA_012976165.1. Taxonomy (NCBI): domain Eukaryota; kingdom Metazoa; phylum Chordata; class Actinopteri; order Cypriniformes; family Cyprinidae; genus Labeo; species Labeo catla. Next base: position 685,494 of record VONZ01000165.1, read on the forward strand.
ACAAAAACAACAAAGTACTAAACCTTTTCTTTGTTGGTGTGAGATAATTGGCTACTTTTTCCTTCATTACTTGACGTGAAGTTGTCTGATGCTGTGGCGGTGTAGTGTTTCATGTCACGCCCTGCAACTTTAATTAAATGCGTTATAAAGAATGCACAGATTCGTAGGCCCCATTACGGTTGATTCAATAATAATTAAAATATCCATCTGCGAGCATTAAATTGAAAATGCCCCCATGCGTAGCTGCGTTGAAGTGTAATGATGAGAGTGTAACTGGGAGGGAAGAATTAGGAGACGGGTATGAGACAAAGACGGGCTTTCGCATGCTTGACGGTGCTCTGATTATCTAATCAAATCATTCAGATCTAGACAGGCTCTCTGCAGCTGATCTGGACTCATGACTTGTGGAGGCGAGCAACTCTGACGGCCACCGCTGGGGGAAAAAAAGTGACATCGCTACCGATGTCATACACACGCATATACGTGTCAGTTGGGTCCAGCCCCACTGGCGTCTGCTCCTCTCTGCTGTACTTCTGACTGTTAATTAACTGTAATGATGTAAACAAGAACTCATCCTGACCACCTTGCCACTGCCACAGGAAAACCAATCTGTTAAAACAATCACCAGAGACAGACCACCTCTTGCACCTCACACCATCCTCTCACACTGCAATCAACACCGACGGCCGTGATAACGACGGCAAGATGGAACTCTGGCTGCATGAACTGATTAGGCGATTTCTTGCACTTTTCGCAGCTGGGTGAATCTGCCTCGCCCATGGGATGAAAGCTGTCAGAAGGTGTTAGCGGCAGTACGCACATTGACAGACCTTCATATATCTCAGGACCAAATGTCTCTAATGAATGAAACATGTTCCTCTCTCACCAGGCCTCTGATAAATAACAATCCCTCCCTCTTTTAAGACAGGGTTCCTCAGGGTTTTATACTCTCTGGTCGTGCATCTCAATGGCAGCCAGTTCTACCGCAGAAGCCTGGTGCACACTGTCTGATTTAGGCCAGCAATTTAAGAAATCGTAAAAGATTACTTTCGTTCTAGGGCAAAGTCATCAGTCATACATTGCTTGTTTTGACATGCTCCCTGAAAGCCAATTAATCGCATTTACGATGAATCTTAGTTTTTCTTAGTTTTTTTAAAAGTTTTTCAACCCATTCTGGATTGTAGCCCCGAAGCATCACTTTTGATACAATGACCAAATGTTTAATAAATAAAATTTAATTGTATATACATATAAGGGGTAATACTAAAGCTTCATTTCAGAAGAAAAAAAGGAAGAAAATATCACATTATAGCATGCATCTGGCTTGGGGGGAAAAACACAAGCCACAAAAAAATAAAAAAAAATAAAAAAAGCATGAGCAAAAACACAAACCAAACCAAACAAAACCAGAGAACAAAACAAAATAAGAACCAAATCAAACAAAACAAAACATGAACTAGTGTTGGGCGATTTTCATATCGTCCTATCGTCAGCCTGTGAGATTGCTAATTTATTTAATTGTTTGCTTACTTGGTTTCATTGTCGGCAAATGAAACAACACCGGCATAAGGCTAAAAGCAGACTAATTTTGTGTTTTAATATGACTTAATTTGTGTTTAACATAACAATTTAATAGAAACATTGTAAGTTACAAATGCTTAGTCTAGCGCGAGTTTATGCACTTTAATAAGTACCATAAGTGAATAAAATAATTACATGAATACATTTTTTACCCCTTATTTACACTGCACACGTCTATGGTGCGAAGGGGGGCCGTTCCCCCTAAAATGAGTAACAGTGAACCAAACAAAACAAAACCAGAAAACGCAAATTAAACCAAACATGAACCAAACCAATCAAAACAAAAAACAGAAAACAAAACATGACCAAAGAAAACACAAACCAAACTAAACTAAACTAACCAGAAAAAAAAACAAAAAAACATGGACCAAACAAAACAAAACCAGAAAACAAAAAACAAGAACCAAACCAAACAAAACCAGGAAACAAAACAAGAACCAAATCAAACAAAACAAGAACCAAATCAAACAAAACACGAACCAAACAAAACAAACCGAACAAAACAAAACTAAACCAGAAACCAAACCAAACAAAAACAAACCACACAAAACCAAACAAAACACAACCCAAACCAAACCAAGCAAAACAAAAAACATGAAACAAACAAAACCAAACCAGAAAAGAAAACCTGAATCAAACAGAACAGAACAGAACAAAACAAATGCAAAAACACTAATGCAAATCTAATACATAATACCTTTTATCTTATTTTTGTACAATTTATCTATGGTTTTAGTTAACAACCTAACAATCAACCTGCTTATTTAGTTTGTTTTGCTTGCATGTACTGTTTTCCAGTAAACAAACAAACAAACAAACACTTGGTCTGATATTTTTATAGTTTTATGTTTTAAAAAAGCCATGACATTCATACATGTTTAAGTGTGAATTAAGTGTTCAACACTTGGTGCCACTGTGTTCCACCCCAAACCTACAGGAAACAATGAATACCTGTCCAAACTAACTTTACCCATTAATTGTTTAATTCAACTCTGTTTAAAATACATTATACAGCACAACCACAAATGATGTAGTCTACCATCAAAAACTCTGATTCTCAAGTAGCATCTCACCGTCTATACGAGCCATAGGGAGTCGCTTTGGCACACAGAATTCTTTCTCCTGCCATGTGTCATTGTAAATACAGAGAAGATGAAGTCTCTTGTTTTGCTTCAGAATGTGAAGCCCACCCTTGGTAATGTCTAATTAATATCCACTCATTGCGGAATTCTCGCTTCCCATGGAGCCACTGAGACCAACATCTGTTTAATCAACATTTTCACTGACAACCCTTTTGGCTGTCGATCCTATTGTGGTGTGGCAGAGGAATACAAACAACTGAAATTCACTAGATGGTCTCAAAAGTTTCCTCCTTTGAGAATTCCCTCGACAAGTTGACAGACACCACATATCAAAAGCCTAGCCCAGTGCATTTAGGTGAAGAAAGTCCACTGGCGTAAACTTTGTTTCACTTTTGTCGCACATAGCTCACTGCCAGTTTTTTTCCCCCCACATACTCTAAAATTACCTCCAAAAGGAAGAAAGATAATGGTACACAGTCACAGATGGCTCCCTGAGGCTCGTAATCAGTTAGCCACACCCCGCATGCTGGCTACATGCTTTATTTCCCCCACTATGCCCCTTCATCAGCCTTGATTAGACCGCTGGAGTAAAATGTCACATTTTACATACCTCCATATTTCAGGCCAACACCAACCCTGACTACAGCTCCTGGATGGTCGGGGTGAAATGTCAAGGGATGCACCGATTCCTCCGTGCCCTACTTTGCAAATTCACAAATTCGTCACTTTCAGAGCAAGGCTGACTATGGAAATTACAGACGGCCTCTTCGTTAATACGTGCTAGGCAACCCGAACGCCACGGCCCTAATTGGAGCTAATTGGCTTACTGTTTGGCTGTGTTTCTGGATCAGATAAATAGCAAAGACAACACTAAGTGACACTGTGACCTTTTTAAAAGCTTCACTCTAATTAACCTTTTAGATGCATGCAGGTGTTTTTATGTAGGGCAGAGGGAACAAACTTGGCCACAGAAGTCTGGATGGGGGCGCATACGCGCTCCGCCACCGACTCCAGTGGAGAGCGCAGCATCGCCATTACAGCTGCTCGGGAAAGCGCGGATATTAAAACCATAAACATGAGAGCGTTCCGAGATAAAAAGGTCCTGCAGCCGAGTAATTTTGCATCATCATTCAAATCTGCTGCTCATTACCAAAGCTCTCATCTTCACGCATATGGCTTATGGGAAACAAAGCGGCGGGCTCATGCTCTCCTGATTAAGTTTACCGCAATGAACTGAGCAGTGTGAGCAAAATAATGAAATTAAAAAGTTATAATTTCGCTTATTACAGCTCATCGCACGGTTCAATATCCCAGCACGCGCGAGCAAAAGAAAACGCCGGAGTGTTCCAGTAAAGGAGCATTAAAAGTCGATCAGCGGACACAGAATAAAACAGAGAGTTTATATGGATCTACCCATAAACCCTTCAATACTGTCAAGCTTTTATTGTGGTTTGCTTAGCGGTCTTACGAGCTGCCCGCGCACACCCACAATAAAAGCTTTATGCCACTCACAGCTATTCCAGAAACGAAGCCGGTGCCACTTACGTACAGTGACAATAATTTATGAGCAAAAGGGGGGGAAAGGGCTGGAGAGAAAGTTGGTGCGCGATCCGTTAAGCACATAAATGTACATTAATTAATCACTCGGGGAGCTGAATCCCTGAAAGCGAGAGCGGATGGGGTGGCGGTTTTACATGCGAACATTTAAATGCATAAATAATGAAGCGGCACACCGGTTTTAAGTGCCGTGATAAAACTCTTTAGGGGTCCATTCTGGCATTTGGAGTGTTTACAATATCACTTTCAGGAGATTTCTGTTGGTGTTGTTGTTGTTTGTTACAATAAGCTGGAACATGACTGGACATGTTCATGCAATAAAACATCACCACAGGCGCTTAGGTACAACGCTGAGTAAAATCATTCAGTTCAATTATTAATTACCTCATGCATCGCGCAGGGTTATTAATTATGCATGTCCCTCCAAATGCATCGATTAAGCGCCATGTAAATGAGACGGTGTCAGAAATTGCTCCCGAACAGTGAAGGTGATAATATTGCCATTGATTCTCTATCCTCAGACGATTGCATCAAAGAATTAGCTCTCTTATCGCAGTGCACTCGTTCGTGAGTGAAATAGCCTTGATCCAGTCACACCGCATTAGAATTCAACCTTTGAGCTAAATGAAGGAGTGATCAGTCATCACCTGTGAGCGCTTCAGCGTTTAGCCTCGTAATGTGGTCGGCCCACCGTTTAGCATCGCTGGCTTCAAAATTAAAATTCTGTCATTTGCTCACCCTCATGTTGTTCCAAATCTGTATGACTTTCTGTGGAACACAAAAGATGATATTTTGAAAAATGCCTGCAATGAAAATCAGTGGGGTCTAATGTTGTTTTGGACCCCAGTGACTTTCACTGTATGGACAAAAACAGTTTATCAAGACATTTATCAAAAGTCATACAGGTTTGGAACAACATTATGCTGAGTAGATGACAAAATTTGTACACCCTGGGTATTAAGACTTGTATCGCTTTATATAATGCAAATAATGTCTCTTACTGAAACATCTTGTCGAAAACCCATGAAAGATCTACATTATTTAAAAAATCCACATTGTTTGATACACTTTTTGGACTATGGGGGGCGCCATTATTTCTCTGACGTAAAATGGTTGCGCACAACTGGTGCTACACAACTCGAAATACACAACTTGGAAAATAAAATACTGATACAATGACCACAGCTCTTTCAGTGGCTGCGGCGTCATGACAAGCGTTGTATGTTTACATCTTGCCATGGCATCTAGCGTTTCTTGTCTCTGCCATTTGTAAGCTCTTCCCGTAGCTGTGCTCAAGGGCATGAGGGCTAAAGCGGAGAGAACAAAGACGGGGCCTTTAGGTACTGTAGGGTGATCATATTTTAGTTTGCAAAACAAAAAGGACAGTGGGGGCTGGATGCAGGGGGTTGAGGGGGGTTAAAAAGCCCCCAAGGTAGCACAATGACAATATCCCATATCAAAACTCAAAATACTTAATTTCCATACCTAAAATGTATATTTTACAGTCACCCATGTGCAGATTGATCATAAACACAGCTTCCTACCAGTGGGCATCACAAAACTTAACATCAGGGGTCATCTAACTTGGTCCTGGAGGGCCAGTGTCCTGCACAATTTAGCTCCAACTTGACTCAACACACCTTCCTGGAAGTTTCAAGTATACCTAGTAAGACCTTGATTAGCTGGCTTCAGGTGTGTTTAATTAGGGTTGGAGCTAAACTCTGTAGGACACCGGCCCTCCAGGACTTAACATCTTAACATCTGCACAGTTTTATGACAGGTAGAATGTAAAATGTTTCAATACAAACATTTTAGTCAGATTAAAGTGGTTATGGGTACAAGAGTAAGGAGAGATGACTGACAAATCATGCTGGAGGATTTGCCACTCAGCAGATAATGTGCTCATATCTGACCTTGTAAATGGTGCTTCCTTCATACAGAGTGCCTTTGATCACGAAATTGAAAGTGAAAGTGAATAGCCGCTCATTCAAAAGATTTAAATACTACGCATACGATAGCGGCTCCCTGATGCCCGAAAATTGTGGGCGATTTAGAACATTTTTTTTAGGTCCATAAAGAGGACATGCCTGGGGAAAAGAGGATGTATGGTCACCCTACTTTAGGAAGTTTTATTTGTCCACAGGCATCTTGTCATTCTTTTCTCCTCTTCAAATCGCTAGGAAAGTGGCAAAGACTTCATCGCTTCTCCTGTTTCCCTTCAGATGAAAATTGCAACCAAAAGCCACACAATATGGCATCGTATTGTATTCAGTAATTGTATTCAAAGCTGTGTAGCAGTAAAAGTAGCAGCAGGCAGTGCCAGTAGCTCAACCATGTGCAACCATTTCACATCAGTGAAATAATGGTGTCCCCATAGTCCAAAATATGTATAAAACGATGTGGACTTTTTAAATAAATGTAAATCTTTTATAGGTTTTCTACGACATCTTTTAGTATGAGACAACATTTATGCTATATTAAGCCATAAAAGTCTTAAAGGGTCTTAAACAAAGCTTTCTTCTTTAGGACAAGATGTAAAGTCTCTCTTGACCCTAAACATAGAAACTAAGCTGAGAGGTTCCCACCTCTCACTATTTCAAGGACAACACAAGCGTAATGCTACGTTTAATGAAACGATAGTGCTAGGAACACCTCCAATGTGGGATTGGAGGCCAAAAAAAAAAAAATCACATCTTAAGCCAATGGAAACTCTGAAACGATCTAAAACTGGATGTTCACTCTCACCACACAACACTATCAATCACACATTCTGCTGGGCTTTCGGTATTCCAATCAACAATTTGTGGTTTCGAGACAATCTAAAAGTAAACTAGCGCTATGATTACACATCTGTCTGGGAAAAGAGAGGCCACTAAAATGCTGCCCGGCTCTTTATTCCTTACGAAATGATAGTAGACCGCCCAGAAGTTTGTTTAATGTGTATTTACCAAAATATCTCAATGATGTAGCACTACGGAAAGCACCTACTCGTGGTTCCCTGCGGGCTCAGAAAACCTGGAGGAGGTCTGTTACTCATGGGACTATTAGTGGTGCAACAAAGACATCTGAGGTATATCGGATATTCAATATGGGCCAAACGTAAGGGAAAAAACCCTCATTGTTTTGTATCGCACTTCTTTTCCAGAAATTTTCATAACAGACCATTTTAGTAGGGTGGTTTTGCTCTTTAGAGAAAAATAAGAGGGTTGGCAATCTAATAACTCAACATGAATGTCATATAATGAACAAAAACACACAAAAGAATCAATGCAAAATGAGACGATGATGATGTTTTGGATAAACATAGTTATTTCTCTTTGTAAAAGGTCAGGACCGGAGGGTATGTTATGAGTTTGGGGAAAAACGAATCGCCTTGGAGTGGGGAATGGCTACCAGATGGCGTTGTCCTCATGCAGGAGTGACTGGCTGTTTTTACAGGAGGGGAATGAGAACAGGCTGGCATGGCTAATGAAGACAAGAGACCTATCCACCTAAAGTTGCTTCAGGCATTCAATAAGTCCGTATGGAGATGAGCTGCTCTCTGAGGGATCGACTATTGAATTGCTATACATGCAAATACATGCACAACTACCTCTGCCAAAATTCAATGTTTAAAAAAAAGAGAAAATGCTACAAGACCCCAATATCTAGATCTCAACCAGATTTAACAAATTTTGGCATATAAAACACCAGGATTGGAGTAATAAAATAAAATAAAATAAAATAAGAGGAAATTATTCCAGAACATTTTAAACCTTACCAACCCCAAACTTTTGAAAGGTAGTGTAGCTAAAGAGCAAGTGTTTTTCATTCTTTCACCAGTGATTTACGTTCTTCAGGCTTAAAAAAAAAGTCTGACAATTAACACCCTGATTAATCACAAAGTGTGAATGCTTTATCAGCAACACTGTCTGCTATGTGGTTCTATTCTCTTTCTGTTCTTCGCAACTGTTATCAAGCCTTCTCTCATTAACAATGTTACAAAAATCCTCTACTGCCTTCCCGAGCTCTCGCTGTCCCAAAATACCCCAGCAAGTGTCGTGCATTTAATGTCTCTTGGCTCTCATACATATTGACAGAGCACTAGAGCAAGACTCCTCCCACCCTGGCCGTTCAGACAGTTTTATTATCTTGACTGATTTTGCGATCTGTACTCACCCGTCCCTTTTATTTTACCACAGCACCGCCCATATGAGCAACTACCGCTAACAGTGCACATAAGCAGAGTCCGTCGTGGCTGCAATTTTTGAGACAAGGGCCACCGTAAATTATTGGTTCTCAGCGCTGAAGCGCATTTTGTGGCTTCATGGGTGCATGGTAAATGCACTCCGCCAGAGCCACAGTTCCCACTATTCCCTATGCTGGCGTTCTGGAGTGCGGTTAGCTCTGCTGATGTCCTCAGACCAGGCCGCGGTCACACGTGGCTCCAACGGGCCTCCGGGGGAACGTGACAGATTGTTCACTCGGTCGCAGAAACGAGTCGAGCGCAGGAGTGGGAGTGTGTATCCGGGGTTCACATGGGAGCCGTGTGACCGGATATGCTGGGTTTTAATCACATTCTGTCACATACACACAGCAGCATACTTCTTTTAAAACACAAAAGTACTAAAAGTAGAATAATAAGAGAACTGCATTATATATAGATAAGGTTTGAGGAAGTCATTAAATCAGAAAAAACTGAAATTCAAAGAAATTCATATTAGTAATTTTTAACTAGAAAAATTTCTAAATTTACAAGAAAAGAAAAATGTTTAAAAAGCCATGGAGGTTTGAAAGTTTATAGACTTTACAGACAGAGATAGACAGACATATAGATCGACACACAAAAAATAAAATAAAATATTAGATAAAAATAAAAACTTGAAAATACAGGAAAACTAAAATTGGAAAAGCTGCACTGGACGTTTACTGAAGCAAAATAAATTCATACTGAAATACTAAAATTAAAACTGAAAAAAAAAAAAAACTAGATACAGTTGAGGTCAAAAGTTTACATATACCTTGCAGAATTTTACCAAAATAAGAGGGATCATACAAAATGCATGTTATTTTTTTATTTAGTACTGACCTGAATAAGATATTTAACATAAAAGACGTTTACATATAGTCCACAAGAGAAAAATAATAGCTGAATTTATGAAAATTACCCTGTTCAAAAGTTTTTTTTGGTGTGTGTGTTGTTCATGAGTCCCTTGTTTGTCCTGAACAGTTCAACTGTCTGCTTTTCTTCATAAAAATCCGTCAGGTCCCACAGATTCTTTGGTTTTGCAGCATTTTTATGTATTTAAACCCTTTCCAACAATGACTGTATGATTTTGACAGTATCTTTTCGTACTGAGGACAACAGAAAGTTCAAACGCTCACTGATGCTTCAGAAGGAAACACAATACATTAAGAGCTGGGGGGTAAAAACTTTTTGATCTGTAGATCAAGTGTCAAAAGATGGATCTCAAAATCATAGAGTCATTGTTGGAAAGGTATCAAATGCACAAAAAAATGCTTAAAAAACCAAACCATTTGTGGGACCTAAAGGATTTTTCTGAAGAACAGTGGGCAGTGTACCTGTGTAGGACAAACAAGGGACTCATGAACAACTATCACTAAAATAAAAAAAAAACATTCAGGTAACAACACAGTATTAAGGATCAAATGTATGTAAACTTTCGAACAGACTTAAACTGTTTTTTATAAATTCAACTATTATTTTCTCTTGTGGACTATATGCAAGCGTATTTTATCTGAAATATCTTATTCAGATCAATATTAAATAAAAAATAATTCATTTTGTATGATCTCTTTTTTGGAAAAATAATTAACATTTTACTGATTTTACTAATTCTGCAAGGTGTATGTAAACTTTTGACCTCAACTGTAACTTCAAAATGAAAACTTCAAACAAAAAAACAAAAGCTAATTCAAAATAGTAATAAATACTACGTAAATGACTCTAAAATAATAGATCACTGACATCAAAATGTCTAAGTCATCCTTATAACTCATAACACATTCTGGCTCTAAAACCCTCACTAGCTTTACTTCTGATCTTTCCCAGCATTAATGTGGAACAGAGCAAAAACGGCAACACCCGACATAGATGAAGAGTGAGAGTCCTCCATCTCTTGCTCCTGGTCCAAAAAGCGTTAAACCGCATTCTGGAGGTTAAGCATCTTGGCTGTGAGAGCTTGTCATTTCTGAAGATGAAGCTCATCTTTTATTGAGCTTCACGGAGCAAACACAGGTGCCATGCTAAACTAATGTGCCCTAAGCTATCTATTCCAGTAAAACATTACTCATCCCAATCTGCAGGAGTGCTTGCTGGCAAGCGACAAGCGCAACAATGTTTACCTCCTAACCTTTCCTGTAGATAACACACTTGTCTAAAGATCTTCATGCCGATAAAAATGGGATAAATGATAATAATACTGACAAAGAAAACAAAAGCAAGCCATTTTAATTGCAAGTTTAACAGATGGTGCTCAGAAACAAAACATTACTACCGTAAAACTGAAAAATGAATAAATAAACAATAAAAAAAATCACTACTAAGACCGAATCTCTCTGTAATTCATAATAAATGTGTTAAGATTCTTTCCTCAGTTAACTTGCACCTATCCAGCCATACAATTTCAAATATGCTTTCAGGAACAAGGGGGGAAAGCGAGGAAGCGAGGGTCCTCATACTAACATTTCAGCACTGGATTCCTCCTGTCTAAAAATATGTTCACGGGTCCCTATCGCTTGAGATAATCAAGGGGAATTTGTCTGCGCAGCACATGTGGGCCGCAGCACATGTTCAGATCTCTCTCTGCCTCAGGGGCTGTCTTTGGGCTCTCAAGAACAAGGATTAGCTCGAGAGCTCATCCAATACCCATCTTTTGTTGCACATGTTTATGTTTTTTTTGAACAGTTTTTTCATTTTTTCCCCTCTCACACCTCAAATCCCCTTGCAATTCTCCAGCATCCCACTAGGCGAACCATTTCTTTTTGAGAAACATTCACTACTCTGCCTTTCTAAGTGACAGATTCTCCAATGAGTTTAGCACTAATCTACCAGGCAAGTGGTCTGGAACCTCTGCTATAAATCAGCCGCTGACATAGACCATAAAAACGGGGGAATTTTAATTTCACTGTATGCGACTAACGTTAAACACTAAAGCGTTTGAGTATAACGGCTAGCAAAACTCACCGGACAGACATCAGTCAATCAAAACGGGCAGCAATAATCTGTTGCAGCTGTCTAAACATGTCCAGACTTGCCTTCGAGTAAAACCAGAGTCCTGTTTCACGTCAATATGTGAATTATTGAATAAATAAATAGAAAAAGGAAGCTAAATACATGTGTGGAATGTGCATGTAAAAGAGCGGGTACTGTAAAGCCACTGCTTAAGGAAAGAAATATAGAGGGAAGGATGCACGGCCCCTTTCTTGGCTTCTCCTGTTCTACCTAATGAGGCCTGTAAGAATCTCTGGGCTATGCTTTGGGAGTAAATATACATCCCAAACCCCCCAGACTCATTCATGACCTTCTACGTGGGTTGCAGCAGTGAAGGTCTGTGTACGCCATAAGATAAAACAGAATAAACAGAATCGCTAATTAGGATTTGACTCCAAGTCACTCGTGGCAGCGCGTGCATTTGCTCGCAGCCAGAAGTGCATTCGTGCAATCTTAACCACGCGATTCCACCCTTGTAATGATGATGACGCCAGACATCTCAATCCTCACGGTGAGATTAAAGCGGTTCATCGAGTATCGAAGTTAGCGATTTGTCCCGCAAAGACTGTCTCATCATGGCTAATTGTGAGAGATCCTCTCTGGGGCCTCTGCTGGTCTGGATAGAGGAGCTGATTGGTCTGTCTCGCGCACGGCCCCTCTGGTTGCGGCCACCATGGATTAAAGCAGATCCATAACTCATGCGCACCAGATGGTGGAGATAGGGTCAACAGCTGGAACGGCGCACGATCAGACTCTACGTCTTCCCGGTCCAAAGCTGCTGGTCTTTGGCCAGCTTCATTAAAGCCTGAGGTTGTCTGGTAATTTACAGAGCTGAGAAACAATCTGAATATAGTTGCAATATGGAAAATATGAGTCTTATCCATTCCAGCTGTTTCATAGCTGTTGCTATGAATAAAAAAAATCTATTGAAAATGTTTTGCCAGCTAGCTGCAATAATTGACCCTGACACTTAAAGTATACATGTGAAAGCTAATCAAATGCAGTAATTGCATGTAAAATATAGCAATGCAACTGAAATTGTTTTGATCCAATGTCCCTCAGCTATAATGAGGATGTGACCAACAAATGAACATTATGTTGATAATTAACAGATTTTAATTAAAACATACTGTCGACAGAACCATGACAAGAAAAATAACACTGAATGAATATAATATAAATATTGCACTAATGATGTTTTTGACTAATATTTTTAAGTACCAATCATAGTAAATAATGCTGGGGACTGATCAGTTTAAACACATCTGTAGAGCACTATTATATTTGAGATCAATTACGTCACACTATGAACACTCTTTCTGTAACGACACTAAAACATAAAACATGGGCAATGCAGAACTAAGTGGATTATTAAAACATAGGGCTGAGAGATATGGCAAAATATTTAAATCTCACTTTTTTCAGAATGATTCTCGATTTTTTATGATTTTTAACTAGTCAACTTGAACTTAACTTTTTCAACAAGTAACTTTTTCTTTATTAACCATTTAGTTAAAGAAAACTGTCATTGTCTAAATCTAACGTTTGGTAATGTATCTATTCAAAATTCCTCGACTTTCTTGATTTCTAAAAAATACAATTGTGGCAAAACATTACATTTGAATTAATCAACAAAATCTGAAAAATCTCCCAGCTCTACTAAAACACAAAAAATCCAAAAAATACTGTAGTGCATTTGAGTAATCAAGAATGTTTGAATGTTTGGTTTAATTTAGCATTTTCTTAACAATCAAAACATTGTTTTCATTACTAAGATTATACCTTCTCAGTTTTAAAGTAAAGCTGACTAAAATTAAAAATCACAAGGAAATGGAAGTAGTGATCTTTGCAATGTACGTTGTACTACTGATAAAGGAAAAAGTATGACAGGGACTTGGTGCTAAGCAGAGATGGGGTTTTTGCAGACTAAATTATTAGCACCAAAGAGCATTCTGTCCTTCTGTCCACCAGAAGGTTGAGTTACAACAGTGATAAAAATAAATAAATAAAAAATGATAAAAGAAATTATGATGACAAAAGGAATGTAGAAAAATGAAACCTTCACAAGCAGATCAGTAACATGCATTTACAAAAGATATGAATTTCTATTTACATTCCATTTCATCATGTAATTTCCTGTAATGAATATAAAATGATGAAATATTTACTACACTTAAAGAATATTTTCATCAAAAGACAAAAAGCATGCCCAAGTGTGAACTGTGTTCAACATCTGTCTTTAGATCTGCTTCATGTTACAAAATGTGAAAATTAATGCTGCAATAACAAGAGCAACTGTTAGTCACTGAGGGGGGCACGAGAGCTTTAAACCACTAAAACCCATGTGGAACCAACAGAAAATGTTGTCTGTTGTCTGCATGTCTCTTTATCAGAACAAATTGCTGAAAGGAGTGGCATAGGTTGTGCTGCAGCCATCCAACAATCAACTACAAATGTGCAAACAAGGGAGTGTGTCTTACAGCAACGCCATCATTGTACAATCATCTTCAAAACTGTTATTTTCCTGACTTCAAGATTTCAAAACACGATCTTGAACACATCAACCAAGTCTCAGAGCTGCTTGTCTGAAGTGGACTATTTTTAAAGTCTTAAAGGCTTTTAAACTCACCACAGATCTCAAGTTATTGTCCTTCATCAGCTTGAGGGAGTTTTTGTAGCATGCTTCAAGGTCATCTTTTTGGGTCTGGCCCACATTTCCTCTGGCGATCGGTCCGACGGTATGGATCACATCTGGGGGAAGAAAAAAAAAACAGCAGTTTATGTCTGTACAATGTCAGAAACTTAAAGCTCTCTGTGTATAATTCGTAATGTAAATACGTGCCACTGTAGATAACACGAATTTTCAATTAAAACTGTGACACTGCTTAACACCAGGACAAATCCCACATGACAAACAACAACAAAACAAAGCTTCCTGTCAGATCTTCAAAGGCAAGTCATACAAGAGAATGTCAAATAGAACTGTTTCAGAACTGCAGAGGATCATGGGAACGTACCCGCACATTGGCAATTCTACTGGGTGCAAAACAGCTTATTTTTCTCCAGCGTTATCACGCTACAAAAACAAAAGTCAACCAACAATGACAAGAACCAACAATGGAACAAAGGGGTTGATTTGAACAAGCCTAAAAAACTGCCCAAAACCAAGTACATTTATTCAGTTAATGAAATGGAAGAGCAGATAGAAAATCAATTACTCCATCCTTTTATCCTATCTATTCATACATTCATATCTGCTCGTAGCCGCCCTCCTGCTGCCTGTGCATAGTAATGTGTTGGTTGTCAGTCAGCGTGAGGCTGGTCTGAGGCGAGAAGGCTGAGGGAAGCAGGCTGGTTTAATTAAATCATTGCAGTGATGACAGGGGAGTTAAGGAAGCTGCGTATGAGTCTGAGAGAGAAATAATGTAGCCCTTCCTGTCTGACTCCTCCAGGCCCTTGAAGGTGGGCGGCAGTGGGCAATTAATAACAATAAACAGGTCGCTTTGGCTAGGCCTGCTCATGTTGGGCCCTATGATTTTTGCGATGCGGAAAACGCGGACGGAATCGCAGAATCCAGTCATAAAAAGGAATTTACTGAATAACGCAGAAAGTCACGGAATTGTCAAAGTTTGAATGAATTAATCAAAAGTAGGTCATTACACTTAAATCAAACCGCCATATGGACTAGTATCTGTAAATATTACACCGCAAAATACCATTTAAATGTGAATCCTGCATGCTGAGAGTCACTTCATGAGCATTTGAACCTTCCATTTTAGGAAAACTAGCGTTATATCATATACACACAGAAATGTAAAGGCAGACACGGCAACCCGTCAAAATAAAAGTCCGGTTTAACTTGAAGACATTGTGCCAGATATATATTACTACTATTACTACTATTACTAAAATGAAACAAACATTATTTTTTAGGGTGTAATCACACAACACTTCTTCCACGTTTTAATCTTAATAGTAAATTCCCCTTTGTTTGGCTAAAAAAAGTTTTTGCATAATGTTTTATGCATTCATTTGATAACCAGAACATTTTAAATACACAACACAGAATTTCTGAGGGTAAATAAACCTTTCATAAGGCTATTTTAAGAATAAATGTGAATAAATTAAGTATGCATTCAAATAATTAGACATGCTAAAACATAAAAAAACATAAAATGCTGGATAAAAACACAAAAGCTGTTGTAGCCTAAATGTTTATGTGTAATAAATTCTACGTTGAATCAAATGAAATATTTCTCTCTAAAGCTACAATTCTTTCTCATTTAACACAAAAACAGCTTTAAATAACCTTTTGTGGGTCAAAATAATTTTGCGATTAATTAGATTAGTTAATCAACACATCATGGAATTAGAACAAAATTTTTAATCGAATGACAGCCCTGCATAAAAGTGTACATGAAAGTAAAAGTACATCATAAAATGCATTAAGTAACACATCTGGTACATTCCAGAATTCTGGGTTCTCTATCAACATCTGTTGCTGAAATCACAAATTACGTGTGAAGTCCTATAAGTACATCTGAGAATGTACATGACGCAAATAGACAAGGAGCCTGAAATATCCTGCTAATTCAGATCTAATCTAAATATAAATGTGCTGGCGTGATAACTTATTTTCTATGACAAATTAGAGAAAACAGAGAAATCATCAGTGTGTGTCCCGTTTGAATACATTTAAATCTAAGAAAAGTTTAAAGTGGTAGTTAAAATGCAAAGATAGAAAGAATGAAGGAACAAACAGTCTGTCAGTTGACAGATTGATAGATAAGATGATAGATTTGACAGAGCTTGAGGGAGTATTTGTAGCATGAAGCATGATTTGAGGTCATCTCTTAGATAGATAGATAGATAGATAGACAATTTTTTTTTTCTGTTGTGTTTTGTACAAGTCTGTCTTTTGTACAGTTAACATAACTGAAGATCAGCTGTTAATGCTGTCATGGTGAATGTACAGAGACTGTCACATGTATAAATTGCCCTTTGCCGCACACATCTGTTCAGCTAAAGTCTGTGTACAGAAAGGATCGGGAACGAGGAGCGTGTTTGCATTATTCAGGCAAAGATTTCTATCTTTAGTGGTTGGGCAAATGAGAGCTGGGAGAGTGAGGAGGGAGTCTGAGTGCTTTTCTCATTGCATAATCCTGTTCTTTATGAATAAAAGCTCGGTCAATTATTGAGTTTTCATTTCAATCCACCAATGACAAGCTGCCTTTCAGGTTGTACACAGACAGACACATTTCAATAGCTGCTCTCTCTCTCTTAAAATAGGACATTACTAAGGAAGACATAATGCAGACAGTGTTACGGAAGACACAAATAATGCTTATGCAAATTGGAACGGAAGCATCACTCTATTCATTCAGTCACCTTAAAGCACAAAATTCGCAAACCTCACTTAATGGCCTATTAAAGATTTATACGGGGTGCACTTTTAATATGACATCCTTTGCAATGCAGTACTTGCACTGTTGATTACCTACAGAAAATCTCAGAAATGCAAGTCGTTGGGAAACTCTCCCAGGAGAGAAAAATCAAGACATTTCATTTATTTTGCTTCACTCAGAACAGCGTACCGCATGGTGTTTTGAGGCTTACAACACTTATAACACATAATGACAATGAGACAAGACAATACTAACAGTGGTGATCTCTAGGGTC
The DNA here is from genome assembly GCA_012976165.1 of Labeo catla. Lineage (NCBI taxonomy): Eukaryota > Metazoa > Chordata > Actinopteri > Cypriniformes > Cyprinidae > Labeo > Labeo catla. The sequence goes on from VONZ01000165.1 coordinate 702,606, forward strand.
ATGGCTACATCAGCAGTGTTGCTTAAACAGCATGCTGTCCGGGGTGTGTGCCTGTGTGTTTTGGCCGTTAGTGTGGCCCCTTAATGAGGCTGTAACTATATGAAATATCATCTCTCCCTATACCAGCAGGACCCGGCTAGCATGATGGGACCATAATGTAGCCTGCGCCCAGTTGTTTTCTATGCATAATACATGAACCTCCAGACCACTAGAGCAACAGCCCTTCAATTAGAGGATGGAAGACCAGAACAGACCATTTATAAATTCATGAAACTAAAGCTATGGTCGCACAACGTGTGCATGATATCTACACATGTATAAATAATCAAGAAGGCTTTTTTTTTCTTTCATTCAAAACAAGTGCATACTTGTTCCCTTGGAAGCCCACCATGTAAAACAAAAATGGAGAGCACATAAGCAAGAAGCAAATTATATATACATACTTTTTTTACTTATGCGCACACTATTTTTGTTTTACAAGGCGTATGTATGCACATTTTTTGAAAAAACAAAAAGCAATTTCTATATCTATCTATCTATCTATCTATCTATATATGTACATATATATATATATATATATATATATATAATTAAACACAGCAAATGAGGCAGTAGTAGGATGGGATGCATTATATCTTCACATATAGAATCAAAATCAAAGGAACCGAAAGTTTAATATATAAAAGAAAACTCGATGCAAAACCAAACTACAGACCACTGCTGCAAAATGAACCTAAATAAATAAATAAATGAATAAAAGAAAACCCCATGCAAAACAAGACTACAAGCCACTGCGGCAAAACGAAACTAAATAAAGAAAGAAAGAAAAGAAAACCCAATGCAAAACAAAACTACAAACCACTGCTGCAAAATAAAATGATAAATAATAAAATAAAATAAAATAAAATAAATAAAAAGAAAAAGCCATGCAAAACAAAACTACAAACCACTGCTGCAAAAAGACATTAAAAAATAAAATTAAATTACATTACATTAAAAAAATAATAATAAATAAATAAACTAACCCCATGCAAAACAAAACAATACAAACCACTGCTGCAAAATGAAAATAAATATATGAATAAATAAATAAACAACAAGAAACTACCATGCAAAATAAAACCACAAACCACTGCTGAAAAATTAAATGGAAAAAAAAAAAATCAAATAAAACACCAAGCAAAACAAAAATACAAACCACTGCTGCAAAATGAAAATAAGTAAATAAATAAATAAATAAATAAATAACAAAAAACTGCCATGCAAAATAAAACTACAACCCACTGCTGAAAAATGAAAATAAATAAATAAGAAAGAAACTATTATGCAAAATATAACTACAAACCACTGCTGCAATATGGAAAAAAAGGAGAAAAAAAAACATGCATTAAATATTGATTTAGCGTTAGCATTTATCTATACCTGTGTGTAAAACAAGACAAGACTCAGACAACGATAAAAACTGCATGAAAAAAATATTGGCTTGACTATAAGATCAGACAATGTCGAGATGAAAACAATCATTACGTTTACTTATGCATGAATAAGGGCGTGTTGACAAAAGATTATCATTATTCTTGCTTGGCTAACTTCAGAATGAAAAAATGCAAATGTGCACTAAGAAGATGCTTTTATGATGGTCTGTTCCCACTCTATGTATTCACCTGGCAAACAAACAGCACCCTGGGGAATATGTATGTTTGGAGGAGACATTAAAAACAACAACAACAACAATGATTGACAAGTTATGTTTCCCTTCATATCCCTGTAGATTTTCACTGCTAGCAATCTCGACTCTCTCAGCTAAGAAGAGGATCACTGGTTCATATAACTTTGAGGTGGTGTGTGTGAATGCTAGTGTTGGGTTCGAGTCCACCTAAGTCGAGTCCGAGTCTTTAACCAATCGAGTCCGAGACGAGTCAGAGTCCAAAATGGGCCGAGTCGGACTCAAGTCCGAGTCCCAAAGGGCCGAGCCCGAGTCCATCTTTACATTGTTTTAACCCAAACTCTGTCCTGGAGGGCCAGTGTCCTACAGAGTTTAGCTCCAGCCCCAATTAGACACACCTGAAACAGCTACTAAAGCTCTTACTAGACATACTAGAAACCCCCTGGCAGGTGTGTTGAGGTAAGTTGGAGCTAAACCAAGGACCAGGACTGAGTTTGGGCACCCCTGTTTTTAACATTTACAACTAGAAAAACACAATGTCATTTGAAATTTAAGAAAAGTGTCCGAGAGGCTCGAGTCCAAGTCAAGTCCGAGTAAAAATGCATCCGAGTCGCCTAAAATTGTACTCGAGACCGGACTCGAGTCCGAGTATGAGTCCGAGTACCCCAACTCTAGTGAATGCAAATGCAATTAGAAGAGCATGGGACAAATTAGACCCTTTCAAACAAGTAAAGGGAACAATCATGGTTGGAAAACTGCTCCATTGTCAAGAATTTGAAAAGGGACCATCCAAATGAGTAAAAACGTGGACAAAGAAAAGTATATTAATGTGAGTGTTCAGGGTTACTGGCAGGTCATGGATTGTGCTTTAGTAAGGAAGTCCACTATGCCCTGGAGATAAACTGGCAATCATAACCCGTAGCTGATGAGCTTCCCCGTCTGCCTTTTTTCTCAAGCATTTCCATTTGACTTATCTACTGTAATTTCCCACTTGAGGCACTGAGGTGGTCGTATAATTCACCTCATAAAGATATTTAGCCAGCTAGACTGACCAGCACTCACCAGTGAGGACAGAGGGGGAAGAGCCATTATTCTGAGCGATACCTGTGATTGTTTCTTTACGGTTCCGTTTGTGGGAAGTGTTTTCTCGCTATGCTTGTGTTTCGAGTGCTGACCGCCGAATGAACCCTGTGAAGATACAATACACGTTTGCCAGTGATTGCAGTATCTCTTTCCATTAACGATTGCTATGTTCCCAATGAACTGCAGGTATTCTGGTGTTTGGCTTACTTCGAAAAAAATACAGTTTAACATTATACATGAATAAAATCAGGGGTGTTTGCTATGAGGTGGCAAGGGAGACAGTGTCTCCTCAAAATACTGGATGAGAACAAAATTCATAGTACAAAAATAAAAACGCCAATATTACAAAATATGACATTATAAAGTGTATAAATCACTCCAACACCGACACCAGCATGTAAAGTTACAGCGGGAGCCAGCGTCTCTCTCGCCTCCCCTGAGCCCACTGAGTTTTAACAGACTTCTTAAAGTGTACGGTGAGTTTGGTGGGGGAGTAACTGAGAATGAATAGGAAAAAAAAAAAATAAGAGGACTGTGATATGATTTGCTATAACTGGTTATAATCGTCTTTGATTGGTTCATGTGACAAATCCTGCTTCTTGTCTTTGTGCGCATTCGCAAATCAGTCTGAATAAAAAAAACGTAATGGCGTTAATAATAAAAAAAACGTAATGGCGTTAATCGGAAGACAAATATAAATAAGTTAGTTAACAACTCCAACTTCAATATAACCACTTCAAAATAAGACTTGAAATGGTCTGAAAACATGGTCTGTGGGAGTTTGTAGTAAGTAATCAGACACACACACATTAAATAGCTCAAAAATAACAGTAAAGACATTTAAAATGTAACGAAAGATTTCAGTTTCAAATAAATGCCTTGGAACTATTCATCAAAGAATCCCATAAAACGAACAAAATTTTTTTACCTTGACAATACTAATAAATGTTTAATAAGCATCAAATCAACATAATAATATAATTATAGTAATCATTCCTCAATTCAGCTTCGCAATCATTGTAATAAAATACTCAAATATATTACAATAGAAAAAATATAATATTAAAAGCCGCAAGCAACGCTGAAAGGTCCCTTGCACATGGGCTCACCACCACCTGGTGTCTTTAAGAAAACAGTGAACGCTGGGCAATATGCATTTAAAGTGGTAAATATGAAAGGAATATGTCAAAGTCATTTATATGCGCCGAACTTCCTGCTACTAGGTGGTGGTGCTATGACTATAACTGGACATTGGCATGTAGATGTCTTGAGGCCAGCACTTTTATCAAACATATGAAGTTTGGTGCAGATTGAACATGGTATGTTTGAGTTAGTGCAAAACATGACGTATCCTGTTGCCAACAGGTGGCACGATGATTATATCTGAACACTGGCCTTTAGATGTCTGTTTAAGTTACTGTAAAACCAGTCATTTCCTATTGCCAGCAGGTGGCGTTATGATTATAACAGAATATTCGCCTTCAGATGTGTTCAGACCAGGATTCTTATCGAATGTGTAAAGTTTGGGGCAGATCGGACATTGTATGGCTGAGTTACAACAACTTCTATTCCTATGGTGAAACATTGAACACTTTGTCAGTGACCATGGAACACTTTGCCATGGACACGCCCTTTACCGAAAACTCAAGATCTTCGCAATTTAACATCGGCCTTTAGAGTAGCCTTACCAAATATAATGTTGATGTCATTAAATTTCCATGAGGAGATGTAGAGCGTAAAATTGTTAGAGCGTAAAACATGCCACTTCCTGTTGCCAGCAGGTGGCGTAATGGCTATAACTGAATATGGTCATGGGTATGTGCTCAGGACAGGACTCTTACCAAACGTGAGTTTTGATGCAGATCGGACACTGTATACCTGAATTATAGCAACTTCCTGTTTCATGGCGAAACATCAAAGTTTGTCAGACCACCACAGACACAACCTTTAATGAAAACTCAAGATCTTCGCAATTTAACATCACAAAAGGGCTTTAGATTAGACTGACCAAATTTGGTGTTGATCTGTTTAAATACAACACCTGAAAATGGCAAAAATGGCACAAAACTTGCCAAGAAAATTTTAAATAACAGACTTCCTGCTGGGTTTCGGACTTTGTACCGGGAGAATTTTTGTAGGTATTGGTGTGTCTACCGAATTTCGTACATGTGAAATATAGCTTGAGTGGCACTTGGTTAAAATTTTATAGGTGGCGCTATCAAGCCATTTTGTCACATCCACTTCTGAAACCCATATCAGATGTAAATTTTCACCACTTTTGCAAAGTGTTTAGGCCCTCAAAAATGTGATTCTTTTTGGAGAAGTAGAAGAAGAAGAATCTGACCAATTCCAATAGGGTCCTTGCACCATCGGTGCTCGGGCCCTAATTATAAATATGTGAGTTTGTGCAACCCTTTGTCAAAATGTTCAATTTGAATGAAATGCTAATGTAAAGCAGCTTTTTTCTGTGGTTTCATAAGAACCCTGAAGTGTTGATTTTAGAGTGATTATTATAATCCACGTAACCATAACAATTCTTAATATCGTCTTGCACGTCTGCGGTCTGCATATTTACTATTCTATTCATGTGCCAGCCACAAATCGATGCGCACAGATAATGCAACTTGTAATGTGGAACCACGCATAACAATAGCGAATAATAAAGGTGCATGCAACTATTGTTCAGGCTTCCCTCTCTGCACATTAGCTGTAGCGTAAAATAAACGCGCCGTTTGGATTGGACTAAAGCGTTCAAACAACCGCCATAGCTTAATCATGCAAATGAACACAGTTTCGCTTATAACATTTTTTGTGTAAAGAAGACATACCTCCTTTTTTTTCTCAGCTTTGTTATTATACAAGCTTCTTTAGCCAGGCAGAATTTCATTTGCATAGATTTCAACACCCAAATAGCTGATAACAAATAAATAATTGAATGAAGAAAAACAGACACATACAGTGCAACTCTGTCAACTCAAGCTTGTCAAAGCTTAAAAGAAGTGCGAATGAAGAGGAGGGGAAAATGTCTCTCTGTACAGCCGTCAAAAATTCTTTTTACAGGAAGAGCAGATAAGACGGTCGAAAAAAGGAGAGCCTCGCTAGGTGTGGTGAGCAATCGCCCTCAGGAATATGTGTCTGCCCCGCACCTCAACTCAATCAACGGGAATAATGCATACAATCACTTCACAATGAGTCTGTCAAGGGCACTTACATAAGAGAATGGGCCTAGGGAGGGCGTAAGGCTTGGGCTCTGAATATGGATGCATTTTGCTCACTTTACTCGACCGACCTCTCGAGCATTTCTTCTCCTCAATGCCTCATTCTAATCAAGCGAGCCAGAGACTGTTTTATATGCGTCGGCCGCCTTGAGGACAGAGGTGCGGGCAGCAGGGACTTATCTTATTCCAACGGACACAAGCCGCCGCCCATGGGCTACCGTCAACAGCCATTAATAATGAAAAGCAGGGTCTCCCGGTGCTATTCTCGGAGGGCCGACTTCCTCTCCTTTTCTCGCTGGAAACTCTGTGGGGAGGATGGAGACCTGAAAAGATATATGGTTTCAACATGCCAGCATTGCGCTCGGTTTATCTCGAGGCATTATATCTGGCCTGAACATGTATGTTAACAGCACCGTCCGAGTGAAACCCAAACCGCGTGTTTTGTTAATACTTAACGATGATAATGCGAGCCATCCGGGCTCTCCGAAAACATCGTCTGAGATCGATTTAACATTCGTGTATTGGATGCTTTGATGTGTGAATTTACCCTAAATGAAAGCTGAAGCAAAAGGTTCTGGAAGAAAAAAAGCAAGTGAGGTGGGTGAGAACTTCGGCGGGAGGGCCTCCCGTCCATCGCTTTGATGGGCTGCGTTTTCTAAAGTTCTTTGGGGGCAGGACAGATCGCTCGTTCGGCACAGCCCCGTTCCCACGTTTCCTCTTTTACCGCCGCAGCGTGCGACAGGTACGGCAGCTGGCGTCGGGATTGATCGTGAGGTACATCAAACGTCACCTTCAAACAGCGGCTTGGGGGAGACTAGCGCGGCTTCTGTTCTTACAGCCCCTCTGCAGCAAAAGACGCTCCACCAAAGGGACGCGCACACATCAAAGAGACAAGACACCTTATTTAGATGTGCGAGCTGCTTTGGCAGAACTTGCACATAGTCTATGATTGCTATTTCTAGACTTTCCCACACAAATATTGTTCTTTGGGCTAAAAACACTGTCAAAAAAAGCAGATTAAAGGAACCATTCTTCTAGAAATGAGCACTGTTATTAATTACTTTTTTAAAACAATATTATTTTTTCCATACACAAAAAAAACAACAGCCATTTAAGCAACAACAGTTCATAAGACCACAAGATAGACAACAAGCTTTAAAGATTTTTTCTTTCTTTCCACATTTGGTCCATTCCACTTCTGAAGCCATACAGCAGTTCTGTGTGACGAAATTGACAAAAATCTGTCATTATTCACTATGGCTGAGTTTGTATGTCAATAGAGTGTCTAGTAGCCAAACATCACGAAGTCAAGAATACACCAGAGGTGCCATATTTGATTTGAGAGCTGTTTAAAAATAGTGATTTAAATTTCACATAAAGATGTCATATGACTTCAGAAGAGCTAGAATATATACTACCATTCAATACGTATGTATGTATGCGTGTATGTACGTATGTACTTTATTTATTTATTTATTTATTTATTTAAAAGAAATAACCACACATTTGTCAAGAACACATTACACTTATGCAAAAGTACAATTAAAAATGTATTTATATTCCTGGAAAAAGAGTAGATATATATAATAAAATTATATACATAAATATATAAATAAATTTGTAAAATATAAATATATAAAATAAAAATATAAATAAATTTGATGATATTATATATCATTATTTAGTTAGTTAGAACACATATCTATCAAGGACTCTTTACATTGTTTAAAAGTAAAAAAATATATATATATATTCATCAAATCCTGAAAAAAAAAAATAATAATAATAATTAATAATAATAATAAATCTTATATATACACTGCCGTTCAGAAGGTTGAGATTAAGTAAGATTTTGAATGTTTTTTTTAAGACGTCTTTTCTGCTCATCAAAGATGCTTTTATTTGATCAAAATACAGAAAAATCTGTAATATTGTGAAATATTATTGCAATTTAGTCTTCAGAGTCACATGATCCTTCAGAAATCATTCTAGTATACTGACTTATTATCAATGTTGGAAACTGTTATGCTGCTTAATATTTTATAATATTTTTGGAAACTGTGACACTATTTCAGGATTCTTTGATAAATAAAATGTTAAAAAATGATATCGTTTATTTAAAATAGAAACCATTTCTAACAATATACAGTACCATTTAAAGTTTATAGTCGGTACATTTTTTTTTTCTTTGTCTAAAAGAAATTAACACTTTTATTATTGTTAAATATTGTTAAATTCATAAAGAGTGATAGTAAAGACTTATATTGTTAAAAAAGATTTCTATTTTTAATTAAACTCTGTTCTTTTTAACATTGTTTTCATCAGAGAATCCTGAAAAAGTTTCCAAAAAAATATTTCTGTTTTCAACACTGATAATAAATCAGCATATTATATTACGCGACACTTAAGAGTAGAATAAAATTCAGTTTTGTCACAGTAATACATTTTCATTATGCTAAAATAGAAAACAGTTATTTTAAATTGTAATAATGTTGTTAAAAAAGGAGGCTTTGTAAGATAAAGTTGAGAAATCTGTGGAAAATACTTGCAAAAATCTAAAAATAATTTCTTGAAATCTATGGAAAAACAAAATACAGAATTGGGAGAACTACTCCTTTAAAGAAAGACTGAATAATCAGTTTCTCTAATACTATAATTAAAATTTTAAACCTCTATTCCTTTATCACACAACACAACGTTTAAGATATAAACACTTTTTCTTTTGCCCTTAGATGGGCATGGTAAATAATTAAGCTCAGTGCTTGTTTTGATGACCTCCATGTCTCTTTTCTGATGACAACTGTGGTTAGGGACCGTGGCAACTCGGGGGCCCGGGTCCCCTGATGAACTAGAGCACACTTCTGAGAGAATGAGAGTCAAGACTAATTAAGATATCCCAACAGCAGATTAAACAATGACAGGGCAGACAGGCACTTCCACTCAATCCACAACCCAGACTCCGCCTGCAACCTCGTGCTTGCGAGCAGACAGATAAAAGCTCAGGAGAAACACAGGATCTTGCGTCAGGCGACAGCAGAAACAACTAGCGTGCTGAAAAACACAAAGGATTTCTGGAGCTAACGATACTTTGGCACGTTAACACAACTTCTTACATTTTACACTGTCATTACTTTTAAGGGGGCACCTGCTCATTCATCGTGGTGCATTTAAAGCTTAGTTAATTTAGGAGAGAAATGAGGCTCAGATGATGGATTGGAAAGGCAAAATTAGATCTATTAGAATTCAGAGGAACCGGCAGACAATAATCAAAGTACTTTCATCCTACTTGGTGCAATTATCTTTGCACTTAAGAATCAACAAAGCACGTAATGACTTTCGATACAAGTTGTGAGGTGAAGTCAGCCGTAACGGCACGTAATGGGTTAACAGAGAGACTGCTAACATGCTGACTGGATTGCTGGCGCATTAACTGCGAGAAGCACACGCACACACGCTCTGTTTGATCAAATTTGACTTTGTATCTCTGTTCAAGCATTTCAGGAACCACAAAGAGACTTCTAAAGTGGAAAAACCTATTCACCGTGTTCACATCTACACTAAGACATTTCTGAGTCAACAAAAGACTTTTCTCACAGCATGAAACCATTGCATTTTTCTGATTTTTTTTTTCTTCTGTTAAATCAAACGGTCAATCCAAGCCACATGCGGGATTTGATTTGCAAAACTGGCTGTGAAGCCAAGTCAACTGTAGCACTGCATATGGTTAATAAAAGCTAATCTGATAAATAAGAAAGGATAGTGGATGTACTGTAGTGCCGGTGCCAGAAACGGTTAAATCACTAAAATGAGTATGCAGAATGGAATACTGAATAATCCTTAATTTTTTAAGTAAAATGTATGGGTGTATAAATAAAATAAAATAAAATAAAAATATTTTTAGCATTTATTTTGGCTATTAAATACATCTCAGTTCTTTAGGACTGCACATATTTTGACCATGACATCAGACAGTTGATGTCTTAAAGGAAGATGAGAAGCTTAGTTTTTCCTAAATAGCTGGGGTTTAATGGCAGATTTCTTCAGCAGAATGGATTAGGTATGACAGCTCATGTAAGGCTTTCCATGTTAAACCATGGAATGGTTGACCTGAATCTAGAGAGAGGTTAAATGTTGCCATGTGTTGTACGAGCACACCGCCAACAACTCGGCGCTCTGAATCCTCTAAAACAGACACTGCATTTCCTTTATTCTCAACAGCCTGATTGTGAAGCAGAATCCAATGAACCTGCAAGAGTGGCTTTTAATAATGATTAAATCCAGAAGACCATGTTATTCAGGAAATAAATTTGATTCCAAGAATTCCACATATCTCTAACAGGCAATTATTTCTTTAATATATTTCAAAACAAATCACTTACCACAACGTGAATGTGGTTGTTTATATACCGTAAGCTGTAGCTAGATTGCAATTAGCACCTTCAAAAACGAACAGCCCCTCAGAGAATTAAGGGTATTTTAAAAATCACAGTTGCAAAATGATTCAGAACAGTAAGACACGTGCACACGAGCAGCGTGGCAGTCGTACACATAGATAAGTGTATTGATTTGATGCAGAATGGAAGATGGGTGTGTAAAATGGCGTGAAACATGAAATAATGCCATGCGTGAGCAGATGTGACAGCTAGTCCCATTTTTCACACTTAAAATAGACAGCCGGCTCAACACTGACAAGACAAGTGTTGTTATTGATTGCAGTCAATCATCATAACATGAAAAATACACATCTGACACGTGACATTCATGAATCTATGATTTTGAGTGGTTGACGCTGGTTAGGAAATCCAACAACCAAATCTGCTGTCCCACAACATAAAACATAAAACATCATATTTTAGATGTTTACTAAGATCCGTTTATTATCTATTGAAACCCACAATAATATTTAAATAATAAAATCAGCATTTAGTGGGTACTTGCAATTGGGAAAAATCCTAACCTCTAAATTTCAAAAGTATATTTAAATATTTTTTTAGTTTATTTTTATTGTTGTTTGTAAAAATATCTTTGTGTGTTCTTTTATTAATTTTTTAGTGAAGTTCAAAAAATGTATTTATTTTATATTTTCTTTGAAATCATGAAACTTTACGTAAAAGATGTGTCTTGCTTTTTAATGTCACTTCCGAAACAGTGTATGTTTACCTACAGGAAATATCTGTGTGTCACTCTCTCTCATAGCTACATGGTAGGTAGATAGGCCCCATCATTTTGAGGTAAATGTGTTCAAAAGTATGAAAAATCTGTGTGTAACTTCAAAGAATGTCACTACCGAACACCATTTTTGTTATTCCATGACATTTAGTTTTTATATGTGCACTATTGTTCAGAACTGTGCTAGCTAACCATGTGCTGACTAGCATCTTTGAGCTAGGTTCAATAGTATCTAAAATTGTCACTACCAAAACGGTCATGACCGAAATGTTTGGTGAAGTGATATCTTTGTTTTTTTTAGGGTGTTATCCAATAAAATCATCACTACCATAACAGTCACGACCGAAACATGTCATCACTGTTTCGGTAGTGGCAAAACACATAATCCTTTATTTGGGGGAAATAAACAAAATTTTAGTACAGTTATGCAAATTGTTAGTACTTTATTATGTTTTAGTAGTGTTTTAGCTTAGTATGCAAGTTAAAATTCTGTAATGTGATGTGGTCATGCGATGTTTTGTCAAAAATAAAGTATACTGAATTATCATCTAAGATGTTATGATAGTTTTTGGTTCGATGTATATTCAAACTAATGAATCCTTAAGTTTGGAATCAGTGTGATTAAGCAATTTCCCTTTACAAAGAAATATTGTTTACAAAAACAAATCTCATAAATCACACTTGAAATATTGTTAAAATGGCAATTCCTATTGATTTACCTCTAAAAACTTTTTTAATAAAATAGAAAAAAATATACCTTTACAAGCAAAATCTTAACAGGTCAATATAACCCTTCTTATTAAATTCTATATGACTGTGTTTCGGTAGTGACAAATTTGGGGAGAGGACAAATATTCCTAAATTTCTGAAAATACAATATGAGAATTCACTAGTTACTAGACTACTACAAATGTGTACCTTGGATATTATATGAATAGCATACATACAAAATTTGTGGAAAAAGACACACTTTTTTTCTAAGACGTTTCCAACTCTACAATTTTCTGCCACAGTCTAGTTTAAAACAAGCCAGTAGGCAGGAGATGTCAGTGGTGCGCGCAGGACCGGTGGGTTGTCCTTATAATTCGCTTCATGGATGAGTGGTAATAGAATTCAGCGTAATCAGCCATGGGGTCCGACTCTTCTACCTACCCCTATCAGGCAGGCTGGTTTCACACAGCTGTGAGTGAATAAAGCTAACAGGAGGGAGGACGGAGTCCTGTGGGGCTCAAGCAGTTAAAACAAGCCCCGTTTCTGCCCTGCCCACAGGGGCGGCACAGTACCCACTCACTGGAAAGACAGTCTCTCTCCGGTGTTACGCACTTAGCTGCCACTTGCGTGTTTGTTATCAAAGATTACAAAACGAAAACGAACACACCCACTCAGGCCCAACCTGATCAAACCCTTGTTGTCATGGTGACAGAGTTCCGTCACGGTTCCCTTGTTGATTGAGGCTCTCACTTAAGAAATCATCCTTTTTATTCTTATTGGTGCGTGTGCAACTTGTAAAGCAAAAGGCAATTACTCTAATATGGACACAGTTGTTAGTGCATTAATTTATGCTTCTTTCAAAAAGGGATTAGGGTTTTCCTTAATGATAATTCATGGACCTGGATTAGAAGCAAGAACAAAGGTGTGGGGGATTTTCAAAAGAGCTGGAACACTCAAAGGAAAATCTATTCGTTTATGACCATTTAGCAACATGCAAATTTGACTAAATGTAATCAGGAGAGATGCCGTTTAGATCTTTATCAAATTTAACAATATGATGCTGTAACGAGGCTACTACTGCAAGCAGTAAGAGTGAATACAAGTACTAAACTCTCATACTATGAGCATGATCACAAACCAAAATAGTTCACAATCAAGTATATAAACTAGGGGTGTCCCAATATATAGGTATTGATGTTATTTAAACATGAAGATTACGACAATATGAAGCATATTAATCCAGCGCCAGCATCGTTGGAGCATTCCCGTGAAATCAAAATTGAAGTTTTTGGGTTTTTAGTGAAAATAAGTTAGTCCTAAGGTTATAAACCAGTAGGTTTCAAAACAATGACAATTTTCACATTTACAAGACATAAGCATTCCAAACTTACAATCTCTCACTTCCACCAATATGGATCAATGATTTTGATGACATCACCCTGCACTTCAGCTTCACTTCATTAAACTTTCCGTCTAATCAAATGCTTTCTAGAATCCAAACCCGTTCTGCCCCACACTATAAATACACGCTGAAGCTGCACAGAATTAGTATTTTCTGTATGGTGAATGCAGAGGTTGCACTAGACTTCAACATTGTCCGTCATTTTGATGGACAGGGTCCTAAAAATTCTGTCATAATCTATTATTAACCCTCATTTTAATTTTCATATTTTAATTAGAATAACACTTGCTTTTATTTTTGTTCACATTTTCGTTTTTAATCATGAACCTACAGGACCACACCGCAGGGTTTTAAAAACAACAAAATATTCTAAAAGATTTCTCAATTTTAATAGATTCTCATTTTTAATGAATCAATATCGATTCTTAAATCACAATCAAACTCTTGGTCTATGCTGTTTTCAGTTGATGAATGGACAGTACATAGTGAGTCTTCCTTCCAAAAAATATCAATAGGCTAGGCTTTGTGTTACTTTTGATATAAAACAAAGTCTCAGATTTCAAATTCTGTCAATTTCCTTAGAAAATTTAAGCAATAAATGCCGCTCTTTAATGTGGCGTGATTGACTGTTGTATCTTCTGTGTACTCGCCTGTGCATAATCAAATGCATAGCAAAACATTTGTGAAGTTTCATTTTTGTTCTGTATCCCGTGCTCTGCTGCCAGACCGGGTCGCTCTCGCCACCAACTGGACAAAGGTGGCAATTACAGCTACAATTTACAATAGATCACCCTCAGTGTAATCTGTCAAAACGACGGGCGGCCTTCAGATAATAAAAAATTTCAGTCAATCACGGAGAATTTTCGGTTAACGTGACCTCTGGGTGAATGGCACATAGCGCTCTATATATTGGATAGGGAACGATTCAGACCATGTTAAAGGAGAAGTTCACTTCCAAAACAAAAATGTGGAGATTATTTACCCACCCCCTTGTCATCCAAGATGTTCATGTCTTTTTCTTTCTCCAGTTGTAAAGAAATTAGGTTTTTTGAGGAAAACATTTCAGAATTTCTCTTTATGTAGTGGACTTCTATGGTGCCTGTGAGTTTGAACTTCCAAAATGTAGTTTAAATGCAGCTTCTTGTCTTATTTTGTCTAGCTCTGCATGAACTCTGTGTATTCTGGTTCAAGACAGTTAGGGTAGGTCGAAAAACTCCCATCTCATTTTGTCCTCCAACTTCAAAATCGTCCTACATCACTGCAGAAGCACCGATCCAGTGTTTACAAAGTGAACGTGCAAAGAAGATCAAACACCTTTTACAAAAAAAATTTAAAACAGCGATGTAGGATGTTTTTGAAGTTGGAGAAGAAAATGAGATGGGAGTTTTTCGACCTACCCAAACTGTCTTGAAATACAATGAGAATCGCCACATGATTACACCTACATATGGTTTATCTGTGTTCTACAAGCCATCTCAGGTATTTTGGGGCAGAAGTGGCCTAATGGTTAGGGAGTTGGGCTTGTAACCGAAAGGTTGCGGGTTCGTGTCCCAGGTCCGGCCGGGATTGAAGGTGGGGGGAGTGAATAACCAGAGCTCTCTTCACCCTCAATACCACGACTGAGGTGAGTCCTTTGAGCAAGGCACCGAATCCCCAACTGCTCCCCAGGCGCCGCAGCGATAGCAATATGGGCGCCCGCTGCTCCGGGTGTGTGTTCACGGAGTGTGCGTGTTCACTACTGTGTGTGTGCACTTGGAAGGATTAAATTCAGAGCACAAATTCCGAGTATGGATTACCATACTTGGCCACACGTCACGTCCTTTCCTTTTCCTTTCCTTTCATATGGATAATATATATTTATATTGCAATGCTAATCGACATAGTGTTTATCACTGTATAGATTGCTATACAATAAAAATAACTTCACACAAGAAAGTTATTTCAAACACTCAACGCTATAACGCAAGTTTGTAAAAATATGTAGTTATTCTCATAAATTGTCTTACTTTGATACTGTGCTAATCTAAAAATGGTTAGCATTTTAGTCTCTTCTGTTTAGAGTAATTACTCCTTTTATATACATTGGTCAAAAAACACCACTAAACATTTCAAAAAAGCTTGTCACGTAACACAGTCCCGTCCCATTTAAAATGGACCTTGTTGCCCTAAAAAAGCTAAAATGCAGACAGCAATGACTAAAAAGTCTATTATAAACACTTTTAAATGCATTAGTCTATGCATTACCACTGTTATTCATTAACCTCCTACATTTACTTTCAGTCGGTTACTGCTGTTTAGCTAAAATATATAATCTCACAGTTGTTTGTTATGCTGACTGGCTGGTGTCTGGTTACATTAATACCTCTTATATTAATGCTTGATGCCTTGTGTTCCACAATGTCAAGTTCACTCTATATAACCACTAACAACATCGCCTGTGTGTGTCTCTCTCGTTAACTTCCTTCCCATATCTCCTCTGAATATCAAAATCAATACTGTCCAGAGCAAGAAGAAGTGAATGAGAGAGAGAGAGAGAGAGAGGGAGAGAGAGAGAGGAGGGAAGATCAAGGCCACTAATAGAATAGCAACTTCTCTCACTACTCCAGACTGTCTGTGCATATTCACATCATAACACTTCACTGAGGTCCCCCAACACTTCACATATAAGCCAGACAGTTTGCCTTCCAGCAATATCACTGTAGTCCCAGTGATACTTGACAAGAATACCATACTACATGACATTCATTCTTGAGGGGACAGCAAATTCAATTCCATATTGTCTTTGGGTGTGACTGGGTGTCTATCGGTTCAGCAGGTCAAGAAACAGAATCGGCACATGTGATAACAGCAAAGTGAGTTAAAAATCACATTAAAAAGTCAGCCAACAGCTTTTTGTACCTACAATAACCTACAATAATTAACAATATAACAGAACAGCAATTACCGCAATTCAAATTAATGTGTCCTTGCTGTAATTCCTTCCCGAAAAAGCAGTATATGTATTTATTTAATTGAAGGCCTGCACTGCTGAACTGCTTTCATGAGTCACTGTAGTGGACAAAACTGTAGTGGAACACACATTTCAAAAATCAGGTCAGAAATGTTTAGCCCAAAAAGCATTTTCCCAAGCCACCTGTTAATTAGTGGCGGGGTGAAATGCGTTGAGTAATTGCAGGACGCAACTGCCAAAACGCTAATCTGCACGGACGAATAAAGAACTTTTCCCAGTCCTGTTGAGACACAGGGGCATTATCATAAATAAACAGGCAGAGACGAGGGCCGTCTGCGTTTGAGATTAGTACAGGAAGAGGACTCTGCTACAACAAGCTGTTCTGGAAAAAGCACTCCCAATGGACCATGAGGCTAATGAGGGAACACAAAGACGCAACTCTATGCCTTTAAGCCCACCATACTATTTGAAAGACAGAGGACAAGACGCTCATACAAGGGAAAAAAAGTTACGTGGTTATTATGTCGACACCAGACCGGTGGTAATGAGCTGTCTGGACTTGTCAAAGTATTTATATTACCGGTCAAAGTGTGGAATAATTAAGATATTTTTAATGTTTTTTCGAAAGGAGTCAGCAAGTGGCGCATTTATTTGATCAAAATACAGTGTAAACAGTAATACTGTGAAATATAATTACAGTTTTACAGTACTGTTTTCTATTTTAATTTGTTTTGAAATGTAATTCATTTCTGTAATCCGTTTTAACAACATTTTCAACGTAAATTACATTTTAAAATACATAAAAATAGAACTTTAAAATGCAATAGTATTTGTTTTTACTGCATTTTGGATTAAATAAATCCAGTCTTGGTAAACATAAAATACTTCTTAAAAAAAAAAAAAAAAAATCAAATTAGAGAATTAAGAATTAGAGATCTCAAACTAATTCACACTGTTAACTAGCTACTTATTAGTATGCATATTACTAGCATATTGGCTGTTTATTAGTACTCATAAAGCTCATATTCTGCATGACCATATTCTATATCCCAAATCCTACCCAATACCTAAACTTATCAACTACCTCACTAACAATTAACAAGCAGCAAATTATTTAAGTTTATTTAAGCAAAAGTCAAAGTTAATGGTTTGTAAATACCTAGAACTGGACCTTAAAATAAAGTGTGACCATAAGTGATACAAACACGCAATTCTGACTTTTTTTTTTCCTGCAATTTATGTCATGCAACTCTGACTTTATAACTTGCAATTGCAAGTTTATATCAGACAATTCTGACTTCACTTCTCAGAAGTGTTTATTTCTCAATTCTGAGTTTATAACTTGCAATTGTGAGGTTGTATCTCACAATTCTGAGAAAAAAGTCAGAATTTCAAAATGTAAACTCATAATTGTGAGAAAAAAAAGAATTGTGAGATAAAAAGTTTATTAAGTGGTGGAAATGGGCTTCCGTACTTTTGTGCTTTTTACTATGAATAAAATTGTAATAGTATTTCACAATATTTCTGTTTTTACTGCATTTTATATTAAATAAATGTAGCCTTAGTGAGCACAAGAGACATCTTTCAAAAACATTAAAAATCATATTTTTGCTACATTTTGAGCGGTTTAGTGTACACACGTTTACACATAATTTATGGATATGTGCACTACAATAATTAAGTCCATGCAAAACAGTCAAAAAAAAATTGTAATGCTTTTGTGTGCAAAACTCACCACCACAATCCCAGGGTGGTTGCTAATGTACTCTAAACTGTTTCTTTGCAGGGTGGTTGCAATAAATAAATAAATAAACAAATAAATCCTACTTCCAATTTTTCTATAATATTCTCTGATAACCACACGATAACCACACACACACACGCACACAGCATGTCGGTCCTACAGCAGCTGTTGGAGTGGCACTGATCAGACTGTCCACAGGGAGACACTGCCTACACAGAAACACCCCCAGCACTCCACAGCACATCAAATATTTACCATTACTAAACAGTGACTACTCCTCCACCAGCCCTCACACTAAAACTACTCCTCAAGACTAACATTAGCGAGCTGATAAATAACACACTGAACCTGGATTAAATACCCTTTACTATAGCAGCAAACACTGTATTATGTGAACACAACGAGTTCTCTGCACTTCTTTAAATGCAGTGCATCCTAGGGGATGTGACTTTGATAACTCTTTGATACAACATTTTTCAATAGACCAGTTTAAATGTAGAAAAGTGATAATTGTTTAATTAACAAATGAAATGAATTGTGAAGTTGCCTTTTAATTTTCATAGCCTTTAATGGATTTAATGTGGCAGAGTCTGACACCGAGTGAAGCGGATCCTGTTTTAACAGGAAGCTGTCGTATAAATGCCAGGGAGCGTGAAACTGTCACCCTGCTAATGGTTTTATTCTTCATCTTTTCACCACCCTGTAGCCTCAACAAACAAGAGTTTAATAATGCAAATGACGTCAGTATTTCTGTTAGAGTGAATGCCTTCAATTGTGCAATGATCGGCCTTATGCCACATAATGCCTTGATAAATTAGTCGCCTGCATTAATGGTCTGTAACCATAATCAGGAGGATAAAAGAGAAGATTAACTTAACTGTCTACTGAGCAAATCAAGAAAGAACCCACCTAAAGAAACACGATACCATCTCAGAAAGTTCAGCATTCCTCACACACAACCTCCATTGTTTCACCAAACCCTTTAATCAAAGAAAATTATCAACCATTTGAAGTAATGAAAAAGAGGAACAGAGAGATTGGCTATAAATGTCTAAGAGTTAGTTGCCTAAACATTTTAACAAGTTAATAATAGTATTTGTTCTTTTAATAACAAAACAAATTCAAACTAAACCTTGACAAAAACATGTAGGTTCTCCCTCCTTTCCCCTTCAGTTTGGTGCATGCCTGAAACGAACAGTGCTGAAAAGCATTGTGAATCTTCGAAATAGGTGACCCGATCCTTGAATAAAACATGTGCGTGCACGCTTACATGCTTATTCCATTATCCTGCTCACCAGCATAGAGCTGAGCATGAACTGTGACACATCATACTGCAAAACATAATAAAAAAAACTATAACCATTGGGTCAATTTATATTCATCAGATTTGTAGATGGATAGTTATCAGATGAAGAAAGCAGACAGACATTTTAACAAGCATATTGGAAAAAAAAAAAGTGAAGTGAATAATCTTTGCACCGTTAGTTGTGCCAACCACTGTCAGATTTACCTAAGAAATCTCAATACTTTTCATCCTTTCGACAGTAGCCCCTTTCACACATACACTGGTACACATTTACTAGTAAATTTCCGTTAAGAGATCATGTGTGAGGACCTTTTCAAAAATACTCGTAAATTGCTTCTACCAATTTCTCAGTATGAGAAGTTGTAACACTACCAGTAAATTACTTGTAATGTACTCTGTGTGAACTTGGAAGAACAAGATTATTGGTATGAGTACGTATGAGAATGCACTGACGTAAGACGTGTAACTGAGCCAATCATAACATTCTGACGCAGATGACGCATTTACTCGGCTCTGTGTAGTATGGTTTAAAGTCGTCTAATACGATATCTCTGAGCCAAAAGTAACTACATGAATGTGAATGCTTGACAATGAAAACATCAACAACAAAAAAATGATCGCGTTTAACCTTCTATTATTGCAAATGATGTCACAGAATTTACCGGTATTTTGAAACTGATGTGTGAATAGTGCTTTACTGGTAAAAAGACGAAACGGCATTGCCTGTGTGAACAGCGCACTTCCATAATGTACTTAAAGTGCTCTCATTTTCACACACTAATTTTGCACCTAATATATTAAAAGTTATTCTTTAGTACTTCTTAAGATAATCTTAAGAACATGTAAGTGTACTCAAATGTGCTATTTTGGGACACCATGAATATGAACTAAAATCTGCTTTTAAAATACTTTCTCTGTATTTAAAGCACATTATGGAAATGCACCTTTTTTCACCTGGGAAGTCATTCTGGTAATTTTACAGCATTTTAATGGTATTACTGTGTGTAAGGGGGGAAATATTAAACATTCTATTGATAGTTATTCATTTCTTCTAAATTGACTGTAAAGTGTGATTTTTTTATTTTATTTTTAATCAAACGAACAGCCTTTTTTTCTAAGAAAATTTAATTAATAGTTCAAAAAATTACACACGTCAAGACATGACATGTTTTTCACTGACACTAAATGAACAAGAATGACATTTAATTATTTTAATTTATATGAACCAATATATTTTGGGTTTATTTATTTATTTAATTTCCGCCCTGCCATGTTTGCCTACATATATTTTTACTAAAACATCTTAAAATAAGAACATTTTGTGCATAAACTTATGTAACATTTCTGAATGACTGCTGACACTGAAACTGACAATTTGAACAGATTCATAAAAGTTCAACTTAGCAAGCAGTTTTTTTTACTAGTTTTGTAATTGTTGATCACCATCATGAAAACATTCTGAATAAACCACATATCACTCAGCTCTGTTCCAGAAATTTCCATGCAATTTTATTATTTTTCTTGACTTTTCATCCCCATTTTATAGTCTCACTGAGCTTCTGCATATTTGAAAAGATCATTACTTTTGATCATTACTTTTGCCACTGGAGATACAGAAACGACATGCTTAAAGTGTTAGTGTTGACCAAAGCTAGGGCAAAATGTGAATTTTTAGTGGAGTAAAACCAGTGAAGTCAAGTGATCTCTCTTTCTGATCTCCATCTGTTCACTCTCACTTCTTTCAGAAATACAGGCTCTTTCTCTGACAGCAGATGACATCTCTCTCGCTCCTCCCTTTTCAAAAACTTCCAATCTTATGTTTTGCATTTCACTTTCAGAGCACTGCGGGTTGGTGGATTCTCCGCTCGATGTATCAGTGTCGACTGCTAAAGCTCGCCGCTCTGTAAACGGTCACGCTGTGATGCCACGGCCACTTCTGATCACGCACAGGGATGGCAAGACAGAAATCAGCTCCTCGCCTGTGGCTCTCTGAGAACAGGAGATTGAATTTAACAACACTGATGGGGTTTGCGCAGTGGCATGTTAATATTCTTTTCTAGTGTGAATTCAATAGTTGAACTTTTTTTATGGGAGGGAGGTGTTGACACAGATCTATCTTTTGGTTTATTATGGTAATACTAAGGCTTTGAAAACCTATTTATGTCCCCCACTTAATCTTTCTAAAATGTTAATAAAACAATAAATATTCAGAGAATATTAAGCAAATTCAGGTTGTCATTCAGTAAACATGGTTTCTTTGGCTTATGTACGAAACACAGCTGTGGAAGGCTGATGAGACAGAAGTGGCTCTTTTCACTCAATAAATTAGCAGCCATTTCAATTAAGATGCTCTAAATGCTGAATTGATGGAGGAAGATGCGGCTGGTCCAAAGATTAACACGAGCCGTTACTCAACAAAACGTGACACACGCCTGAAACATTTAGCTAAAGCCAGCAATTAAAGGATGTGTAAATCACTTTCTGGCTGTGAACTGAGAACCTTACAGTAGATCTTCTCCATATAGTTTTAAAAAAATTAAAAAAGGCTACGGTTTTGAATAGAATTAAAGGGATGGGTCACACAAAAATTAAAAGGGTCTTAATTTAACGTTTCGAAATCTTCTACTTTAGATCTGTGGAACAAGAAAGGAGATGTTTTGCAGGATGTTCATGCTGCTCTTATCCATACAACGGAAGCATATAGTCACTATGGGATGTCAAGATACAAAATGCCACACAAACATATTAAAAGAATAAACATAGTGCATACAAAGTTTTATTCGTTGTTCACTGAAAAGACACAAACTTGCATGGCAGGTTTAAAAAAGAAATTTAAGAAAAGTCATACTTTTTCATTTCTTCTTTTTTTTTAATCTCCTGTTCTATCACTATATTCTTTGGTTATTCATAAGTTTGGGGTCAGTATACGTAAAAGAGCAGCATTATTATTCTTCAAAGTAGCTGGTTTACATCTATACTAACCCATAAAGCCAAATGTGAAAACCTTTCGACACACAAACATACATAAAACGAAATTTATGGCACCACCGTCAAAACAAAACATAAGTAACATGATGTGAGACTGCAATCATAAAGTCCATAAATAGCAAATAGACATTAAATCAAAATTCCCATCTCCACGAGCGGAGTAAAAATCGTTACCGTGAGGGAAGGACTAGCACTCCCTTCTCCTCAGAGGACATCGAATGTCATTCCCATCATCATCATCATCCACTCCCTCCAACACACGGCAGCATTTATCAGACCCTGCGTAAAATAACTCATTACACTTTACGATGTTAGGATTGCACATCCTGCAGCTTCAAACCACTGCAGTGAGAACTGGATGAACTCAGATAAGCTGAAAATTCCTGGTCTGGACTCGATCAAAAGATTAGCGTGATCATAACGGGTAGCATCTAATAAAAGTCTGAATGGCTCTTCTTCCATTCTGTTCCATTTGAAGCGCTTCCAAGAAAAGAGATGATACATTCACATTTTTAATTTGAAATTATATGTGTTGTGTTATTACACCCTTTTTTCTATATGCAATAATTACAAGCTTTCAACACTTTTTGACCAACACGTTTTCATGACTTTTCCATGACCTTGTGTGATTACTGGAAAAGAATTAAAGGATTTTTTAAAAAATATTTAAATTCAGGCTGAATCACTAATGAATAATTTAAACCAATTTGGAAATGGTTTCACTGACTCATTAAGATGACTCAAAAAAAAGTGATTCACAACCAGCGATTATCTATATCTAAAAATTATTTTGAAGCAGAGAAGAAACAGAAAACGTATATTTACAATAGAAATTTAGCAATTTGGCAATACTTCATACATATGTCAAACGTAAGAAAAATATCAATACACATCAAAAAATCAATTGTCTATAGTAAGTAAATTTCTTATAGCATGAGTTATGAGAGACAGAACGAGACATACAGTGGCATGCGAAAGTTTGGGAACCCCTTGCAGAATATGCGAAAATGTGAATAATTTTGAGAGAGATCATACAAAATGCATGTTATTTTTTTGTTGTTATTTAGTACTGTCCTGAGTAAGATATTTTACATAAAAGAAAGAAAAATAAAAAAATAAAAAAAGTTGAAATTATTAAAATAACCCCTTCAAATGGTATGAGAACCTTTGGTTCTTAATAATGTGTTTGGTTACCTGGATGATCTATGACGGTTTATTTTTTTTTTTGTGATGGTTGTTCATGAATCCCTTAATTGTTCTGAACAACTGAACTGAGCACTGTTTTTGAGAAAAATCCTTAATGTACTGCAGTTTATTTGGTTTTCCAGCATCTTTTGCATATTTGAACCCTTTCCAGCAGTGACTGTATCTGAGTCTGAGATCCATCTTCAGAGTGAAAACTTCTGCCACATGTCCATATTTTTCTTATTTTGTTGAAATATAATTTTTTCCATTTAGTACTGCCCTTCAGAAGAAACAAAAGATACTTGCATGTTTCCCGGAAGACAAATTAAGTACAATTTACCTTGATCTTAAAATTCAAAAAGTTTTCTCCCCCAGCTCTTAATGCATCGTGTTTCCTTCTGGAGCATCAGTAAATGTTTGAACCTTTTTTTAATAGCTGTGTTTGAGTCCCTCGATTGTCTTAAATTGTCCTGTCAAAATCATACAGTCACTGCTGGAAAGGGTTCAAATAGAAAATAACTATAGAAAAAATATAGAAAAAAACTATATAAAAATGTGGCATGCAGTTGCTTCAAACAAAGGTATAAAGCTATTCAAAACATCATTCAATGTAAATTGTGATAATTGTAATTAATAATCGGAATTACAATTTCAAGGGAATAATCAATAATTATGATTTTTGTCATTATCATGCAGCCCTAGGTTCAAATATGCAAAAGATGCTGGAAAATTGAAGCATCTGCAGGATCTGAAGGATTTTTCTGAAGTACAGTGATCAGTTTAACTGTTGAGAACAAACAAAGGATTCATGAACAACTATCACTAAACAAAAAAACAGTGGCAGATCATCCAGGTAATCACACTCAGTATTAAGAACCAAGGGTTCCCAAACTTTTGAAGCGGGTTATTTTAATCACTTCAGCTATTTTTTTGTCTTTCAGACTATATGTAAACATCTTTTACGTAAAATATCTTACTCAGGACATTACTAAATAAAAAATAACATGCATTTTGTTCACAGATTCTGCAAGGGGTTCCCAAACTTTCGCATGCCACTGTATCTAGGATTAAATAAATAGTTTGAGAAAAGGGAAGGAATAAGTGAGTGAGTGAGAGATGAGCATCAGAAAGGCTGAAATGTCTTCCTTCATGACAGCAGAAATGAGTCGATTAAGACAAGGGGAAAAAAAGAGTAAGAGAGATCTCAGGCTTTTCCTCATCAACCTGGACAGCGATAGCGTCTGTGTCACGGGTGAGGAGACGGGAGCCCCCATGGCGTCTGCTGAATCTAGAAGTCTCTCAGCGCCATCAACGCTCCATCGACTCAGTCAACTTATCATCTACAATCACTGCGAGACTGTCATTCAAATTGCTTCTTCATTGACTGTCATTCCACTTTAATTACGTGGCTAATCAAAACAAACTGCCGCTGCCCCTGCACGTACACGCGTCCACCGTGAGCCACGTGATGAATGAGACAGCTCATCAGCCGGACTCGGCCGATAGTCCATGTCTTGTATTCATCATCATTACCCGGCACTCAAGCACTCGACGCCCACATTTACTGCATTTCCTGTACTTTATCCTCCCATCAAGAGAAACCTCTGTTCTCTCTGCTTTTTTTTTTTTTCCTTCTCAGTTTGAATTTTAGGTTAAAGTGAGAGTTATCTTAACTTTTTTCTTTCAAGGTTCAGTTTTAAAGCATAAAACAAGCAAGTGTCATCTTTTTGGGGGATTAGATGTCTAAATGAGTGAACTAAATCAAAGAGATGACCAAATCACCATGCTGCCAAAAAATAAAAATAAATAATAAAATGTCAAACAGAAATGTATGATCATATAAATGCTGAGTTATGGGAAATCCACCTTATATACCACTCTTATTTCCCATCTATTGTTCCACTCCTTTTTGCCTCAAAGTCTGTCTGTTTTCACATTAGGCAAACACCACTTCTGCTGTCAGTTCAGTCTGGTTTCTCGCAAAGCTTGTCTTCAAACCACCGTCACTCATTTCATCAGAAATAACGGGATGTTTAGTATATAAAACGACAGAGTAGATGCAAATAAACACATTGTTTGATGGATGTAGATGTTAGTAGATAATAGAAAACAGCAGTGCAAGACAGCAAAGATGTAACAAAGTGGTAATAGCTTTTTAGCAAGCAGCAAAGATTCCCTTGAAATAATTTTTCATGCTTCAGGAGAAAAAAATAATGATGTGTTTGGGATGGGAAGCTGTCACTGCTAACAAAGGGAATATTCATGCATTTTCAGCTCAAGAGGCTGAGCCAGCAACAGCCCCGAGTTGAAATGATGGTCTGTCCGGCCTCGGAGGACAGTCGACCCCATCTCGGCTCTACATCCCTACATCAGCCAATCAGCAGTGAGTCCTGAGAAATCACCCATCATTCAGTGTTCACGGTGACAGGGCTCAAGAGTGGGCAACATCCAAACAAATGGAGGTTGCACCACACCTCCCTCAGAGGCCCATTCAGTGCTGTCAGCTGCATGAGCGGCTCTCTGGCCAAAAAATAAATAAATAAAAAAATCTTGACCAACTAAGTAGTTATGAGTCCTGGAATTAAAAAAAAAAAACAAAAAACAAGCAGTTCTGAAACTGTAGTACCCAAACACAGAAAGGTGCAGTCACATTTACATTTGCTAACGAATTATCACGATCTGGAGTTTACAGTTTTTGCTCATGCTCAAGTTAGAGTTCCGATATTACTGGAATATTGCACACCTCTCAGCCAATCAGT
The DNA here is from genome assembly GCA_012976165.1 of Labeo catla. Lineage (NCBI taxonomy): Eukaryota > Metazoa > Chordata > Actinopteri > Cypriniformes > Cyprinidae > Labeo > Labeo catla. The sequence continues at coordinate 728,787 of VONZ01000165.1, forward strand.
TGGGGGGGTGGGTGTAGGTATGAGGTGGGGATTACTCTAACGATGCAGTGCGGAGTGCCACTTCACGAACGGCAGCACGGTGGGTATAAACACAAACACTGATTCAGAGCAGTAATGCGCTGCAGACGTGTGCAGTACAGGGAGTCGAAACACATGCCAAAGCCACGGTCTACTCCGGTTGCCGCGTCGGAGCCATAACGCGCCACAGACAAGGGACACGGCAGTACTGAAACACCGTCTAAGCTGTTCGCCAATCGCAACGCAATGGGACAGCTAACCAATCACAACAAATTTTGTTTTTTGAAAGGTGGAACCCGGAACTAATCGAGTCATTTGTGCCAGACTGGGAGAAATGTATTGTAATAATGTAAATTATGTAAAAAATAATGTGTTTTTTGAACCATCAAGCATGAAAGCATGTTCTAGTACATCCCCAAAACAAAATCAAGACTGTTAAAGAGTATAATAAGACCCCTGTAAGACTTTTTTAAGGTGAGAATGTACTTGTTTAGATTTCAAATAATCAAATTAGTCATGCAATAATCACTGTATGTCGGCTGCGAGTGGACTGATACAAAATGGTAAAACAGCTGGAGTTGTTATCACTAGAATATCACACTCTTATCAGCCAATCAGATTCAAAGACCAGAAAGAACTGATGTATAAATCGTATTATATTATATTATATTATATTATACTACGACCAAATCACAGCTGTGCCAATAAACAGCCATATCGCACTGCTACGAGTGTGATATTATATTATATTATATTATATTTCCATTCAAACATGATTTAATCATTTAGGTACTTGGCCTGTAATGTTTGAGAGCCAGTGTAATTAAACACTGTGCCATTTTTGAGAAGGATACAGACATGTTTCCCTGAAATTTTATTTGGTAAAATCTTCCCGAAAGGTCTAAAAATGGGTAATAGGCACAACCGGACTTCAATGAGCAACAGATAAGATCTAATCAGAAAAAGCCGTCAGAAGTCGTGGCCTGAGGCCTGTCTCCATTCCAGCTGCAGAGCTTGCACGCATCAGATAAGCAAAGCAAACAGCAGATCATCACTGGCAGCTCTATCTTTCCACTGACCAATATTAATAGCATGAAATAACATATGGTGGTTTGGCAGATGTGAAAGATCTTGGCAACGGACGCTGACTTCAGCCATTTTCCCAGGTTAAACAAACACAGATGGTGGCGTGAGGCGAGATGATGCTCGCGAGCGAAAGGTCTGGGGGTTTTAAGTGACGTCCATGAGTGAAGAAGTGCCTGGCGGAGTGACCGCTCTCCTAAAACTCTCTGAGCGAACATCACCCGACAACAGCCTCTTGTTTGAAGAGTAATTTGGAAATAGGAGCCAGATGCTTCTCCCTCATTCCTTACCGCTGCACAAATATGTAGGCTTGATTGGATAATTTGGTTGTGTGTGTGCGTGTGTGTGTAAGTGAGTGAGTAAGAGAGAATGAGAGATGGCTGTTATTCAACTACAGAAGAAACTCTCAGAAGCTCTCATCTCAGTGTGTGGGGTCTGTAAAAAGTGTCCGAACACTTCAGTTGTGTAATTTAATGTGGAGGTTGAAGTCTGGGTTTAAGAACTTGAGTTCCCTTTATACACAGTTGTTCAAGAAAGAAGCTATTGTACGACTGAATTCACAAAAAAATATTCATTTATCTTTATCTGTCAAGAGGCCACTGTTTGCACTGAGGGTCAAAACTACATAGATAAATATAATTCCCAAGCATAATGAAGAGGGGTGTGGTGTAGGAAATGTTATAGGTTTGAATTTCCTGAGCAAGCTAGAAACAGAATGTCTATTAGTAGGATGTCCAAAAACACAGTATTTATGATATACTACTTTTCAAATCAGCATATGAGAATGATTTCCGAATGATCACGTGACACTGAAGTAATGGCTGCTGAAAATTCAGCTTTGCCATCACAGGAATAAATCACATTCTAAAAATAAATCTGTAATAATATTTCACAGTATTCACAATATTACTAATTTACTACAAATGAGCCTAAAGAAGTTTCTTATGCTAATCAAGGCTGCATTTCTTTGATTAAAAATACAGAAAAAATGTAATATTGTGAAATATTATTGCAATTTAAAATAATGGGTTTTCTATTTTAATATGCTTCAAAATATAATTTATTTCTGTGATGCAAAGCTGAATTTTCATCAGCCATTACTCCAGTCTTCAGTGTCACATGATCCTTCAGTAATCATTCTGATATGATGATTTATTATAGTGCTGCCTATTTTTTGGGGGGATAACAACTAACATCACTACATGTGCCTTTTCCTTGGCCAAGGATACATGGTATAGGGTTTAATGTTTTGAAGAATTTAATTTATTTGTAAGAATATCAATACAGTGTTGCCTTTCACAATGCAGTTAATCTGAAAAACTCTTGACACATCACATCAGAAAACAAAGTTTTCCTCTAAGACTTTAAGATGGTACAGTTGGAGGTTATGGATCTTCCAGCATCACATGGCTATCAGTGCCAGCACATCCCCCTTGGCACTCGCTGGAATGATTTACACTCAAGCAGAGCATCTAAAGAGCTTCTCCAGCGGCCATCAGATTCAGCTCTGACCTTTAGATCTGCCTCGCTGTCTGATTCATATAACACCAGCACTAATAGAGTACTTGAGCACTACTCGGCTAATGCTCTGCGTCTGATCTGAGGGGACTGATGGGGGGTTAAGCATGAAATAAGTGGTCTGAAATAAACTTTGAAATTGCCTTACAATCACGCGTTGAGCCGACAGAGGTTTTTCCACAGATTCTTCCAGAGTTTGTGATATTTTACAACACAAACGTGATCTCAGGCAACAATAAAAAGCTCTGAAAGAGAAAGGGAAAAGAAAGAATGGCACGCTTCTCTCTGTCTTTTGTTCAGAGTCCCAGCGATGCATCCGACATAGACATCAGTGAGTTAGACTGGGGTTCGAAGCAGCCGTGCACGCAGGAAATGAAATGAAATGATGAATAGCTCAGAAAACAATGCATACATCAGAGCTGTCACTCAGACCGAGCGTTTAGTAGCACCGAAAATCTCTATTCCCTGTGTCTATCTATCTTTTCCGTTCTTTCTTGTCTGCACACACACGCTCAGATATATAACGTACACACAATGAAGTAACATTGGGTATATTAAACACAATCTGATATATTAAAAGTCTCATCTTTGTGAGATACAGTAACAGCACAACTCAGGGAAACTGATCCTCTTGTTCAGAATAGTATACACATTACTCTTACTATTTCTGTAGTATATACATAAAAATGTATACTCTGTAAAATAAATAAATAATTATTATTATTACAAAACCTTACTAAATTAAGTTAGAGTGGTGTTTAATTAAATAAATCAATTCATTTATAAAAAGAAGTATTGTAAATATTTGGATATTGTTACTGGAATACAAGAAAACATAATGATTGGCAAATTATTATGTATGAATAAACTAGGCTGTCCTCGACTAAACATTTTTCTGGTCAACTAGTAGTTGTTAATTTTAAGCATTAATCGACTATAAGTCACAAGTTTATTAATAAACCATATAAATCATAAGAGTCTTTAACTGCCTACATAGCCTAAGAACCGCACAAACGCACACAAAAAAAGCTTGTGGCACACCGGCAGAAATAATAATTACGAATATGTCAAGGAAAAACAGCAAAGAGAATGCAATAACGTTTTAATAATTGATTGATAAACTAGTGCTTTTTTTGTTTTCGGCTCAAGAGATGAAGTCGGCGACACTGACTCGTCATCTCTGCAGTAGTGATGCGCCTGTATGCATGTTTCATATGGATAACAAAATCTGCAAATTTTTGTTTTCTATTTGAACTGGTTCATTTAAAAGTAGACATTTCACTCTCTATAGATACATTCTTCATGTCTGTATGGCAAGTATACAGCACACAGAGTGTTGGAGTGACACGCTCAAGTTCACAAAGACCGAGACGGCAGAAATCACATCTGTTTGCTTTAATTATTTTACAAAAGCGCAATGTTTTGAGTGCACACATATAAACGTAGAGTCTTTACAGATTCGAAAGATGTACTACTTTTATCTGTGTGACCAAAAAGAGCAAGTGACCGCACCGGCGCCTCCATCTGTCATGCACTCCGCACAGACACTTCAATAGCACACATTTTTCTACGTTAACATTAGAGTGAGCTGCCATGTAAAGTTGCTACTACATACATCTTTCAGATGAAAAGCCATATTTAAGGTTGAATGATAGTTGAACGTTTGGATGTCCTTTCCGATGTACTATATGTTACCACATAAACCATCACGCACTGCGTGACTTCGCCACTTCCTATGGATTTTTTTTTCTGCGACTAAGAGATGAATAAAATTTTGGTTGACTAAGCCTCTTCTCGTCGACTAACGGTTAGTCCAATATTAGGGGGCAGCCCTAGAATAAACCATATAATTTGTTAAAGTAAATGTAAACACATTTTAAACAAATTAATTAATAATGTAAAATAACTATATTTATTTTCAAGATGATCAATCAATGTCTCAAGGTCATGTGATAATGTAGCATACTGCTGGCAGTATACAGTATTATTAAATTACACTGTGCTATGTGTATAACAGCAGAGACTGTTAAATATGCAAAATCACTCTAAGTCACTAAACAATTCTGACCCAGTCAATAACAGAGGGTGAAAGCCGCAGTGACTTTAAATTGAACCGGTGTCACAATATGTTTGCACAGCCTCGGTTTTCTTCATTAATTAAAATACCATATGTTAAATGACTCCAGTTTCCCCTCAGATTAATTTGAGGAGGGTTCAGGTTGGGCCGAAGATTAATGAGTGTCCACTCAAACCCTTCCTCGCGTCCTTGAATCTGCTGCTAGCTCTTTCTGAATGAGCCTTATTTAAATGCTTTTAGTATGACTGTGTCTACTTAACTACAGTTCCTTTTATCATCACACTACTCTTAAAATCCAATCAACTGATGGTGACATTCAAATAAATAAATATGTAGTTTTATACCTCAAAATCTCTGTTTTGTTTAAAGAAATTCTGTACAAAGTAATACAGTCAAACCTACAAACCATACGAGAGCTGATGAGCATATTAAGTACAAATTAGTTCTTGGAAGAAAAGGTTGCATTGCAGTGCTTCATTATAATAAATGCATATTTTGTTGCGAAATACATTAATTTAGTCAGACATTTGATCCTGTGAATGGCCATATCCATTCACACCAAGGTCACCAAGGTCTGGACGTCTGTAAATTAACTGAGTAAGAAAAAATAATTTGCAGTTTAAAACTCCTCATATGTGACCCTGGAACACAAAACCAGTCATAAGTATCATGGGTATATTTGTAGCAATACCCAACAATTGTACATTGTATGGGTCACACAGATTTTTCTTTTATGCCAAAAAGCATTAGGATATTAAGTAGAGATCATGTTTCATGTTGATATTTTGTAAATTTTCTACCATAAATATATCAAAACCTAATTTCCGATTAGTAATAGGCATTGCTAACTTTATTTGGACTACTTTAAAGGGAATTTTCTCAATATTTAGATTTTTTTTTTTTTCTTTTGCACCCTCAGATTCCAGTTGTTGTTGTTTTTTTTCTCGGCCAAATATTGTGCTATCCTAACAAACCATACACAAATATAAATCTCAATTGCAAAAAACACCCTAATGACTGGTTTTGTGGTCCAGGGTCATATATCAGTTCCTTCAGGATTTCGCCAATTTTTTTAGTGAATTTTGCGATCTAAAAGTCTCATTTTGTGGTGGTAATTTCCACAAATGTTTTTAATAATTATGATAGCACATTTACTAGATTATATTATGTTAGATTCACAATAGTCTTACATGACACAAAGAACAAACAAAATGTATTGATTTTGTTTATTTTGCTAAGAAACAAATGACAACAGGACATATAAGTACAATATAAAGGTAGATAAAAAATATATATATTATTTTTGCTGCTGCTGCCACTGTTGTTTAATGGATTTTAAGAAACTACAGTAGGCTTACAGTAATGCATGACTCCAGTATTGCTGTAGCCAGAATTTTATTTTTGGGTGGGCCTGGGCAAAAGTGAGCGGGCACTAGGCTAACTATATAGAAGTATAAATCAGCCTTAACTGACCGAGTCCAGTGGCATAGTGCAAATGCGTGGCCCCCAACCAAGGAAGGGGGGCTGCTGGTTACATTGCAATATTGTAAATATTTGTTTTAAACCAGGAAGGCGAGCCAATGGATCACACAAGCAACGTGCAAACTTTGCACAAGAGTTATACCAGGGAAGCTCTTAATCTCAGTCAGTTCTCTAGAAAGTGAAAGTAAAAATCTGACGCTGCATTAAAGGCGCATATTCTATCAGAGGCGACGAGAGATGAATCTACTTTGCTGATAACGGAAGCTAAATGTTTTAATTTACTCCCTTATTATTTCTCTTGTGGCTTGAACATAGTGGAAAAACAAATAAATAAGTAAATAAAGAGAGAAGAAATGTATTTGAAAAAACATAAATGCAGGTTGTTTCAATTTTTTTTTCTTTTTAAAAAAGTCTGAACTTAAAATAATATGTTTTAGAGATGATTGGAAGATCAGAAGTGTGAATGAACAACACCAGCACACCTTTCTCCTCTCTAGACGGCTTTAATCCGTTCATAGTGCTATGACAGAAATTTCTGGGATGTGAAATCTGAGGACGGCATGACCTCAGCCTTTATGTCAAAGTGGTCTTGCTGTTATTTTAACACCTGAGCTGTTAAAAGACATATAAGACAGTTGCTTCTCTGTAAATGTCCTGCAAAAAAGCCTGGATTCAGACACTAGTGTCCAAAACGAGGTAGAAATACACCATTAAGACGGCCTTATTGAATTTACCACACCATCAGTCTTTTTTAGAGTACAAGGAGGAAATTTAAAGTAATTCAAGGAAAGTAGAGACTAATCATAGATCGAATTTCTAAAGTGAAAGTTTCAAACTTTAAATGGCTCCTTTACCTTGTGGGGTTTTGCTTCTCAGACGCTGCTCACACTTTTTAAACCTGTTTACCTGAGTTAATGCTGTTTGTCTAAGATGAGAATGAGTCTCACATAATAATGTCTAACAGCTTGGAGATCTCTGTCGAGCTATAAGTTGCTAAGACGACGGTCGATATTAGTCTCAGATAAGGCTAAATATGTAATGAATGTTCCGAAATTAAAATTAATGGTCATTCCTGAAAGAAATCTGTTTATTTCTTTGTTCCACCATTCAAAATAAGCTGCTTTTTGCCAGAGTCGTCTAACATATCGACTTCTCTTGATCATCACACGGGCTGTGAAATTACCTGAGGGAGTGAAAATAAAAGCTGAAATCTGCCACCATTTCAAAAAACTTTGAATCTATTCTGCTCCATGCCCTGAATCCACTAACTCTATCTCAGTGGAGAGTAGAGCTAGTCACCGCTTCCCATCGGAGTGGGTTAACACAGAGAGAGAGAGAGAAACTTCTCCCTCAGCTGGCTCTTGGCGAGGACAGTAATTTGAGGCTGGCGGCCCTCTCCCATGTTGCGACTTGGATGGAGATTTTCTGCGCATCCAGCAGAACGGCTTTGACAGGGCGCTTCATTATGTGGGGCTCTGCAGCGAGGGGTCCGCCTCAGACGCCCGCCGCTGCCTGAACGAGCTCTGGTGCCAGGCTCTCCGGAGGTGTGGAGCGCAACGTAGAGCGGCACCCTGGTTTGTGGGGAGTTTGTGTGTGCGGGTGACCTCCTTACAATTCACCTCAGCTCTGTTGTAGATGAGTAACTTAAAGAATTATTTGTCTACAACAGGGCAAGAGATAGAACTGGCATTTCGAAGGACATGAAAACAAGTTTTGGACAAACGAAGCTACTCTGCCATGCTAGAAATGCCCTGACAATACTGTACAGCAACACAGGGCACCTGCATGAACCTAAAGCTACAAAATTTTGGCAAGAATTAAAAAAAAAAAAACATCTCTAGGTTGCTCATTTGTACCATATTATGTATTTGACGGACAATTGCCAAACACAATGTTGCACTGCTAACAACAGATTCAATTTGTTATATAATGAATTAGGTATCACCAACTAATGAAAACATTTACAGCAATCTATAATAAATGTTAATTTACTGTTCATTCATTATTTTTAAATTATACACCTATACACATATGCTACCATTTAAAAGGTTACAGTTGGTAAGATTTTTTTTTATGTTTTTGAAAGTTGCTCACTACAGCAAATCAGTAACATTATGAAATATTACAATTTTAAAAATTAGGTTTTGTCTTTATACATATATATATATATATAAACATTTATTTTTATGATGGCAAAGCTGGATTTTTAGAATTCTTATCCTTCAGAAATCATTCTAATCTGCTGATTTGGTGCTCAAAAAAAGATTTATTCTTATCAGTATTGAAAATGTTATGTTGGTAATGTTGTGCTGATTTATTTTACAGATTATCTGATGAATAGAAAGTTCATTTATAGAAAAACAGATATATAATATAAGAATATATCTTTTGTAACATTAAATGTCTGTCACTTTTGGTGAATTTAATGCAGAATAAAATTATTAATTAAAATAAAATAATAAAAAAAATAAATATAATATAATATAATATAATATAATTCATTAGCTGATTTTAACAAATTTTAACAAAAAATCTTATTGTACTCTTCCAGTATTATTTTATGGTCAATGCAATGCAGGCTAAAATTGTTAATTTCTTTAAACACAAAATAATTTTATAAAAAAAGACCCCAAAAATGTAATGCAATGTAATGTAATGTAATATAATGTAATATAATATAATATAATATAATATAATTTAATATAATTTAATATAATATAATATAATAATTCAGGAGTTCATTTTAACAAACTGAATCTTATTGTAGTCTTCCTGTAATTTTTTTGGTCAGTGTAATGCAGAATAAAATTAAGTTCTTTTGAAAAAAAAAAACAAAAAAGAAAATAATAAAAAAGACCCCAAAAATATATATATAAAGTAATATAATATAATATAATATATACATTTAATGCATTAACTAATTTCAACAAATTGAATCTAACTGTACTCTTCCTGTAACATTTTATACAATTTCAATGCAATGGCACAAATATGATTGTACTTATACATTCAAAACACACAGGTAATAAAGCCAAGAATAAAGGGGCCTTTTTTAAAACTAGTCCAATGCGTATCAGGATCGTCATATCCTCAGATCCTCAAGTCAGATCCCCACGTACTCTTTAACTTTAGCTGTGGTAATGTGCCGGGGCACAGTGATCTTGGGGTAAAAAAAAACTTCTCTGGTCACATCAACCTAAAACCTTTCTTTAAGCTCAGTCATTGTGTGGGGAGATGAGAAAATGTGCTCTCCACCTGCAGTGACACAAAAGGCATCTGTAGGGCCACGTTGACCCATCTGTGGCATCTCAAAAAAAAAAAAAAAAAAAAAAAAATCACAATTTGAGTTTAGTTGAAGCACTACCATTCAATTACAGATCCTCTCCCATCTATTCTAGCCTCAGGTGGGTTAATGTTCACCAATTACTAAAACAGCACTCCACAAAACAAGCTCTTTACCCTCTAAGCAGACTAAAAGCAATACAGATCATCTCTCTATTAATCCAGGGCTCTGCTGAGATGGTCACGGCAGGCGGGAGGCAGTTTCCAACCGGCAGCGCAGGAAATGAGGTCGCTGACAGGTGGCGAGGGTGGAGGAACAGCGTTAGCAGCCCGGCTTCCTGTTATCACAGTGAGGATGGGCTGTTTGAATGAGTGTTAATTAGAGCTCATCTTTCCAGCCTCGTTTCTCCTGCCCTTGGCCAAAGTCTTAACCCCATGGTGTCAAATACAACGTTTATACAGGCGATTCATGAGCTCACTGCATATGATTGGCCAGAAGAGACCTCAGGTTGATGGCCGGTCTGTGAATATGATGTAAGTCAGGCATGTTTGACCTTTGACCACTGTGGGTGGAGATGTGCTTTGGCTGCTCTCTAAATTTCACATGCACAGTATAGCTGCACAATAACATCTAAAACCGTAGAATCTGTAACTGGTTGATATTACAGAATTTTAAAATAACCAAAAATCACACAATGCCTCCATCATGATATGATTGGATATGACTGGTTATGTCAACTATCAACTATCAACTATCAACTATCATTGGTTCATACGATAAATCCCGCCTCTTGTGCTCATGCGTGTTCCACATTCGCAAATCAGTCTGAATGAACAATATAATGGCATTAATGGGAAGACTAATTAAAAATAGTAAGTAAACAACTCACACACTTATATATCACCACTTTGGCAAACCAAACTTCAAATGGCCGGAAAACAAAAGGTGCATCTCCACATCTGTGACCAGTGTTTATCGAGCTATGATGACTGACGATCCAAAAATAAGTTTATTATGAAAAAGAACAGCTGAATATCAGTTCATAAATAATATATATAATTGTTTACATAAAATATAGTTTTTTCAATTGGTACTGGCTTGAGTTATTATTTTAGAATAAATATAAAATGCTTAAAAACACTAAACTGATGAAATTTATACTTAGAATAGCCTGTTAATTATATTGTTAATGTAAAAATACAATATAGATTTTTATTGTGGTACTGTAAGTAATGTTTATTTAACCAAGAAAATGTGACTGTAACATGAATTTGCAATTTAAAAAAAGAAAATGTAAAAAATGTATTTATTATTTTAGTTCTGAGAAAAAGCATTGTAGAATTTATTATTTATAGGCATATCATGAAAACAGTTATCGGCTTATCTGTATCGGCCAGACATTAAACATTAAATATCAGTGACTGTATGATTTTGAGATCCATCTTTTTACACTGTGGACAACTGAGGGACTAAAATTTGACTATTAAAAAGGTTCAAACATTCATTGATGCTCCAGAAGGGAACACGATGCATTAAGAGTCGAAGAATAAAAACTTCTGCACAGGATGAAGATATCCAAATTTTTTCAAATATCATTTTTTTCCATTTAGTATGGCCCACCAGAAGAAAAAGAAGTTTCCCGGAAGACAAATTAAGTACAATTTACCTTGTTCTTCAAATTCAAAAAGTTTTCACCCCCCGGCTCTTAATGCATTGTGTTTCCTTCTGGAACCATCAGTGAATGTTTGAACCGTTTTTTTAATAGTAGTGTTTGAGTCCCTCAATTGGACTTTGGACTTTATGTAAAATATCTTACTCAGGACAGTACTAAATAAAATATATATATATATTATATGAATATAAATATTTACATGCAAATAAGTGCTGCACAATATACCAGTACTTAAAAAGTATCGCAATACCCTGCTTTTAAAAAACAGTACGATTCCGCATTTTACTAGTACCGGTACTTTAAGAATGCATATTAATAAGAGGCGCATTTCAGCGTGTCTGTGTTAGTGAATGGCGCAGACTCACAGTTTCATTTACTACACATATACGCATGATGCTCACTGTGTTTTCAGCCTTTGCTGCCTCAATATATAAGTACATAAACACATGAACATAATCTCTGGAACTGCTCTGAGAGTCACTGCATGGGCATTTCACCGTTTCTTTTGTAGAAAACTATCGTCATACAATAAAGACCCTAAAAGTCTACACAGCAACTCGTCAAAATAAACGTTTGGTTTAACTTGACAGTCAGAAATATATCAATATATTACTTAATGAAAAGATAAAAAATATTATTAAGACAATGTTTAAGGAATATTTAGCAGAAAAAAAATATTTACCAGAAAATTAAAAATACTCAACACAGTATTTCTGAAAACATAAATAAATAAATAAAAATAAATAAACAAATAGCCTATAATAAATTAATTCTTTATCAAATCTAATTATCCTTTATAAATTCATTAGACATGCTTTCGATTATTAAAATATAATGAAACGATTAAAATAGAATTCAGAAAATTAATGGATAGAGATTCACAAGCAAAATTTGAGAATTTGAGGAAAAACAATAAAACATATTTCATAGGGCCTTAAAAACATAATTTTTGTTCAACTTTTAATAATTGCTGTTAAATTCTGCAAGTTTCATGATTTCAATTAATTAGACATGCTTTTTGATAAATATTGTTTTAATGTAATATTCCTGTGTAGTGGCACTGGCATGTGAATATTATTATTTATTTTTTTTTTTTTTTTAAAGGGGGGATGAAATGCTTTGTTTTAATAGCTAAAATAACTATGATATCCATTTGGACCATCTATTATTCAATTACTTTTCCTATTGTTCTGTTTTTTTTCATAGTATCGGTTTAGTAGTAGTATCGTGATATTTTAGTCAGGTATTGTATCGAAGTCAAAATTTTGGTATTGTGACAACACTAACGCAAATTTACAAAATATGTACTGTACGTGTGTGTCTTTATATATACATAATAAATATACACAGTACACACACATATATTATATAAACAAAAACTTTTAGTTTGGATGCAATTAATCGCGATTAATTGTTGTCCAGCACTAGTGCATACCTTCCTGGAACTTCAGAGAACAGAAAATAAAGAGACTGTCTGTAACTAAAAAAAAGATTCAAAACTGAACACAGATCTAGGTGTGCCATCTTCCTTTATCTGAAAGCAACATCTCCACGACTATAGTCTATCAATCCAGCGCCTGAAATCAAGAGTCTGTACGGCAATCAAACGCTGCGGTTGTGTCTAAGCTTGCGTAACTAGGCAACAGAGAAATACAGTGAAAACGGGAACACGGCTTGCAGCTGTTGCTAGGGAACCACTGGAGAGTTTTAGAGCTTGTAAACGGAGAGCTGGCTGGATCAGACTCTAATAGTCTGGGTTTGATGGAGCTGCACATACAGGGAGATGAGGGATCGCAAAGAGGCAGCGTGCTTCATCCACCAACACGCCATGTGTCAAATCCAACCAGGCTAGAGGTTGTCTGGTGTGTAAGCGCATATAACCGCCTGAAGAGAGAGAGAGAGAGCGAGCGAGAGAGGGAGAAGAGGAATAAGGATATCCTATATGGCACATCATTTGCATAAGAAGCGGCATCTAAATAATTGAGCGGTGAGGGACAGAACTGGGTGATTTGATGCCTGGCAGCTAAATCTATTAGTGTGGAGCTGGAGCACACAAGTAAAGAAGACACGAGAACGCTGGAGATCCAGCAATACTTCGTTTCTTGGAGAAGAAAGGTGCTGGAGGTAAGGCAAGTCATATGCCCTCACACTGCGAGTCAGAGAGACTGCAAGAAAGAAAGAGATAAGTTAAGAAAAACCATCTGAAGTGAAAACAGACACAAACTCGAGGGGCCAAGGCCCAAAGCAAAGCAAAATCGCTAAGGGGAAAATCTCTCATGTCGTTTTCCAAATCCACATACATAAACAGCTGTGACTCAGACATTTATGTTTTTTTTTTTTTTGTTTTGTTTTTTAACAATGGTACCACAAGAGCAACAAGACACTGAAAGAGTTTGTACAACAAAAACAGCCTCACATTAGTTTAGAAAGGCCATTCAGAAGGGCAAACGGCTCAGATTCGGTATTGAGCGCAACTCACAGAGGACGCGCAGAATCTTTGCTGTTCATTAACAAGTCATCTGCTACGGAGAGATAATTCGGTACTAATAGAATCAAGCGCGCGGGCGCGAGGCAGTCAACGGCTCATGTCAAGGACGTGTGGAGAAAAGCAGTACAGAAGACACAATTAATTGGATATGTTCATATACCGCATTTACTGTTGATAATACACACAACAATAACTTGTAGAAGTTTTTCTCCTTAACTCCAAAAAAATGAATGAACTGGTTTCAAGTGGAGCTTTATCCTTTAAAAAAAAAAATAAAATCAGGTTTCTTGTTTAAGTTTGCTTGAGGGGAAAAAAGTTAGGAAAAGAACAAAGTGAATTCTAAATCTGGCATCTGCCATTGGTGACCATGGGAGTTACTGATATCTAAGAATTTTCTTTTCCTAGACACTTTTTGACTACAAGGTTGAAACACCAAAGACCATTATTATTACAAACGCAAAGATGTACTGTGCGCAGCATTCAGAGACAGGTCCTATGAACTCATGAAAACGAAAAGACAGGAAATAAAGGAGGAAGTGAAACTGCAAGTGTTGTAAGGCCCCTTAAGTGCTTATATTAAACACAAAGAAACTGCAACTCAAGGTTATACTGCAAAACACTACAGCTACACCATCAGAAATCCTGCTTTTACAAAGCTGAATGAAGAGAAAAGAGAAAAGTGACAAATTTCAGTTTGACAGAAACATCTGAAGGTTTTTTTTTTTTTTAAGTTCACTTACTAAATCCAGAAAGACTATAATAGCTGTAATCCCACATTTTTCAAATATTCTGTTATGGTACTGGTTATACATACCATTTTTTTAAAAACAGTTTTTAAGTTTAGTACATTGCACACTTTCTATATACCAGCATGTGCCTCCGCTTGTGGAAAGGCTACTTTATTATACACTTCAATTCTTCATGTTGTTTTCTTTTTTCCACCTTTGTTATTACGGTGGCTGTCAGTAGTTTTTATTTATTTATTTATTGCAGTTTTTCTACAGATATGAAGATGTGAAATTTCAGACTTAATCTTGTAATTTAAATACACATTATATTGCATGCATATATGAAATATTTATTGTGTTTAATGTAAAAAGAAAACTAAATTACCAGTCAGAATTAAATAATTTGCACTGCAAAATTACAACTGTAATAAATAATGTTATGAGATTAATGTTTTAAACACATTTATGAATATACAAATAAGAAATGTTCTGGGAATCTTTGGTCTGTCCAATGATTGTAAACAGACATTAGGTCAGTCAGAGTTAAGGTATTTTAGCAGTAATGTGACCAAAAGCTTTTTAAGACCCATCCAATCTGAATTTAAGACAATTTAAGACTTTTTAAGGCCTTTTATTAAGAAAACGTTATTTAAGACATTTCAAGACTTTTTAAGGACCTGCGGACATCCTGTATTGGTAAATTACAGTGTTAAAGGAGAACTCCACTTCCAGAACAACAATTTACAAATAATTTACTCACCGCCTTGTCATCCACGATGTTCATGTCATGTGTTTTTTTGAGGAAAACATTTCAGCATTTTTCCCCATATAATGGACTGGTATGGTGCCCCGATTTTGAACTTCCAAAAGGCATCAATTAAAAGGCATGCGGCTTCAAACGATCCCAAATGCGGTTGTAAACGATCCCAGCCGAGGAAGAAGGGTCTTATCTTGCGAAACAATCGATTATTTACATTTAAAAAATACAATTTATATACCTTTTATTTTTAAACGCTCATTTTGCCTTGCAGTCCTTGAACTCTGTGTATTCTGACTCAAGACAGTTAGGGCATGTTGAAAAACCGTATTTTCTCCCTCAACTTCAAAAATCATTTCAAAATCATCCTACATCATTGCAGAGGTTCCGACCCAGTCTTTGCAAAGTAAACATGCAAAGAATATCAAACACCCTCAACAAAAATGGTAAAACAGCCATATAGGACGATTTTGAAGTTGAGGGAGAACATGAGATGGGAGTTTTTCGACATACCCTAATTGTTATGAACGGGAACAAAAACAGTCCAGGCAGGGTAAGACAAGACGAGCGTTTGGAATTAAAAAGCATGTAAATTGTATACTTTTTTATTAAAATAACCGTCGTTACGGTAGATAAGACCCTTCTTCCTCGGCTGTGATCGTTTACAACCGCATTTGGGATCGCTTGAAGCCGCATTTAAACTTCATTTTGGAAGTTCAAAATCGGGGTACCATATCGGTCCATTACATGGAGAAAAATGCTGAAATGTTTTCCTCAAAAAACAATTTCTTTACGACTGAAGAAAGAAAGACGTGAGTAAATTATTTGTAAATTGCTGTTTTGGAAGTGGACTTCTCCTTTAAACTGTAAACCTTCGACAGGTTTCATTGTAAACATATTTTATTTATTTATTTATTTTTTAAACAGAATTATTTTGGCAACCACAGCTGCCAGATTCTTTTTCCCCCCTGTAAAAACAACAGGATTATTTTGTATATGAGTCTATAGCTATGTTTTCATTACCCTGTTTTTATGCGCATTTTGAAGTACCCAATCAGAAACGCCAAAATTGTTTTTACGCTTACTTGAGGTGGTTTTTGAACTGTGCAATAAAGGGTTAATGTGAATAATAGCAGATAAAAATGCATTTTGCGAGTAAATTCCATCACATGCACAAAAAAATCATGTGACTGCGCGATGGGACGGAATAAGTTGACTTACCAGCAGACTGATCTCGTTGCACAGCATCTGAAATATTGTTATGAACATTCTGAAATGCCTGAGCAAAGTCTGTCGTCAAAATACTTCTGTACAATTGCCTCCCAGAACTGTCTTACAAGACTGCATTCCCAAACAGCTCGCATTATGCCTCTGAAAGCAGTTACCGAATTTATTGTGTTTTGAGGTGGAAGTATTTTTTTATATATGAAAATGATTATATTCAGTAGCTTCTCCTACTTTTCTTCGCAATATTTAGTGGCAGTTTATCAGGAAGTAACGAATTTGTTCTCTTTGATTAGTTCAATGGAAACTGCTTATTCGCAAATGCGCATTTTTGCACATAAGTTAAATTCGCAACTTTGGATGGAAACCTGGCTTATAACAGGAAGACGAAGAGGCCTTGAGTGTCCTCCTGACCGTCCATAAGCAACCAACTGTGTATGTGAAAGCGAGAGAACAAGAATCTATAAATGGGAGGATGGGCCAACATTTTACAAAAGTGTGTCACTGCAACCTGACAGCATCAACACCTAGAATGTGTGAAGCTCAAGTGCTCCACTCACACAATGCCGCCCATCTGTCCTTAATGCTTCGACTTTAAAAGCGTTGGTACAGTGTGGAGGGGGGAGTGAGTGTTTCATCAGCGTCACAGACAGCATTCAGCATGCAAGGGTCACTGTGCAAATAGAAGCAGCGCAGCAATTAAAGAAGACACTGAACATGGGTAATTTGTCTCCTGGAGTTGTGACACTTCTCGAGGTAAACTTTGGGGCGTCTTCGAAAAGCTTCACCTGAAAACTCGCTCGCCTCTAAGCGTACATGTGTAGCCGCCGTCAATCACGGCGACGGAATTAATTAGATCACTTGTGTTGAGGAAGCGTAGTCAAATATTAATCATAATCACACTCAAGTCAAAGTGCAAAAAGGTCTTTCTGCCTCATTGTCTCCATGAGTCTTAAAGCGTGGTGATATGAATATACATAACAATGGCCCTGCTTTGAATCATAACAAGTCTGTTAGCGGCGTGCCCTAGGAAGTCTTCCTAAGAGCTGAGAGCGGGGCTTATTTGCATATTTTCATATTTAATTTTTCATAGGGGAGACGGGAGCTTGATGTGGCCTAATGCAGCTTCTGACACTTTTGCAGGCCTGTAATTACGTTCCTGCCCCCCTTCCGCCCCAGCCACCTCCTCATCCAGATTCTCCCCAATTAATGGCTTACGCAAATAAATCCTCCGGTGGGCAGAGGGTCATCCAGACTGCCACACATACACAACAGCTCTCTCATTTCAAAGTTTCATTCAACAGAGGAATTTTCAAGTAAGACATTTCTGCTCTGTGACATCAGAAACAGACTAAGGTGTTCTGGATGTTGCTATTGAAGGTGGTTGCCAAGGTGTTGCTGTAGAGTTGCTAAGGTGTTCTAAATATTTTTAGCATGTTGCTATGTGGTTGCTTACTGAAGAGTGTGATCACAAGCAAACACGATCAGTGAGGGAATAAATTTAGCCTTGTTTTCTAAATTCAAATCACTTTTTAATTCAAATCTAAGGTATGTTTGGCCTATTTCATTATCTGCAGGGTGAAAAATAGACCATAAGTCTGATCAATGTGCAATTTAAATTATTCATAAATGTAGTACATACAGTACAGAATGCGTTACAGTACACAACAAAATTGAATTTAAGAATTTGTTCAGTTTTTATAGTAATAGTTATGTTTGCCTTAGCAAACACCCCTAATAACAGTTAAACACAGCGGATCAGTGTTTCATCAGCAGGCTAACACAACCTCTCTATCAGAGGGAAGCTGGGTGTTTGCATTTAGTCTCTCAAAGGAGAATGTTGTAAGGAGAGATTTTAAATATGTTGAGAGAGAGAAAGAAAGAGAGGGGGGCATAATACCATCTGTTCAAAATCAATAAAAGGCCTTGCATTGATGCTGAAACTATGGGTCCATGTCTCACACTTGAGGTGGAGAGGTTAAGTGACAGCCGAGAGCAGACGTGTGTATCCGGTGTGTGGCAACATTAATCCTTCAATTTAGCCTCTGAGTATGTACACACAAACCTGCACAAGGCCGTTTTTCACATGACGGGCTCTGAGTCACAGTTAGTGCCGTCAGCTCAACCTGCTGTTATTCTCACCTGAGCGCCACAACTGCTTCTTGTTAAACATAGCTGTTGAAGTTGGCTGGAAAATGAGGGAATTATCTTAAAAACAAGATGTACAGAATGTTAAAATATCATGCGCCGCTATGCTCCGTGCCCATTCAACACGGTTAATTTTGCACATATTTTAACCCTGACTATTTACACTGCATATTTGCTACATGCAAATATTACATTAACCTCCATTATTACATTCAAAAACACATATAAGTTTACACCCAGTGTTCCCACACCTTTTGACCAATGAATTTCCTTGACTCCTCCAGTCGTTCATGATTACTGAGGGGATTTAAAATTCAGGTTGCACTTTCAAAAAGCAATTTCTAGTGCTGAAATATTTTAAGGCCACGCATAACTTTAAAACATATTATAAAGATTTATTATACTATTAGAGGCTGTGGCAGTCTTTCATGATTACTAGTTTGAGAATTTTTTTTAAATCAATTTAAAATGATTGCACCCACAAAAGGCAAATTCTAGCTGAATAGATAGTGGGTATAACTATTCATAACGAGGGCATAATGGGGGTGTAACAAGGGCGTAACGGGCATAACGGCAGCGTAACAGGGGTTTAAAAGTGGCATAGCAGATGGATAACGGGGGCGTAACAGGGATGTAACAGAGGCATAACGGGAGTGTAACGGGGCATAACAGGCATAGCGGAGGGATAACAGGGGCATAAGGGGTGTACCAGGGGCATAATTGGGGTGTAACGGGCATAACGGGGACATAACGGGCGTAACAAGGGCATAACGAGGGCATAATAGGGGCAATATGAGGATGTAACAGGGGCATAACGACGTAATAGGGGCATAACAAGGGAATAACGGGGCCAATAACAGGGATGTAACCAGTGTCGGGGAAAGTTACGTTTAAAAGTAATGCATTACAATATTGAGTTACTCCCTAGAAAAGTAACTAATTACGTTTTATGTACTTTTTATGGAAAGTAATGCGTTACTTTACTTTTGCGTTACTTTTTAAATCTGGGCAGGGCTTGCTTGTTTGTTTTTAATATTAAAAGTTTTATTTTTGGAAAATGTAAAAGCCTTTTCACACCAAAAGTAAATTCACTCTTTAGCAATAAAAAAAGGAAAACAAATATTAGATTATCTTGAGTAATTTTTGCTTATTAGTATGGTTGAACTGGATCATCGAAGGTCAGCAGCAAATACATTGGTTAATAAAATGGGATTAAACGCATAAAGGATATTTGTATTATTTAACATATATGCTGAGCTGCATTTCACTGTTTTCATTCATTTAGAGGAATACTGAATCTGTTTTTTGCAAGTGAGATGAATTTATGCATGTTCACATTTATTCTAGAACTAACATCTTACTCCCAATTTCTCTCAACATGGGGACAGGAGAGCTTTTAATCAATAAATGGGGGGAAAAGTAACTAGCGTTATTATAAGATATTTTCTCATCAATTAAAAAGTAATGTGTTACTTTACTAGCTACCTGGAAAAAGTAATAATATTACGTAACTCACGTTACTTGTAATGCGTTACCCACAACAATGGATGTAACGGGGGCTTAACAGGGGCATAAGGAGGAACATAACAGGGGCATAACAAGGGCATAATGGGGACGTAGTGGGGCATAACGGGGTTGTCATGGCCTAATGGTTAGAAGGTCAGACTTGTAACCCAAAGGACGCAGATTCGGGTCTCGGAACTGGCAGGGATTGTAGGTGGGGGAGTGAATGTAAAGCGCTCTCCTTCACCCACAATCTCACGACTGAGGTGAGACTCTTGACCAAGGTACCGAACCCCCAACTGCTCTCGGGAAGCTGCAGCAAAAATCGCTGCCCACTGTGTATGTTCACGCAGTGTGTGTGTGACTACTCACTGCTGCTGTGTGCGCACTTGGATGGGTTAAATACAAAGCACAAATTCCGAGTATGGGACACCACACTTGACTACACGTCATGTCACTTTCACTAAATTTACATTTATGCATTTGACAGACGCTTTTATCCAAGCCAACTTTTGCAGTCAACAGTGGGTATACATCTGATTAGTTGATGCATTCTCTATGAATCAAACCCAAGACATCCAAGATTTTAATTGAATTCAAAGATTGTAACAATGTCCATGACATTTCAAGCTCTGTAAATCAAAATTTTTGAATTCTATGTTCTTTCTAGGCTATGGCAGAGTCATGATTTCACACTTGCATCCAGATGCCACAAAGTTCTGCGTTTATTTCCAGGTTTTTATCTGACCGTGGAAGCCCTGCAACCCCATTCTATGTCCCTCTACCTGTTCTAGCTTCCACTCAACCAAAAAGGCTGATGCCCCAAACAGATGCCAGCTAATGTGTTTGTCTGAGACAGGGGCCTCATTCGCCACAGCAGATGGAGAGAGAGCAGCAGAGTTATCTTCTCCAGCCCCTAAAGGCAGCAAACCTCTCTAATGGGGAAAATAAGGTTGTTTAATTGAAGTTTATTTTGCAGTGTGACTGGTTTTATTGAGTACCATTTTTCTTGTTAATGAGCCTGTAATGTGAATGCTGATATCGTAAAGAGTGGCCTCACGGAGTTAAAGTTTCTGCTTTTAAAAGCCTCCGGACAGCAAAACGCTCCATACCTCTGTGTATTTCAGAGAAGGTAATGGACAATTTCGCAAATGTACACATGCGATCCGTACAGGGATGTGACTATTATGATAACCAGTGCTGCACGCAGACTGATGGGAAACTAATGCCACACATTTCAGAGGCAAGCCGTGGGCACGGCGTTGCCAAGGCATTACTAGAGACTAATGCTTCCCGCTACCAGTCTGGACATGCAGTAAAGTGAATGTCAAACCCGATTTTAATACACATTCCTCAGCTGATGCACACCACCTATTATAAACTAACAACTGTTCCTTTCCTTTTCCCCGGCGCTCAACCATCCATGGTGATAAGCGCAGGCAGAGCGCGACGGCTGTGAACATAACTTTGCTTAAAACTGTCGGACGGATTCTGCATGAACAATTTGGAAAACTAAAAAAAGTCTGTATTCTGAAAATAACCATTTTTAGTGAAATGCTTCCTTCGGTTTTGTTGGCTAAAGCTCACACGGTGTGGAATTTCAAGCTGGAACGCAGCTGGTCCTTCATTTCACCTTTTGAAACCTTTTAAAAGACTTTCTCCAGAGAGTATCAAACCTGATAATGATTCCATTATGGGATTACAGTGCTATCAACTCTGAAAATGTGGCCTCCATCACAAAGACACTGTATCTTGTTTCATCTCCGACATCCAATAATCAGACTCTGACACAGGCCTCGAACTGTCAGTATCCATCAGATCTAAAGCTGCGGAATTATAGTTATCAAACTGTCTTAATAAAAACTGCTAGACACACACAGAACAATGCTAATATTATGCCAAAGTCTCATTACACAGAAACAGATCATCGAGTCTTGAGAACTGGGACAAAACAGGCTACAAAACTGATTATTTCTTTCATTGTATCACAAAATGTGTTTTCCTTGTCTATCCCTTAATACATCAGATACAAATGTAACGTGTCAAAGGTGTATTACAGATATTGACAAATCGAAATCTGACTTCAGTGAAGAAAACAGGATGCTTTCAATCTGTGTTTCAGATTGTGCTGACAAAATAACCATATTTTGACCTATATTAAATGCTATAGACATGTTTTGATGTTACTACTGTAGCTACTAGCTAATATGAGGCAAATTATCCCAAAACACATTACATTTCTATTAAATGAACTTGTAGCATTTCAAATTTAAGTAATTGGTGTCAACCACAATTTGTCAACTTTAAATAGGTCATACTAAGTAGGCCGTAGCTGTGACTACTTGAAAAAAAAAGAGAAAAGGAAAAAAAAAAAAGTAATTAAATTGTAATTCTATTATAGCAAGTGTTGTCCAGCAAAATATGTCAACTGCATAATATGTCAAGTCTGTCAAATGAATTGTTTTGGACAATAATTGTTTGAGATAATGTAGGTAGGTCACATAAGCAGGTCCTTTATCAAAAATAAATTTAATTTTGAGGGAAACAAGATATGCATATTTAAACTTCAACAAAGAACATGGCAGAAAAGCCCAGTTTCAAAGCTTTTCATAATGAGGGATTTGTTTGGGTGTGTTATGTTTTTTTGACCTGTGATATAAGTGTAATAGCTGGTGTGCCTAAATAGAAAGAGGAACACTGTCAACCTCATCAAATAACACCAGCAGCTCTCATGACTGAGGTGTGTGGCCTGTGCACAGCTGCTGATTGCTTTTGCATTTTATCAGACACAAACTAAACAGGCCCCTAATTTTCCCTTCATTGCTACTCCATTATCTGTGTTTATATTGTTTTTTTCAGTGATCCTGGTCTTTCTTAATGATGCACTAGATGTGCATCTTTGACCATTGCAGCACATCTAACTTTTTAGTATCTTCTACTTCTATGAGTTGAACTAAGAAAAATGCTTAAAGCACATGAACGTGGTTTTAAGGATGTAAAGGCTATTATGGTAATGGAGTGGAATTTAAAAAGAATCAATGTACTTTAATGGTACTGAACACTCATAAAGACACTAACAGCTTTTGGAACAAGTGCAGCACAAAATGAGAGAATTGGAATTGTTTCATTGTATAATACTTAGTAGTATAAGCTAGGATACTGTTAATATTGCTTGTAATAAGTATAAAAAAGCCTCCTGAGATTAAAATCAAAGAAAAAAAAGAAATATTTAATTCTCATTTAGAGGTGCTCTCCTCCTCTACAAGAAATCTTTCACCAGCCCAGGAATAGCAGCAGCACTTACAGATGTGAGAAATAGCTTCTATCTCTCATTAATCTCTAACCTTGCTATTCACGTCCACACAATTCACAAAAAAATATGAAGCAAGCAAAAAATCCTTATTAAGAGATATAACAATAGGCCAAAGAAAAGCCCCCTGAGCCCTGTAAGTCCTGGAGTGTGGAGCACGACGGAACGTGTATAACAGTTATCGGAGTAGACCACAGATTATACTTTCCATTTGAAGCACAAAATAGGCTAAAACAAAATTTATCACAATGGTTATACCATGAAATGTGAACTAAACTCTTTGTGCTGAGATATAATGAAAATGATGAAGGTGAGGGAGGAGTATTTAGAGCATGAAATAACATTTTCAAAAAAATGTTGTCTGGCTGATTAGTTTTCCCTCTTAAATCTACTTCCTGCCAAAATGTCTCCCAGAAATTTGGACTGATGATTCTGGACAAGGATGATGGGGGGAAAACGGGAGGGAAAGCAGCTGGATTTTTCCATGGTTCTTTCTGGATCAAGTCCACAGGCCCAAAATGTCTGTTAAAAAGATAGGTCAACCAAAAAAAAAAAAAAAAATTATAATAAAATAAAAATCTAACCCTTAATGACTTCTTTCTCTTTGGAAGACAAAAGGGAAAGTTTAGTAGAAATTTAGATGTTCCCTTTTCTTTATAATGAAAGTGAATGGTGACCAATGGTTTCCAATAAAATCAATGATAAAATCATAATTTAACGTGTAATTCAAACCTTTAATGACTTACTTTCTTTCTTGGAATGTTGGGAAGCTTAACAGATTTTCAGATGTTCTCTTTTCCTTACAATGAAAGTGAATGAAAATGTTTTCCAATGGAATCGTAATTTAAAATCATCTTCTAATGTGTATAAAATACATCATAAATCTATGATATAATATAATATTATAGCTTATAATATATAATACGGACATTATTTATGATGATTTTATTGTACTATTATTTTTGGTTCTTGTTGGAACAACCTTCCAGTTTCATTGTACAGCAGATGCCTATTCTCATATTCACTGCAGGGTGAACTAAGCCTAACCCTTTTTAACTAACCCTACAAAAAGTGGAGAGGCATTTTAACATGCCCCTTTAAAGATCCAGTGATCTATTCCTGAAACTCTCTCTCTCTGTCCAAGTACACGTGGTATACATCCAGAAGATTGCACGAGTTCCTTCCAAACAGCACGTTCGGAGGCTGCTTTGTCAACAACCCTGCCGACCTCCGAGTCCCTAATGGCTACTCTTCTTCAGGGGCTGTGGGATTCAGCAATGGGCCTTTATCATCCTTCAAGTCTTGCCCACACCTGTTTAATCCAGCTCTGCTCTCCCAGGAGCATCATAACAACCCTGTCTACCTCCTCCAACGGATGCAGCTGACCAGCTAAGCTCTGTGTTTTTCCAATGTTTACCCTTCTCTGGACTTGAACCGCATCGGCAAGTAAGGAACGGTGGAAAGAGTGGTGAGAGTAAGCATCTTTGGGGAGATGGAGAGAGCAAGAGAGATGATTTATCTCTTCGGCTGTAGATGTGAACAGAGGAGGGAGCCAAGAAGGTTTCACCAGGGCCCATAAAACGCCTAGAGGGGTAATTTATGGGTCCGGTTGTGGCCGTGTTAACGCAGCGGGCCTGGTGGAGAGGATTCATCTCTATATATGGGACAGTCCTCTCCACGGCAACTCACCCCTTTCCCCATTCTCCTTCTTTCCTCCAATCTGTCATCAGAACAGGAGCCCTCAGCTACATCACCTGGCAGATAGCTAAACAAAATCAACAGAAAAGTTGAAAGGGGCTAAACACTCATGGAAGTCCATAAATTAAACCAGGCGACCACAAACTGAGAAACAAAAAATGAAAGGGAGAAATGAAATGTACACAAAGTCTGCTGCAGTTGCTAGGGGTGTGTGGATCCATCTAGAAGTATCGGTACTTTTCATAATGATGTATTGATGTAACAGTTAATTATTTACAGTTGAGTTTAAAAGTTTACATATGCTTTGCAAAATCTACAAAATGTTAATTATTTTACCAAAATAAGAGGAATCATACAAAATGCAAGTTATTTTTTTAGTACTGATGTGAATAATTTCACATAAAGTCCACCAGAAAAGAAATAGTTGAATTTATAAAAATTACACTGTTAAAAAAAAAAAACAACACAATTTGTTGAGTCAACTTAAAATAATTTGTTACCCTGCAGCCTTCGAATTTTAAGTTCAGTTAATTTAAGTTTATTCAACTTAAAATGTTAAGTTGTACTAAGGAAAACTTAGATATTTGAGTTGACTAAACAACCAATTTGGTTTGTTAAACTTAAAAGCTGGGTTTGTTACCCAGCCGTCTTAAAATTTTAAGTTAAATGAACTCAAATATCTAAGTTGTCACTTAGTACAACTTAACATTTCAAGTTGAATAAACTTAAGTTGACTGAACTTAAAATTCTAAGGCTTAATTTCAAGTTGACTAAAATTTTTTGAGCTGACTGAACTTAAATTATTTTAAGTTGACTCAACAAACTGTTTTTTACAGTGTACCCTGTTCAAAAGTTTACATACACTTGGTTTTTAATACTGTATTGTTACCTGAATGATCCACAGCTGTGTTTTTTTAATTGTTTGTTTTTTGTTTGGTGAAAAAAAAAAAGATATTTAGCCAAAATAAAAAAAATGTACACATCTTCATTCACACCCCTTTTAGAGGTATCAAAAACTGCAAAAAATGTTTTGACAGCAGTTCAGTATAATTTTATTATGACTCTAAGCACAATTCAACAAGGACACTTTATTTTTACTCCTTGTGATAATTTGCTCTTTCATGAATTACTAATTATATATTGAATTTAAGTAGAGAGTTTGCTAAAGAAGGCACACTACTACTGTAATTTTGCACTTTGACATTACTGTAGCCATGCATATTATTGTCTGGTGTAATAGTTGCATAAAGTACAGAATTTAGATATGCTCATTTTCTTTGTGTCACCCTTATTAGCAAGGGTATAATTAATATCAGCCTGAACAAATTAAAGTTTCCATACTTCAAACCTACACTCCAGAAACTTCCATTAAACCTTAAAATGTCTCTGAGAGATTATGAACAACCCTTGTATCTTACCCTTTACAGAGTATTTAATACAGTAAGACTGAAAACTGTGAGATTAAAAAGCACATATTGTACCTAAATACAGTATACGTAGCTGGTGCCTCACTTTCCATGTAACTAAAATAAGAGTTAGACTAAAATAAAAAGACAACAACGCATATTAACATACGCAATCCATCCTGTTTGGCAAATGCAATAGTAAGTGCAGCATAATGGCAATAATTCATCAAAGACGCATAGTTCTGGTTGGGAAAAGTGGGCTGGACTAAAAGACGACAGTTCTTATTAACATTACAAAACACTGTGCCATTGGGGGTTGCTCCCTATTCTCAAACATGGCAAACATCATTTTACTGCCAGTAAAACACATATGAACTAAGCTGCCAATTTTATAGGCTTCATCAAGGCTACAACCACAACTTTAGTACCATTAATACAAGGAAATATGGGCTCATTGGTGAAATAAGACTAACAAGATAACAAACGAAACAGAAGCCAAAGAAGAGGAGAGAGAGAAGGGAAAAAATAGTAGAGCAATAAGATGTTAGTGTGAGAGAAACACTGTCAAGTGTTGATATTTAAGAGGAAAATGGCTGTGCTTGGTGTGAGTGCTTTAAGAGTTTACTAGTCGTGGCTGACATCCAGCAGATACTTGGCTATGTTCAAGAGAAGTATCTAGTTAGCAGTAAAAGACAGTGTGGCATTGCATGAGAGGTTATCACCCTGCTATAGTGCTTGCATTTTCAGCAAAACAACACAAGAGGCCAGCCAGAAAGATGGGACGACTGTTTATAGACCCTGGAGACAGAATCGCACAGGAACACAGCAGATGGGATGAGTGAATGAGTGAGATAGAGAGAGAAATAGAAAAAATGACTGATAGATAGATAGATAGATAGATAGATACATTGATACATAGATAGAGAGATACATAGATAGATAGATAGATAGATAGATAGCGGTATTTAAGCGGAACTAAACAATACATGTCTGATTCTCAAAATGAATGAAGATAGACAGATGGACAAACAAGCAACTAAACAAACAATATGCAAATGAGCGAACAACATAAAAATCAGTTATATTTAGGTGCAGACATTCATCATTGTCACCCTGTACCGAACTACCCAGCATGCCCCAACATGTCCCATTTCTCTCCCATCATCTTTGTCCTGTTGGTTGATAGGCCACGCTTCCTGCGAGTTCATTTATAGCACATTCTGTCACTTTTGAGCTATTTACTTATGGAAATGTCCCCTGGATTAAGCCGCTCTCCAACACGTTCCCTGGCTGACAAGTACCCTTCGAAAAATAGGCCCAGGCCTGCCTCATCTGCTTCGAATGGGACGCTCCCTCGACTTGCAGGAATGGTGATGTGAATAGCAGGATAGGACGGCTAAACCGGTTTGAAGGTGACCTTCTTTCATACTCACATGACACTCAACTTTGTTAAAAGTGAATTGCTCTGCTCCTATATAAGCAAGCTGCCTATGGAGGCATCAAAGATCTCGACATGAAGGCTGTTCTAAAAGGCAGGTGAGTTATTAATGCAGCCATCCAGCATCCCTTGTTTAGACAAATTGTACGAGAGAATCATTTGCTTCACACAGAAGGCAAACCTAGAATGACAAGCTCATTGAAAATAAAGAATCCAAGATAGCAAACAAAGTGCAATAAATGCTGATAAAAATGCATTAATTAAAGGCCTATGTTTTACGCAATCCAGTCATAAAAATGTGATGCTTGCAGTGTTTTCAGCCTGTCGCCTCAATAACTAAGTACATGAACATCTCTAGAACTGCTCTGAGAACCTCTTTATGAGCACTTGACCGTTTCTTTTGAGAAAAACTTTTGTCATATAATATACCAACAGAAACTTAAAGGTCTTCGCAGCTACCTGTCAAAATAAAAGTTTGGTTTAACTTGAAGAAACCATGACAGAAATACTTAATTTAATGATAGTACTACTACTACTAATAAAATTATTATTAAAACATTTTTTAAGTAACATTTACCAAAAAAATTATTTACCACAAATTATATTATACAAAATAAATAAACAAAAAAAAAAAAATATATATATATATATATATATATATATATATATTTAAATCAATTAATAGATGCTTTTGATTATTAAAATGTAATTAAACCATTCAAATGGAATCCAGAATATTAATGGAAAACACAGAATTAGGTACAAATAAAACTGAATTTTAGGGGGAAAAACATTTTATAAGGCCTTAGAAAATTATTTTTTGTAAAACTTAAATAAGAATAAATTGCTGTAAAATTGTGTACGTTTTATGATTTAAATTAATTAGACATTCTTTTTGATTAATATTTTTCAATTTAACAATTAAAACACAGCCTAGACAAATTAAAACGGAAATCCAAAAAAAATAAAAATTATTATTAGAGAATTAGAGAAAATAATTAATAAATTGTGTGTGGGTGTGTGTGTCATAGTAAAAAAAAAAATAATAATCAGCATAAAACAATGATTTCTGAATGATTAATGACTAAAAATTCAGATTTTCCTCATACACAAATTACCTTTTTAAATATATTAAAACAGAAAACTCACTTTAAACTGTAATAATATTTCACAATTTTACCATTTTACAGTTTATATAAAAACGCATACTTGGTTAAATAAATCTGATTTTGAGCATGAATTGGGAAACAGGGTAGCAAAGCAGAGCTTTTTCAAACTAGCAGGCATGCTCTTGCCGCTCAGTTTTCTTTAAGAGTTTACTTAAATATATTTGTTTGAATTGAAATTTACCCAAAAAGTTTAAATGGCTACACAGAAGGTCAGGCTCCTGTTTGAAAATAGCATTGTGTACAGAAGCAGAAACCTAATTTGGACTCCCTCCTCTCTAATGTAATCTATCAGAAACATGGGGAAGCACTTATTTTACCGTTTTGTGCTTGGGATGGGAACGGGTATAATGCCTTCTCCAAACACAGAAATAGAGGAAATGGGATGGCGCTTTAGGAGGCAGGTTTTAGCCCAGCCAGGCTGAGACCTCCAGTCGCCCGTGTGTTTACAGAGACGGTTCTCTAAAAGCTATCCGGCCCGTGTCTAATATAATTCTCTTCATGCGTTCACGTACAAGCACAGAATGCCAAAAAGTATATGGAAAGGTAAACCCAGACCTAAAGAATGAGGAGACACTGATATCAGACTTCGCATGAGGTAAAAATAACATTTTTGCAGCATGGCTGTTTATAACTCTAAAGTTTTTTATTTATCCATTAAAACTAATCTATTAAGTAAGACCATTACTGGGAAAACAAGGATGAGAATTATTTTAGTTTTAGATTAGATTTCTCTGCCTAGTCATTCTATAATAAAAAAAAAAAATCAGACTGGTGGGATTGCACATGATATGAAAGCTAAAAGCCATAAGCGCAGTTATTTTGTGTGGGAGGTTTTATACCTGCACCTGAAAACCTGCTTTCGTGTTGCATTACTCAAATGAAGATGAATGAAAACAGTAAATTATTTTGATAATTCGTAAATTGAGGCCAGCAGCTGGTAATTTTATCTCCCTTCTCTCTTTCTCTCACTTACTGACATGATTAGCTAAACACGCTCTCGTCCTTTCCAAAGGTAATAAACTGAAGATAGTGAAAATATGTACACATGGCAGAGTGTTCTGGAACGTGCGAAGAAAGAAGACTGAGATGAGAAAATGTGTGTGTGTGTGTGGTGGGGGAGAAGCGAATGAAGAAAAGGAAGAGTGGAATAGTGAAAAACAGAGCAACGGGCCTACGGGGTCTTCGGATTGGCACCGAAATGTCTTTAGTAGTATGATTGACATAGTAGGCAGCCGTTTCCTCAGGGGCTGAGAGGCCCTCCTCTGTTTGCAATGAAATGTTGAAATGTTTAGCGGCGGTCTCTGTTTATATGTGCCATGCAACTGGATCAGCAAATCCTCTTGTCAATCAAAGCCTAATGGCAAAGAGTGAGACTCAAAAAAAATAAAAACAAAAGAACAGTTACACATTTGGTATAGAGCGCAAAAATCTATTTATTGTGTATGTAGAATATTTTTTTTTTTTATATATATATTATTATTCACTGCATTTTAACATTTCAGCCAAACCAACTGAGAGAGAAGTTGAACATAGAAAATTATTATTGTTATTATTATTATTATTATTATTTTATTTTTCATTGATTAATATCTTCTGAGCATAACCAACTCAATAATAATAATTAGGGCTTTTAGTTTTTCAGGGCTTTTAGTTTTTCTTTTCTTCAAATATAATTATTTTATTTTTCATTGACTAATATCTTCTGAGGACAACCGACTGAGTGAGAAGTTGAATAAAAAAAAAAACTAATTTAATTATTTTATTTTTCATTGACTAATATTGTCTAAACATAATCGAGTGAAAAAATTTAATTTAAAAAAATTAACCAGTTTTTTTTTTTTTCCAAATTTAATTTAATTTTTCATTGACTATCTACTAAGCATAACTGAGTGAGCAGTTGAATTTTAAAAATGTAATTAGTTTTATTATTTCTTTCAAATGTAGTTATATGATTTTTTCATTGACTAATATCTTCTGAGCAGAACAAATTGAATGAGAAGCTGAATTAAAAATTCAAATAAACCATAATTTAAAAAAAAATGTAATTAATTAATTGTGGGCATCTATAATATCTATGATATTTTGATATAATTATTTTATTATTCACTGCATTATTGACAATAACAGAATAAGACGTTGAACAATAAATAAGTGAATTTTTAATGTAATTTACTGTTTAATTTAATTATTTTATTATTATTAAAATTTTTCATTGACTATGATCTTACCAGCTTAAAAAAATAATAAGTTGAATTAAAAAATTCAAACACATCTCTTATTTAAAACTCTAAACCTTACTTGTCTAGAGCTTTTCAAGTATATTTTCGCCCATTTGGTTTCAGTATGATTTTACTGATTATGTTTTTTTAATAATTGTGCGTGTTTTATTGCTTTGTATTTTATTGATTTTGCTGTCTATGTTCCAGGGTGTCCTTGAGTGCCCTCAAAGGCACCTATAAATAAATGAATTATTCTTTTTAGCAGTAGTTGTAGCAGTAGTAGTACAATTCTAAAACTTTCTGCTTATTTCCAGATTTAAATGAGTTCATTGTAGACCTTTGCACTGTATATTTTTCCGATATTAGCAGTGGTCACATTTGCTACCGCTAATAAAATAAATATTCTATCATCATGTGCAAATGAACTGTTGTGGTTTGAAGTAGACAGCCTAATGGAGTGTTTACTCTGTCAATACATGCAGTTTGGAGTGTCACACTGCAGTTTATGCACCTTGTTTGCCTTTGTGCGTTGCGTCAGATCATCTCTCCGACGTGAGGCTCTTAGGAGAGCCATCATCAATAATTCTGAGTATCATAAGCATGACTATAATTACAGAACAAGAGGCAGCGAGGAGAGACAAAGGGGGGGAGAAAAAAAGAGGTTTGTGAAATGGCGCACCATGCGTCTGACACAACGAGACGAAGAATGAGCAGGACTGCTGAGCAGAGTTCACCGAGCTCCGTGCTGGATTTACCAACAGCAGAAGGAGGCTGTCACATCAGGTTAGCGCTGAATGTCTCTGCTCCACGCAGGCCCCTGAGATGCTGTGGAGCGGCGGGGCCGGGCCCACGCAGACAACACTGCCGATGGAGCAGCGAAGAGGCATGAGCCCTGGGGCCAACTACCCACCACCCTGCCATCAAAGACCAACTGTCAGCTTCAAAAACCATCAGCGCAAGAGATGCAGGCTAAATAGACCAGGGGTATGAATAGTAGAAAGACTGCTGAGGATACAAATACATTTTAGATTGCGTAATGAGCTACTAACATTAAACGGTAGAGGAAACTAGAAAAGGAAACCTGAAAAGTCAAAAACAAGTTTAAAAGCACACTTATGATAGTATTGCGGATGGCACAATTTAGGCCTCTATCATACAGTTTCAACTTTTGCTAAGCTTTGTTTACCTAATTAAAAAAGCAATACAACATTCACATGATTTGCATAACCTCATCAGTTTGGGGTTTACAGTAAAATAAGCAATGACGGAAGACAAATTCTGAAACAGAGTAAAGGGGTTTTCTTTTTTCAGACTGTGCATGTTTTCTTCTGTGGAATACAAAAGAAGATATTTTGAAGACTTTCATTGCATGGGCAAAAGGATTTGAGAAATTCTTCTAAATATCTTATGTTCTACAAAAGAAAGTCATACAGGTTCAGAATGACAAGAATGTGAGTAAATGATCATAAAGTTGCTACTTTCAGGTGAATTTTCTCTTTACGTGAACTGAACTGCTGTATTAAATATACACATAAACAGTTTGAATACCTAATATTTTAACAGCTTAACAACTGTATTTTAACACCTATGTATGTCTTTCACCCAAATAACTGAAAAAGGTAACAGTAAACATTATATTGGATGTTTCGCATAAAGGTGTCAATGTTTTAAATTATAAATTAGAATGAAAAACAGGTTATTTTTTGTAACATCTTAAAATCACCAAAATATTCACCATGACTTTAAAATAATATATAGGCCACAAAAATCCAAATAAGCAATTTTTAAATAATTTTTAAAGGAGAAGTCCACTTCCAGAACAACAATTTACAAATAATGTTCTCACCCCCTTGTCATCCAAGATGTTCATGTCTTTTTTTTCAGTCGTAAAGAAAATATGTTTTTTGAGGAAAACATTTCAGCATTTTTCCCCATATAATGGACTGGTATGGTGCCCCGATTTTGAACTTCCAAAATTTAAAGATAAGACCCTTCTTCCTCGGCTGAGATTGTTTACAACTGCATCTGGGATTGTTTGAAGCTGCATTTAAAATACCTTTTGGAAGTTCAAAATCGGGGCACCATATCAGTGCATTATATGGAGAAAAATGCAGAAATGTTTTCCTCAAAAAACAATTTCTTTGCGACTGAAGAAAGAAATGTAGCAATATGTTTTAAATACATTTATTTCATACTAAGTATAGTTCAAATCTATTAACATATTTCCTGATTTATTGCTCGAGACTTTGCTCGAGTTTAGGAACCCATTGCAGAATTTGTGAAAATGTGAATATTTTTAACAAAATAAGAGAGATCATACAAAATGCATGTTATTTTTTATTTAGTACTGTCTTGAGTAAGATATTTTACATAGAAGATGTTTACATGTAGTCCACAAAACAAAAAAATAACTGAAATTATTAAAATAACCCCCTTCAAAAGTTTGGGAACCCTTGGCTCTTAATACTGTGTGTGGTTACCTGGATGATCTACCACTATTTTTTTGTTTTGTGATGGTTGTCCATGAGTCCCTTGTTTGTTCTAAACAGTTAAACTGAGCACTGTTCTTGTGGACATCTTTATCCTGTTCAAAAGTTTTCACACCCCAGCTCTTAATGCGTCATGTTTCTTTTTGGAGCATCAGTGAATGTTTGAACCTTTTTTAATAGTTGTGTTTGAGTCCCTCAATTGTCCTCAGTGTGAAAAGATGGATCTCAAAATCATAGTCTTCCCTAAAAAGGGTTCAAATATGCAAAAGATGCTGGAAAACTGAAGAATCTGCAGGACCTGGAGGATTTTTCTGAAGAAAAGTGCTCAGTTGAACTCTTCAGAACAAACAAGGTACTCATAAACAACTATGACTAAACAAACATCTAGGTAATCACACACAGGCGTTCCCAAAATTTTGAAGGACTATATGTAAACATCCTTTATGTGAAATATCTTACTCAGGACAGTACTAAATAAAAAAATAACATGCATTTTGTATGATCTCTCTTATTTTGTTAAAATTATTCACGTTTTCACAGACTCTGCAAGCGGTTCCCAAACTTTCGCATGCCACTGTATCTTTAGTTGGACTTCAGCACTACTTCCACACAACTAAAGTGCATCAACAAAAACAATTCTTCCAGTTTAGCAGACTTTAAGTATATCAGTTTAGTATACCAAAAGTACAATTGGAGGGTATTTTTATTAGGTACATAAATATGCAAATGTACTTATAGTATATTTGGGATGAACTAAATGTTTTTGTTTTTTTTTTCCACTAGGGAAGCACTACTGTTGTCACCAAATTATCAAAAAAGGAAACCAAAAAAAGCAATATGCAGTCCGTTTGAACTCTGGACCACTTATAGGCACTTTACACAGATTAACAACACACTGAAGGGCAAAGCCCCATCCTGGCAGTCTTCCCCTCTGTGAACTGCCACTAAATAAATTCAACACTAATAAAAGGAGAACAGCTATAGCCCTTATTACTAATAATGTGTTTTGACGAGCTTAACAAAATAAGAGAGAATAAATAAACTAATGAATAAAAGAATTAATTAAATGCATGGCTATAAAAACTCCTTTTATTCATTTTAATCTTTCAGACACGGTTTAATTCAAGGTCAAGCCTGTAAACAGCTTCTCTGCTGAGGCAATATGAAATCCACCTATTGTGTTTGTGCGTGTTAACTGGAGGACTGGGATCAGGATTGAAGCTCTTGCGCTGCAGGAGATATTTCTAGTCTAAACACGTTTGGAGTGATGCAACTGCGAGACATAACACGAAGAAAGTGGCAAGGTTGTTTGTTTGCATCCAAAAGCTTTACAGAGTAAGCAAGTAACGGGGAGGTCTCAGTTACTTTTATCTGAGTTGATGGCATGTGCACAGCTGATGGTTATCGTGAAAATCACCACATTAAATCTGTCAAGAGCCTTAAGAAACATCAAGAAAAACAAAGCTACGCCCAGTCACCACTAAATACAGGGATGAGTGACCAAGTGAGAAATCTAGCAAAATGTGGCAGACAAATTGCAGATCTTTAAAGATTTATGAATGTGTATTATTGTCCAGTGCTGAAATTAAATGTGTTTTCTCTCTCTGATACAATATTCATACTTTTACAGTTTGTGCACGTTTTAGCTCACAATAAAAAAATAAATAAGTAAATACTCGGAGTACTTTTATAATGGATGGATGCACTTTATTGGACTTTAAAATCTCAACAGCTATTCACTGCCATTATAAAGCTTGGAATTGCCAAGACATTTTTTTTACACTGCCCTCCAAAACTTTGGAAACGCCCTAGAAAAGTGTGGTTTTGGACAAAATTGGCATGAATCCTTTACATTACATTACATAAATTTTCGATTCATCAAAATATCCACCATTAGCAGCTATTACAGCTCTGCATAATCTGGGCCTAAATTCATTGTATTCTAAACTTAATTAGCAATCAATTGTTGAAGCTATTGAGGTGTGCTGACCCAAAAATCTTTTAAAAACCTGGGCCAAGTTTAAACCAGTAACCAGGTATCACAGCTGGCAAAGTGGCATGTCTGACTTTGACATCTATATATTGCCATTGTTATGTAATCAAAATGAAAATTATTATTGCTGGTCTTCAATGATAATGTCAAGTTACTTCAATGTATTTGCACCAAAAAAATGATAATGATTTATGCTGATATCATCCAAAACCACACTTTGCCAGGGGTGTTTCCAAACTTTTGGAGGGCAGTTTATATAATTCAGATTGCATTCGTCTGTAATAAGAAAGTCATATATATCTAGGATGGCTTGAGGGTAAGTAAATCATGGGGTAATTTTCATTTTTGGGTGAACTATCTCTTTAATTCACATATTTATTACTTTTTTTGTCCTATCCATTGTTATGGTAAATAAAATATGGTACACTGAAAATGAATATTAACAGAAAACTAGGCTTACAAATATACCTCTTCTCAGTCAAACTTATCAAATGATTATTAATTCAATTCATTTTAACCACTCATATTTTTCTTTGTACCTGCTCAAAATTGGACTGGCCTGGATTGAACTCTTCTACGGGTTGTCTTCAACCTGCAGACTGTGTTTTTGATATCCCTGGTATAAAGAAACAGGGGACGAGCAAGAAAGAAAACAGGCTATATTGTGTGTTATCATATTAGTTTGCTTCACAGCCCAAGGAAAAGGCCTCATGGCAGAGACAATGGAAGAACACAGTGTTCTGGGTCATCTGAAATTGTGCTCTCAGCTTTACAGCTTTTGACTGTATCTTCGTCTAGCTTCTGAACATCACTTCAGAGAATGTCTTTTGGATACTCAATACTAAAGCCACTCCAGACCAAGTTCTGGCCCTGGATCAGTGAAGAGGATTGGAGAGGATCGTTCTCTTCAGGTCTATGCTCTCAGGATGTTCTACTCTTGAGAACATTGTTTTGAACTTAGTTTTTTATGACAAATATAAACCAATAGAGAGATTAGCAATGATATTAAAATCTATTATAATAGGTGTTTTAGCTTAGGGCAGAAATACACGCCTGTGCATGGTGCTTTCAAAATAATGTAAACAAATTGAGAGTTTTATACTGTTATTATTAATAAAAATCACCATAGCAATTATTATGACAATTAAAATTACCTTAATCTGCATACTGATTACATGCCGTCATAAATATTAAAGCGAAAAACACCTAATCCCAAATGAAAATCAAGCTTGTCTCTCATTTGTTTGTTATGAAAATGGATTTGACAAAAGGTGCTTTGGATCTAGCGTTGTAATCCATGCTGCTGTGAGCTGTTTCAAAAACAACCGCAACTAATGCATACAGCGAACGGCTTTTGCGGAAATGATAAAAAGGCAAACTCAAATGAAATAAATTAAACAAATAAATAAATAAGTCCCAATCAGTGGAAAGCTTATGAGCAGAGGAGAATGAATAAAGGCATGGGGCTCACAGTAAGCGGGTGCTTTCACAAGGACAAATTTACATTTATAAAGGGATTCTCAACAGGAGCGCACACGCATTGAGGTGCTTGCAAGCTATTTGCTTCCGTCTGATTAATAAAATGAAGAATAAGTCTATTTTCCAGCTTCTTTAACAAGCTCCACATCTAAAGCAGAATGAAAGAGAAATGAAAACCTATTACAGATGCATAAAGCAAAACTATAATCAGAGTGAATGTGATTCATAGTATCAGGAATGGATACTTCTTAGGTCAGAGGGATGGAATAAAAAAATAAAAAATACACAACATTTGTGAAATGAACCACCTTCATAATATAATTAAACATAAGCGTGGAAATTATTGAAAAAGAAAACAATTGCACATAAGTGAAATAAGATGTGATTTTTGTTCACTGAAAGTAATGCTGAATAAATGCTATGATTAAATGAGCATTTCTTTTTTTTAAAGCACGAACAAGAAAAAATAAGATAATTAAACAGTCGGCAGATTGCAAAAACTAATTTCACTCAAAAATTGCAAGCAACTTTCACAAATAGTAACATAGAAAAGCAAGTAACACTGAATTAAATGTGAAATTCTGAAGTAGAAAGACTTCAACAGAATTTTTTTTTTTTGGTTAAACACTGTTTTCAAAGAAAGAAAAACATTAAGAGCCAGGGGGTGAAAACTTTTGAACAGAATGAAGATGTGCACATTTTTCTTATTTTGCCTAAATATCTTTTTTTTTTTTCATTTAGTACTGCCTGTTAGAAGCTACAAAAGTGCATGTTTCCCAGAAGACAAAATAATTTAAATTTACCCTGATCTTCAAATTCAAAAAATTTCCCCCCAGCTCTTAATGCATTGTGTTTCCTTCTGAAGCATCAGTGAGCGTTTGAACCTTCTGTAATAGCAGCATGTGAGTCCTTCAGTTGTCCTCAGTCTGAAAAGATGGATCTCAAAATCATACAGTCATTGTTGAAAAGGGTTCAAATACACAAAAATGCTGAAAAACCAAAGAATTTGTGGGACCTGAAGGATTTTTCTGAAGAACAGCAGGCAGTTTAACTGTTCAGGATAAACAAGGGACTCATGAACAACTATCACTAAACAACAACAAAAAAAGAAATGCATTCAGGTACGAACACAGTATTAAGAATCAAGTGTACATACACTTTTGAACGGGGTCATTTTTATAAATTCAACTACTATTTTCTCTTGTGGACTATATGTAAATGTCTTAATGGGAAATATCTTATTCAGGTCAGTACCAAATAAAAAAATAATAAATAATATCTTGCAGAAGGTGTATGTAAACTTTTGACTTCAACTGTAAGTGACATATAGTTACAAATGCATGACGCAAGGTGGCTGTGAATGAGAAGGAAAGAAAACTTATGTTTAAAATGATGTTGAAATGATGTTGAAATGAAAAATGAGGAGAAAAAAAAAATGTTAAACAACTTTGTGATTAAATTAATTATACAATTTCCATTTAAATAATAGCATTATTTAAGTGAAAGTAATAAATCAATTACAACATTGTGGCTGAACTTAATCAAAAAGCCCAAGAAACCACTGCTTCAAAAAGCTGAGTGGCACATGGTCATGTTTGAATAATCTATGTGAAGTTGTCCTGAGGGATGACAGATACTAAAATCATTATAAAAACATAACAAAACAAAACAAAGCTCTGCTTGTTTCATCAGTGTAAGGGTGGAAAGGAAAGATTAAAGCCATCACCTATAGCATGTGGCTTGCATAAGAATAACACTGGGAACCAGATCAAAAGACAAGCCCCACCAGGGGAAAAAAAAAATATCCCTGGGATTCCAAACTTCCCACAAAACATCCCTAATTAGTGACAAGCCTGCATCCCAGGAGCCTGCAGGGATATTTGCGTTTGATTATTTTGGCATGATATGACAACAAATGGCGATGGAAGGGAGGACTGGGAGGTTAGGAGAGGAGGGACAGGAAAGACAGAGTTGAAAACAAGGCCATCGAGATGGCGCAGAGCAGCTTTAGGCTCTCTTTGGAAAGTCGTTCTCTCTCCCGCAGATTTACACCCTGCAGAGAAGCACAAGGCCGGAGCAGTCGAACACCTATCTGTGCGGCAGATAAACATGGCATGACTGATTTAGCAGCTTGACTGGATCCATCACACCTCTTTCTCTTCCCTTGACTCTAATATTCCCCACAGTCACGAGCAGCAAAACGCATGATATATTTCTCTCCTCTCAAAGGCTCAGAGTGATTTAAGATCATTAAACACTTCCCTCCCTATTCTTTTGTTTTTCCTGGTTCTATTCCCTCTCAGCTAGTCATCGTAAAGTGGCGCCGGATCCAAACGCTGAGGCCTGGTGCGCCGAGATGAAGAATATGGCAATCATATTTCCTGATTAAAACTCTAATGGATTTTGCTCAGTGGAGGCTGGGTGCCGGCTTTTAATGCATTGCAGGTGTGATAAGGGAATCACAAAAGCTCTGCTGTATCATTGAGAGCTAAACTGGATACATTTACATTCATACATTTGGCATAAGCTTCTATCAAAAGTGACTTAGAAGCTATTTTTTAGGAAGCGTATTCCCTGGGAATGCACCCATGACCTTGGCGTGGCTGAACATCTGAAATATCGGCTGTCAAGTTATCTCTGATGATGTTCTAATGGTTGATTATTGACTTTAAAAGCCAAATGAGTACACTGTTGGCTTGTTTTACTGGGTGATCCAATGGTGGTGTTGAACTTCATATTGACACCCACTGGCATGGATGAACGAATACACCAAAAATGCTTATTTGATGACATTTACTGATATATATTGCTGTAGTGGATGTGTTAGTTAAAAAACAAACCAAAAAGCACATTATCTTGAGCCTAGTTCACTCTACATAACATGTGGCTTTTTGGCAGTCACGCCTGTGACACCAAAGACAAAGTTCTCAATGCGGTAAACCACCAGGCCATGACAGTCCATTGGAGACGTTGTGTTTTTTTTCCCAGGGACTGGCTGCCAAACAGTCAGTGTGCTCTGGCCCAGTGCCGCACATAGGAAAAATTCTAAAGCGCCACTTTCTTTGCTCATCCCATCTGTTGGTTTTGGCTCTGGCATCACAAGCAGCCAAACAGATCTAAAGTCAGCCTCAGCAAACAAGACAGTAAGCCTGCCAACCCTGTTCCTCACATCAGCGTTCTTACATCGGCCACTGTTTCTTACCCTACAGAAAAAAAGACTTTAGAAGAAGGGCTCCATACTGCACGTTATTCTCGTGACACATTCATATATATGACT
Organism: Labeo catla; assembly: GCA_012976165.1. Classification (NCBI taxonomy): domain Eukaryota; kingdom Metazoa; phylum Chordata; class Actinopteri; order Cypriniformes; family Cyprinidae; genus Labeo; species Labeo catla. The sequence goes on from VONZ01000165.1 coordinate 769,246, forward strand.
AGAGAACACAACACTCTTTTGAAAGGATAGATATACAAGGTAAAAATTTCCTGAGAATATATACAAAAAATACTTTTTACTACATTGTCAATAGCTGGATGTGCATTGAACCACAAAAGGTACACATAGGGTACAACAGAGCCTTTTACCCCGTGTGTGGGGGTCACCAGCATGGGGCAAAAGGCATAAAGCATTGATATAAATACTTCAGCTAAAATAATGCTTTTAAAATAATGTTTAAGTTAATGCTTGTTCAAAACATCACTTAGCAAAGTTTGTACTATTTCCTGCTTATTTTGAAAAATAAAAAAATAATTTTTGTTCAATAAATATATTGTCATTAAAATATGTTACGATTACATTTTTTTTTTAAAGTAAAGATTCTGAGCGCATTGAAAGAAATCCCATAATAATTTAATATAGATGTACAGCAGCAACAATACATGATATTTTATTACATGATATAATTAATATCATGTTTTTAAATATGATGGTTTCATTCTAAACATGGTGATTATCTCTAAAATGGGCACCCAACATAATATACGATATTTACCATCTGAATCTAACCATGTCATGTCAACAAATGGAAATGTCAGCATTTTATTAATTATCATGTTAATTACAGTGCCTTTCAGCCCCAACAGCAGGGGCACTTTTTACCCTAAATACCCTACTTTTACATGTTCTTTCGCTATTTAAAAACTGTTGTTTTAATTATCTTAAACAAAACTAAAAAATAATTAAGATGACATTTGTCTCAAAATATATCAAACATCAAACATTAGTTCAAGCTGCTGCCCGTGATCGTGTCAACGATCAGACAAATTTGCATGTGCATCTTGAAAAGCGAATGTTTTAGAAAGTGCTACACCACGTTTTTGTGTCATCTAGTGGTTTAGAAGCAAGTAATATTAAAGGCGCCTTTTACCCCGGGCCGCCTTTGGTCTCTTATACCCTATAAACAACATTCAACAACATATTTTATTTAATAGAGAAAAAAATACTGTTCTTTTAATTTCATGATCTGAAGACTAGAGTAAAGGCTTCTGAAAATTCAGCTTCGGAATTAATTGCACTTTAAAAAATATTAAAATAATTGAACTGTTTTACTGTATTTTCAACAAAATAAATGTAACCTTGTTGGCCATTAGAGACATCTTTCATTAAACATCTCACCAACAACATACTTTTAGAACAGTTATTTATGCATACATACAAACACACACATACATATAAAATGTGTTAATGCTGCGTTGAATAAATTCATTGTGGAATTATGAATACTTGATATCTGTAATAATAATGAGAGCTCAAGTTTTTGTTGCTAATTAACTACAAAGACGGTCATATAAAATCAAACATAGTTTCTCAGTATTATTATGCTCTGAAGAAGTCATCACTCTCCTCAACAGTGCAAATTTAAATCAAACAAAGCTGCATTAATGAATCTAAAGGGGGCAAATTTCTCAGTATCGTGGATTCACTTATCATGTCTATAACAATACCATACTGTGACAATCTGCAGCGCTATTGTATCTTATTCAGAGACACAGGGGCCTGAAGAACCTCGCAGATATTCATTAGATGCTCTGCCCCGAGACACAAAGATATCTAATTATTCACCGTCAACAGCGGACCCCCCGGGCTCCACACTACATTGCCGTATCGAGCAGTCAAAGTCACATGAACACAAACAATGAAATTAAAGCGCTGGTCATGAGACAAATGATTGTTTTTAGTCATCGGCACGCACAACAGTCGTGAACAATGAGAGCGGGGCGTAACAGACTAATTTAATTAGCCAATGCCAGTGAGGCGGAATTGCTCGGAGGGAATAAGTACAAATTTGGGCTGCCAAGAGGCTGTATTTGCTCAGTTTGAACTTGGCAAAAGTTCTATATCGATTTTAATAAACCAAAGGAAAAAAAACAGGCCGACGTGATTAGCGAATGACTGACAAATCGCAAGAGTTACGTCGAGCGGTGCCAGCTACTAAGTGGTAAACAAACAGACTAGAAAAATAAATAATAAATTAAGCAAATAGCCAAGCATCACCACAAGCTAAAATGCGCTGGCACAGGAAACACCGCCTTGTTGTTCTAATCCGTCGCAGATGACACGTGTTTTTGCTACCGCAAGGGGCCTCTTATGAAAACACAGATGAGTTTTAGTAGCACATGCCCCAAACCACAGCAGGCGGCGGGGAACCATCGAACACACGCGGCAATCGGATCACATCAAATCAGATCGGACATGGGCAGAAGCAATATAGGTGTGACTTACCTTTGAGATGATGTTCAACAGAGTGAGGTAGATCCGTCAGGCCCGGGCAGGCAGAACATGAGGGAGAACAAAATGAGAAGAAAATGTGGTTAGCAATGCTGAAGACAGAAATGACAAGTTTGTTTTCATCGCGCTGTTGACGTGACATTTCTCTCCATTTTTTGCAACCGCAGAGAGGCAACGGCAAAAAAACGCTAACATGCGTGAATTGACATTTGAGATATTTGCGTTAGCGAGGGGGATTTTTCTTCTAAAACATTTGGATGTTCATCATTATAACTCGAGTAGATCAATTTCAACAGTAGGCTGAGTGCCCGGGGCTCCTCTGAAGTAATATCTACACCGAGATGGAGAAGAAAACGTTTGACCAAAGTGATATTTTGGCAACCAATTTCGACTGCGTACACCTCTGGTGATATGTTACCTGCCACGGCTGTGCTATAGCATGTCTCTCATGTTTACCCTGATTTATTGAGCTATATTAGCGTTTTGACATTTTGACTAGCTCGGCTCACAGATACTAGTTCAAACAGTTACAGACCATCAACAGCACTGGAGCGGAAGGTTAATCACGCGATACTCAGCCACTGACAGCCTGAGAGTTGCCATAGCAGCTGGCTCGCACTGCGACGGTGCCGGGAACGGACCGAGGGGTGATTGGAGGGATATTAGAGAGAGAGCAAGAGAGAGATGAGTCAAAAACCCAGTGGATGAGTTTGTAGACCATCAACATTCCTGCCACATTTTTCTACATCCCTGACAATTGACAACAGATGCCGCAGGCAGCAAAAACGCAATCCCAAAATTGGGAGCCCATCTGACTGAGTGCAAGGTCTGGCCGTCGCTACGCAGTCCATAAAGAGCCAGCCAGATAAGCATTTAACAGGACGCAGATGGAGGAATAATATGCAGTTTTGCTCTTAATTTCCAACCGTTTCCTGCTGCTTTTTCGGTCTGGCAGCAGAGCTGCTTTTCCTTCCCCTCTTGATTCACTCTTGAAAATTCATCCAAATGAAAAAAAACGACCAATTAACTTAAACAGCCCACATAATTTCTTTCAAGGGCAATGATAGTTTTCTGTATTAAAGCTGTTGTTTTTTTTATTGAACTGAAAAAGGGCACCTGGTCATTGCAGGCAAAGAATATAAGCTATTTTTTTTAGCTGATGACTCAGAGTTCATTTGAAGTCTGTCATCGTTGTAGAGCAGCCAAAAGCTTTGTCCCCAATAAAAGACATGCACGAGCCATCTAAATTTCTAACATAACATAAAAATGGGAAGTTCAGTACAGCATAACAAGACATAATATGACAAAAGAGTCAGATGATGACAAGCTTGCCAAATACAGCTATGTAAATAGTTTTGCAGACATACTAGATGTTTCTGCAAAAAACACATGCAGGAGCAGGCGAGCATGCTCATTTTCTGGCAAAATAAACCTGTCTGACAAAAACACAATATGTACTGTCTGACAATAAACAAGTATAGCAGACATGCACGCTCTATATCTCTCTCCACACTCTGCCTGGGTTCAGAGAACCTTTCACTCCTGGACAAACACACAATGCAGAAGACAGCTACGCTTTTCCCAGCCACTCATTCCCCCGAGACAGGAAGTGACATCAGAGACACAGTCTGTGATGTGTGTCTGCAGGTAGAGTCACAGACAGAATAGGAAACAGATAGCTAGAATGATAGAAAGAACGACAGAAGAATATATATACACTATCTATATAACATCTATCTAGCTATCTAACGATGGATCAAACAAAAAGACATAGAACTGCAGACAGACAGAACGATAGATAGAACTTCTTGTTGTTTTTGTCTGGCATTCTGTCTGTCTGTCTGTCTGTCTGTCTGTCTTTCAATCTATAATTACATCTCACGATTAATAGAAAGACTTTTAGACAGACAAAGCAACAGACAGATAGACAGAACAATAGACAGAATGATAGACAAATCAACTGACAGAACGTTTGGCAGACAGACAGATAGACACATAGAACGACAGACAAACAATAGACAGATGATCGAAAAGCAGACAGGCAGCTAGACAGACAAACACAGAATGATATATAGAATTACAGACAAACTGATCGACAGACAGACAGATAGATGAACAGCTAGAAAGACAGACAAAGACAGGCAGACAAAGCGATAGTTAGAATGACAGACAAATCAACTGACAGACAGACAGAACATTAGAACAATGGACAGACAGAAAAAATTTGGAACAGAATGTTCGACAGACAGACTGGCTGACAGACCATGGAGAGACAAAACAGAAAAAAAAAAAATTTATCGAAAGACAGCTAGACAGGTAGACAGACAAATCGATTGACAGAAAGATGACAGAAACTAGACAGGTAGACAGACAGATGGACAAAGACAGAACAATCAAAAGACAGACAAGTAGCTAGACAAACACAGAATGATATATATACAATGACAGACAAATCGATCAACAGACAGAACGACAGACAGACAGATGACAGATAGCTACAGACAGACAGACAGAATGACAGAAAAACAACAACAGACAGACAGAAAGATGCCAGATAACTAGATAGGTAGAAAGACAGACGGACAGACAGACAGAACAATCGAAAAGACAGACAGGTAGCTAGACAAACAATGATATATAGAATGACAGACAAATCGATCAACAGACAGAATGACAGACAGACAGACAGACAGACGACAGATAGCTAGATAGGTAGACAGACAGACCAACAGAATGACAGACAGACAAATGACAGATAGTTAGATATCTGTATTTCGTTCTATATACCATTCTGTTTGTCTAGCTACCTGTCTGTCTTTTATCTGTTCATCTGTCTGTCTACCTATCTAGCTATCTGTTTTCTGTCTGTCTGTCATTCTGTCTGTCTACCTATCTAGCTATCTGTCGTCTGTCGTTCAGTCAGTCGAGAGACAATTGAACACAGACAGAACAATCGAAAAAAACAGACAGGTAGCTAGACAAACAATGATGTATTACGACATAGAACAACTGACAAATAAATTGACAGGGAATGACAAACAGACAACAGATAGCTAGATAGGTAGACAGACAGACAGATAGCTAGATAAGTAGACACAGACAGACAGACAGACAGACAGACAGACAGACACAGACAGACACACACATGGCTCTCTGTTCAGATGTTTTGAGGTAGAGTGTGTGCAGATGTCCATGTGCAGTGGGTTCATTATTACAGCACTTACTCTAACAGCTTCTGAACTGTGACCAGTGTCTGGCCATTAAACATCCCATCTCACACCATCTGCTTGGATAAACCAGCGAATAACCAAATACACCAGCAAAATATCCAACAGAGCTCCTCCCATTAGCTTTTTGAGTTCTGGCTTGTTTTTGAGGATGAATGACAGCTACAGAACTTCTCACATCAAAACAGATTGTATCATTGAACTGCTCAAAAATCCAATATTAGCAGGAAATGCAAGCAAGTGTTTATCTCCTAAATATTCCTACCCTAGCAACAAAGATGAGACACTTATTATGAAATTACCAAATGTGGAGTTTTAAAAGGCCCATAGTGCCTATGTGTCACCCCCTACTGTATTCTCATCAAGACTATCATTCAGAAAAACGCAACAGTTGGTTTTACAATCTACATTCTTTTCAATTACTCCAATTTTTGGTCCTAATGACCAGCTGCAGCAGCAGTAACTCATGGGTCTAAACTACCCACAGTCATTAGAGAAGCCAGTGAAGGCTGCGTGGTAATTAGCACAGAGAGGAAGACACAGACAGCCCGCATGACACGACACTGCAACTGCACCGCCGACTCATCCCTCTTTTTAATTAGCAACATTAGCAAGTTAATCCCGTTCCTTTCCCTCACAAGTAGCACTGTGGGTATTTGCCACATGCAGTGAGCAAAATGTGCCAAGACAGAGATCAATAGCACCCAAATAAATTTTCTCGTCTGAAAAATTAAATTCCAAACTATTTGATCATGTCTCGATCACTAAGGCAGAATCCCAATATGCATACTTCAAATGAGAACTAAAAACTTCCAATGATAACCTTCATATTTGTAAGTATGAAGTAAGCAAGTATGACAATATTAGAGCACATCATCATGAAAATGCATCTTAATACTGCTTCAAAGAACTGTTGTAAATGTTTTGGACAATAACAGTCACAAAAATCGTGCACAGATGCACTTTGTAAATCCATTTGGAATAGTGCATACTGCTGGCACCTTTTACGTACCATTTTCTAGTGACAGACCAACTGACTAATTAGACGATTTTTGGCCATTTTGAGATTATGGTATCGGATAATAACTATGCCCAGCTGAAGTGTTAGATTTCCCTTGTGTCAGTTCCTAAATCCACTAACAAGCCAACCATGGAAAATCCACATTTTCTTTTGTGAATTAACAGTACATATTGTGTTAAATAAGTGTTCATTTAGTTTAACCGTTCATTTAATTTCAGCAGTTTCATCTCATTTGCAGGCCCACACAGAACTCTGCAGAAAGCTCCACAGATTTCCATAGGATTGGAATTTAATTTCTTTGTGAAATTCTTCATATTCATCGGCCCATCTTTGTTCATCAAATACTTGGCTATTTTGACCATGCTTTCAGCTAACAAAAAGAGCTCCATTTAACAAATTTGAACAGATTTCTCTCAAATTTGCATTTCATACTGATACTACACTACCAGTCAAAAGTTTTTAAACAGTAAGATTTTTAATGTTTTTTTGTTTCCTGCATTTATTTGATTCAAAGTACAGCAAAAACAGTAACATTTTGAAATGTTTGTTATTTAAAATAACTGTTTTGAATATATTTTAAAACGTAGTTTATTCCTGTGACCAAAGCTTAATTTTCGGCAACACTGCTCCAGTCTTCAGTGTCACATGATCCTTCAGAAAACAATCTAATATGCTGATTTGCTCTTCAAGAAAAATTTATTATTAGTAGTAGTAGCAGTATCCATATTAAAACAGTTAAATACATTTTTTAGAAATATACAAAGATCAACATTTATCTGAAATAAAAAGCTTTCAACATTAAAGTATAAGCACAATTTTGGGGGGAAACAAATTATAGTAATTAATACCTTTATTTAGCAAGGATACTTTAAATTGATCAAAAGTGATGATAAAGACATTTATTATTTTTACTTTTTATTTTTTAGATCTATTTTTGGCATTTTTTGCCTTTATTGTGACAGGACAGATCAGAATTGACAGGAAGTGAAGTGGGAGAGAGAGTGGGGTGGGATCGGGAAAGGTCCTTGAGTCGGGATTCGAACACGGGACACCCGGCGCGCAATGGGCACTGTGCGCTATCGGCGCAGACGATAAAGACATTTATAATGTTACAAAAGATTTCTATTTCAGACAAATGTTGTCCTTCTGAACCTTCTATTCATTATAGAAACCTGAAAAAAAATGCTACTCAGCTGTTTTCAACATAATAATAATAATAATAAATGTTTTTTAAGCAACAAATCAGAATATTAAAATAATTTCTTAAGGATCATGTGACTGGAGTAATTAAGCTAAAAATTCAGCGTTAAAAATCACAGTAATAAATTACATTTCAAAATATATTCAAATAGAAAACAGCTATTTTAAATAGTAAAAATATTTCAGAATTTTTGCTGTACTTTGAATCAAATAAATACAGGGTTGGTCTTCTTTAAAAAACATTAAAAATCTCTAAAAACTAGTAGTGTATATTAGCCACTGTCCAGCCTCCTCTGTACAGGTATCAGTACCAGACATTAATAAACCCATAAATCAACTATTATTTACAATATATCATAAATGGTAATCCTAATCTAATATACACTATTGTTTGGGTCTTTTTTTTTTTACCTGAAAGAGATAAATGGTTTTATTTAGCAATAATCCATTAAACTGATTAAAAATCTTAGTAAAAAGAAGATTTCCATTAAAAAAAAAACAGTTTTCACAAAGAAATTAAGAAGTACAGCTGCTTTCAACTGAAATATTAAAAAAAAATGTTTCTAATGTACCAAATCAGCACATTAGAATGATTTCTGAAGGAAATTTAGCTTTGTCATGACATGAATAAACTACATTTAAAAAAAATAAAAATCCCAAACTGTTGGATGGTAGTGTATATACTGTAGAACAAACAATAAGTGAATAGTGATTCAGCCTAATGTGAATGTCACCAGATGTGGAACCTCAGAACGCAGCTTTGATTCTCTTTGCAACTTAAATTCATGCGGCACCTGCTTCATTGAGCACTGTTGATCTCTGTCTCCTGATTGGCTGTGTTGTGCAAGGGCAGGATACATTTCACCAACACACTTCACATCCATCACTGCCACTGCTAATGCTTCCCTCCACTTAATCTCATTGTAAATTCAACACTCATGCACATGTTTTCACATGGTAATTATTCGGAAAGAGCATTCTTCGTCTTGAGCCGCTATCAGAGAGCAGCAACATATTTGTTTTTGGAGCTATAACACACTATAAAGCTAATTATTGCATAAATTATAACACCGTTTTTAAAAAGAACAACGTAGTATATAATATAAATTGATTTGTTGATTGATTTTTTTAATGTTTAAAAAAAAAGGCAGACATTAGAATCTATTATAACTGTATTTACAGTCATTCAACAACGTAAGCTGATTATAACGTGTTACTGTATATATTTTAATGCCCTTGTGTTGCTACTCTAATTGTATAGAAGTCAACAACTCAACAGTGATTCACCCACACAACAAAAGGCATGAATTATAGAGTAAGTTGTACGCAGGTGAGCTCTTCTGACAACGCAATTCGGCTTCTTCTGTAATCAAGACCACAGAAACATAAAAAAAGAGAACAAAAGATGAGGGACCGAAACAAGAAAGTGAAATCAAACTGATATCAGTCCTGAACTGACTGATGCTTTTGATATTTACTTCAAAGATACCGAGGCTGAGAGCCGCTTGTGCTTTGTGGGTGGGTGCCTTTATCTTTTACTTTCAGAATAATAAATGAATAAATAAATAAAACCAAAAAGCAATTAATAAATAAAAAGAACCACATCCATCTGTTAAGAAAGGGCTGACTAATTGGCCCACTGCTGCCTGACTATTAAAAATGATACTTGCAGGTTCACAATCTAATATGTGCCAGGGGGAGCAAAGAAAAAAATCCTAAATGCACCATCAGATATTGGATGAATGAAAGACTTTATGCCAAACTGATGAATTATCCCATTGTGAATCGTCTCTCAGTAATCTTTTACAAGCTTTTCTCTTTTTTTTTTTTTTCCAAGAGCAAATTGTTTCTTGTTTTGACATACTGTCAGGTGAAATCTAATCATGGTGCAGGTGAAATATACTGTAATAAAGTCTCTACTGTCAAGTCTTAATTTTACGCATAAAAAATGTCAAATGAAGGTAGGGAGGGTACGAGCGTGAAGCTGAGCTCCGGAGTATGTGCCATACGCGTGTCACTTCCCTTTGATCTGTGCTCCTATCCTTTGTGAGTTCCTTGACTGTTTTGTACAAAAGCTGAATGTCGATGCAGAAAACAAAACAAATAATGTTAAAGCAAAGTCGGAAATTTTCTGTCTCTGGGGGTGGGATGACTGTTTTGTTTCATGTTGAGCTGTCAGCGGAGAACTGAAGGAACACTGCACACGTTTGGGGCTGGATCTGAAAGGCCTGTGCTCTCTCTCTCTCTGTAGAAATGCATCTCATTAAAATGGAGGCTTGAAAGCAGGAAGAGTGGAAATGAAAGAGGAAACAAGGGTAAGAAGAGGGCCAAGTGGGCTTGAGGGAAAGGGGAAAATGAAGCCGTTTGGAATGAGAGCGAGTCTAAGGATTGAGGAAGAAAGACAAAATAAGGAATTAATAAATGTAATCTGAGAGAGAAAAAAGGAAAAGAAATGGATAAAGCAAAGTTACAGAGAAGAAAATCACCTGCAGAGAGGCAGCTGTAACAGGTTAGACTGTTTCTCCTTCAAAGGACAGTGAGAGAAAAAACAAAGCGTATTTAAAAAATAAATAGTAAGAAAACAGCATTATGATGATTATTAAAATATGAAGTAAATTAGACATTATGCATTTTTTTATTTAATTAATTTGTATGAGTGCATAACAATTAACTATCATTTTAAATTAATTTCTAAATTTACAATACTGTTCAAACGTTTGGGTTAGGTTTATTATCAAAAAAGATAAGGACTATAATACAAGCAATGCTTTTAAATATGCTAAAAATAAGATGTAATAAATAAGATGTTTAAAAAAATAAACAAATGAATATTAGAGTGATTTTTGAAGGATCATGTGACACCGAATACTGAAGTAATGGCTGCTAAAAAAATTTCGATTCGCCATGAATGGAATAAATGACATTTTAAAATATACTAAAATAGAAAACAAAATAGAAATAGAATAATAATAAGAAAAGAAAGTTAAAATAGAAAGTTATTTTATCTTTATTTATTTATTTTTTTTTACAATACTACTTTCTTACGATCAAATAAATGCAGTCTTGGTGAGAATATGAGACTTCTTTAAAAACATAATATATATGCATGTATATATATATATATATTTATATATATATATATATAGAGAGAGAGAGAGAGAGAGAGAGAGAGAAAATATATTGCCAACCCTCATCATATAACAAGCATGACTGCATTTTAGTGCCATGTTAAAAAAAAAATAAAAAAAATAATAATAGTAATATATATATATGATTACGAGATTAAAGTCATAATATCTTGAAAATAAAGTCAAAATATTATGATAATAAAGTCGAAATATTTATATTTTTTATTTATGAGTCGAAATGTTTCAAGAATAAAGTTGAAATGTTTCAAGAATGAAGTTGACATATTTTGAGAAAGTCGAAATGTTTCGAAAATAAAGTCAAAATGTTTCGAGAATAAAGTTGAAATGTTTTGAGAATTGAAATCGTAGAATTTAAAGTTTTCCAGAATTTATTTGAATTGTTGCCTCCGAGCGACCGCATCATCTTACTGGGATGAAGAACAGACCATTTTAAGGACTCACGGAAACATCTTAATATCAAGAATATGATATTTATTAAACAGGAACCACTTTTTTTTTTAATCTAAACATCAGCTCACACACCCAATCGCCATTCCTTTGGGGGGCGCCAGCTCCCCAAAGGAACACCCAACCCCCATTCCTTTGGGGGGCGCCAGCTCTCTTACTTAACCCTTTTTTACTGTATACTACAAATATATGCGGAATTATTAGCAGAAATCATGTGTCATACTTACAGGGACAGTATGTTTTAAAATAATATTTCATGTCTTTGATTACATTCTTTATTTGCGGTGCACCAGCTGCCCAATAGCAATAGACTTTGTGCTTTTGGTACTTTTAATATAAAACAGTCTCAGCTTTCAAAATCAGTTTTATAGCGCAATACAAACTATGTCTTACAATAATATGTTTTTCAAGCTCTTTATTGTGGCGCGACAGATCACTGTATTCATGTTAATCAGTTCATTACTGTTTTCTTTGTGAAAATTCCTCACATCTATTTAATTAAAAACAACAATAAAACAATCTAAAGATTGAAGTCATTAACATTAGTTATATTGTTGCATATGACACAAATGTCTCATTATAAGTGGAAAGATGATTGACTTACATGTCACTTAAACCGAAGCGGATACAGCAATCTGTCATGCCACATTAAAGAGCATGAAAAACACATTGTAAGACAAACCTACAGTACATTTCTAAAGAAAAAAAAAAATCCATATAGATCAATCTCTCAACACAGCAAATAAAATAGCCCTTGTTAGGCCCCCACACAGACAACAAATACAAAACCACTTCTGTGTTTAGCTGTTAGGTCTGAGTATGATACTGTATGCAGGTTTACTCAACCTCCAGTGGATTAAATAAATTGCCTTTCGTCTGAACTGTACTGTACATACACCCAATGACTTCCCCACCTACCTGCTCTAAATAGCATAGCCTAAAAACATCATGCTGTTGCTGACTAGCGAGTGACAACTACACTGTGTGTGTATCGCTGACTATGTAGCGCTACTCTGGTTTCCTTTATTCTCTTTGGCATCAGTGGCTCTCTGCTGTTCAATTTAGATTTGTTAAGCCATCTGGACCTGAGATTACATAACCGCAGCACGTACCGACACGTTTCCAAATGTAAGCCGTAAAAAGAAAGCCGACCTAAATAAGCCGATTTAATCCAGGAACTCAATGCGTCCCATTGACATTGACACCTAAGCTCCAAAACTCTTACACTCTCTTAAGATTATGATTTGAACGTTATCGTCCACCAAGAAGAAGCGTTTAATGTCATCTCACAGTCTCACCTGCTATAACTCTGGTACAAAATCGCAAGCGTTTCTAATAATGTCAACACTAAAAACTTAAACTAGTACTTTACATATATAATACTTGGGATCACTTACTATTCAAAATCAAATAATGCTACTTTGACATGTCCTGAGGCTGTTTTACATTAGCCTAGAGCCTTAACAGCATTGCGATTTGTAGGCTTACATAACATACCTTCAGAGTTGCCCTTAAACAGCCTCTGTTAAGCATGTTTTGTTTTGAGAGGTAGGCTATTTCACTGCTCTTTACATCCTTAAACTTCTTTTCACCTTCCTATGTCTTAAAGAGCTAAAGCAACTATCAGAAGGTGGGATCCAAACGGCAAGACACCCGACCTCTCTTAAACATTCATCAATGATCATTGCCAGACTAACTAAGCAGGGCATCCTGGCTTAATTAAAAGGTAACATGCGAACCCAATTAAACAAGCTTGCAAGTGGAACCTCAATTACAATTTTGTCTATCCATCTACACTGTAAAAAATAAAAAAAACACAATTTGTTGAGTCAGCTTAAAATAATTTGTTACCCTGCTGCCTTAAAATTTCAGTCAACTTGAAATGTTAAGTTGTACTAAGTAACAACTTAGATATTTGTGTTTGCTAAACTTAACAGATGGGTAAGTAACCCAGCTGCCTTAAAATTTTAACTTGATTCAAATCAAACATCTAAGTTGTCACTTAGTATAATTTAACATTTCAAGTTGAATAAACTTTTTTTGAGTTGACTAATTTTAACATTTTAAGGCAGCCAGGTTACAAATTATTTTAAGTTGACTCAACAAATTGTTTTTTACAGTGTAGATTATCAATCCATCAAAATCAAAACAGGTTCTGTTTTCATAAATAACTGGCTTTCTGTGGTGCACTTTTATGCAGTCTTTATATACTGCATAAGAATTTATTACAACAATGCCTAACCCTTCCCTTATGCAAATTTACCATGGTAACCACAGCCTCGGCCAAAAATACCACATTACCACAGATTTATTGTGTTATTTTGGCGGAAAGCGTAGCTTCATGAATCACAAAGATCCTGTTTTGTATTTGATAGATCATGATCTTGCAGGCCTGCTCCAAAATCATTATGAATAATGAGAGTCACAGCCGCATAAAAATGCTAACACGCCTGTTTATGAAGATACATTCATTAGAACCCAATAGGGAGTATCTTGGTAGAATCCTGAGAAATATTACATCTCATAACACATGAGAATACACACTATTCCACCGTGCATTGCGCACCTCATCATCTCCGAATGCTAAAAGTACCCTTTCCTCATTACAAACCCTAAAAGCATCCAGAAAGCACAAAACAGAGATCCAGACACAAATGTTTACCACTGCCCAAGGTCATACGGGGGCTAAAGCTTCAGCTGGAACCTGGCAGCGCCATTCTTCAGCCATATCCCCAGAACGCTCATTCAAAAGGTCAGTCATTTACCATGCTCGCAAGAACAGAGCTCTCAGCACTGCGTCCAAGCCTTTTTATTGACGACTGGAGAACCACTGCCATTTCCTCTCAGGGTTAAACATTAAAAAGAACGCTGCGCTGACACTAAAAGAACCTTTGTTACTGAGCGAAGCTTATGGGGTTAATTTAACGGTGCCCAGGTAGCTTTGTGGTGCCGCTTGCTGTGGTATATAATTCATGACCTCTGCTGGAGTTGAGTCCAAACGCTAATTAGCCTCTTATCACTGTTACAACACTGGGACAATGGCAGCCATTTTAGCTCCACTCAGAGTGCTTCTTGTGTATCGAGCCGAGAGTTTCTTTGAATGGAAGGCCATTAGCAGTGCAGCTGTAGACATAAGACACAAATCAAGGATGCTGACAGCCAGACTTGCATCTCTGGATAGTAACGTATAAATGCTGGAGTTACAGGCAGACAGTTAAAGATGTCTGAGAAAACAGTGGGGTTTGAATTCATGCTACTAAGCCTGGACGGAGAGAGATAGACAATGTGCTGGTAGGTTATACAGTGGGCCAAAAAAGTATTTGGATATTTTAAAGTGCTCCTATTATGTCATAAGGTTGCTAACATTGTTTTATGAGTCTCCTAAAACAGGTTTACATGTATGCAAGGTCAAAAAACACTTTAGTTTTCTCCAAAAATAGATTTATTTTTACGTCATTTCTACATGATTCGTAAACGACTTGCGCAAGCAGTTCAAAGAATCAGTCTCTCTAAACCTCTCCTTTCCATGAGCCCTCACTGCTGTGACTGGTCAGATGGCACAGTGCTTTATGATTGGTTTACCGCGTACAGCACTTGTCGGAAACGATACGCCCATTGCCATAACTGATTGACAGCCCTGGAGACTTGTCAATACATAGAAAAGATGGCATTGATTTTACCTTACCAGTTCGAGCCAGAGTTTGACGATGAAACGGCTGAAGTGGCTGATCGACAAGTTAGTACGGACTACCATGGAAAGTGCTCGCAATTTGCTTATGTAAGTGAACCGGGCACACCTCTATGTTGTAAACTTCAACATTGTATAATGCGTTTAGCGGCTTTCACACCGAACGCGGAAAACGCTGCGCTGGCCGCTGGGTTCAGTGCAGCCCAAGTCATTTGTGACCCTGGACCACAAAACCAGTCTTAAGTCGCTGTGGTATATTTGTAGCAATAGCCAAAAATACATTGTTTGGGTCAAAATTATTGATTTTTCTGATATGCCAAAAATCATTAGGATATTAAGTAAAGATCATGTTCCATGAAGATATTTGTAAAATTCCTACTGTATTTGCATTGCTAAGAACTTCATTTGGACAACTTTAAAGGCAATTTTTAGATTTTTTGCACCCTCAGATTCCATATATTAAAATACATCAATGGAAAGATAATATATTCAGCTTTCTGATGATGTATAAATCCCAATTTCGAAAAATTGACCCTTATGACTGGTTTTGTGGTCCAGGGTCACATTTGAACTTTGAGCGCGGCGTGCGCACCTTGCTCACCAGTGGTGTGCTCCAAACAAGCCATCCTCGCCCAGCGCAAGCAATTGAAATGAATGGGTTTGCCATTCTTGCCATCCTTTATCATTACTCCAACTAATGAGACAGACAGACAGTCAAGCTGCATCAATCACAACTTTTTAGACTACAGTGGGCCCACAGCTGGACAACAGATCTACAGAAGCGTGAGTTAGCCCGTTAGGAAGACATGTGCAGGGTTGTTACACAACATAACATACACAACTACGTATTCTGAACGATCGCTAGGCTTCACAGCTTTGCAGATAGTTTATGTTCACATACAGCTTCATGACACACTGCATGAAAGGTCATATTTGAAAAGGCATAGTAGGAGCACTTTATTAAAGGATCAGTTCACTCCAGAATGAACATTTTCTAATAATTTTCTTACCCCTATGTCATCCGAGATTTTCATGTCTTTCTTTCTTCAGTCAAAAAGAAATTAAGGTTTTTGATGAAAACATTCCAGGATTTTCCTCCATATTGTGGACTTCTATAGGGATCAACAGGTTGAAGGTCCAAATTGCAGTTTCAGTGCAGCTCTACACAATCCCAGCCATGGAATAATGGTCTTATTCAACTAAACGATTGGTCATTGTATGAAAAAAAAATTACATTTATATGTATTTTTAACCACAGACATTCATCTTGCACTAGCTCGACTTCACGCATTACATAATCATGTTGGAAAGGTCTTGAGTTACGTACTGTAGGTGAAAGTACTGATCCAGTGTTTACAAAGCGAATGCACAAAGAAAGTCAAACGCTCTTTACAATAAAAAAAGTAAAACAATGATGCCGGATGATTTTGAAGTTGGAGGAGAAAATGAGACGACAGACGAAAAACTAACCACACATGACCTTTCAAATGTGATTAGGAAATGTGTGAAGTCACGGAAGCGCATCGTGGAGCTAGTGCAAGACAAACATTTATGGTTAAAAAGTATATATATCTGTATTTTTTTGTTTGTTTGTTTTACTAGATAAGACCCTTATTCCTCAGCTGTGATTGTGTAGAATCCTTTGCTGCATTGAAACTGCAATTTGGACCTTCAACCTATTGATCCCCATTGAAATCTTCTATAAAGAGAAAAATCCTGGAATGTTTTCCTCAAAAACCAATTTCTTTTCGACTGAAGAAAGAAAGACATGGACAACTTGGATGGCATGGGAGTGAGTTAATTATCGGGAAAGTGAACTAATTCAAGTCACACTTAAAAATGTACACTATAACAAACCAAGTGCATGCACTTGCAAGCAAGTAATGTTAAACCAAATCTTTTCTTAGTCATTTTTTAAATGACTTATAGCCAGATGGTCCCAAGGTCACAAAAATGTGTAAATACTTCTCATGTTTAACAAGATATCTATTGTTTCATAAACAAACCTGATAAATTTCCTTTTGTGAATTAAGTGCTTATGTTATCTAAATGATGTATTTTTAATTAATAATTAAAAAGACTACTACTTTATTTCAATAATGTTTAAATAATTGTTTTAATTCATTCATATAAATTAATGACGTCACTAAAATGGCTGAAATCACCAATTTTTACTCACAATCAACTACTATTTCACTGCAAATCAACGTCAGTGGGAAAGCATTAGGTAATCTCATGTTTTTGAGTCTCGCATCTAACACTCCACACACCGTTTTAAATTCTAAAGAGGAATCTTTGAAATTAACACAAACATTTTCCTGCAGGGTCAGATTTGTCATCGTGAAAGAACATTACTTTTGTAAGGACGACAAGAACATCTTTCCCTGCGGCGCCTCTATTATCAGTTCTGGCAGAGCGAACCTGAATACCATGCTGCCCGTGACAAAATAGGAACTTGAAAATTAGAGGAATATGTGACTCAGCAAATCTGTTGACGTGATGCTTTTCCACTGTATATCATCTCTGTACAAAATCAATTTCGCTGCAGATCAGGATTGGAGCAGCTTTGTGAGAGGAGTAGAAGAAGGGCTGGTGGGCCGCGAAACATTCCAGCTGTCAACCGCTAAGATTTAAGCCTTAAAAAAGTGGTGGTATTGTCAGCGATGATGGCTATGAGCCAAATTCTTACTTAATCCTGACAGTAAGATGCTGTCATGATGTCTAAGAGAATACAGAACGCTCTGCACTGATTTGGAGCACAGTTGTTATACGATTGAGGACATCATCTAAAGAAGAATGTGTGCAATCTGCTGCTTTTCAGCATATTAACAAATATGATGTATAATCCAAAGTGAAATTATAAAGCCTAGTATGTAAACAAAGGAAAAATAAGCATTAAATCGCTGACTAACTAACTAATCAATAATCTAATAAACACTTTGACAGTCTAGATATGTTTCATACTTGGCATTTGAACGGCTTGTTCTTTAGTGTGGGCCTATTTCAGATTCTGACAGCAAAATTTAATATGCCATCTGTCTAGACAGTTTTCCGCTACTTGTTTTACCCTTTAAGTATTTCAATCAAAGTAAGAAATAGGGCAGAATAAACAACAGCAAGAATGAAATTTGTTGCTCCATCTGAGCTACAAGATGCAACACATTGTTACAGGGTTTATACTAAACTGTGAAATAATGCTTTACTGACAGCAAATCTGATGTAACGCACACAAAAATCTTAACATCATGCTTCAGTGAAGCCTGGAAGAAGATATATTGCTTTCAAAATAGAGTAACTCAATAAAGGTACTCAAAAGCTTATGTCACGCTATTTATGCCACATTAGTAAGCAGAAAAAGACACCGAAAGCAAAAATGAATCATAAGGCTGTCTTGATATCCAAAACATTGTTAGTCACTGTCAAGATAACAGCTCCTGGTCTGATTTCTCTGGATTTTTTTTTTTTTGGACAAGACTGACAGGGATCCAAAAATTGCATCTACAAACTCTATCCATGTCAATCTTTAACACAAACAGATGTGGTATCTTTTCAGTAAATCGATCGCAGTGCCACCTCGGAAATGCTTGCATGCGTTTACCATGCATCTTCATTTCATTGTGAAAAGCTGTTTTATTACAAGTAAAAAATTGTGCGGAGAATGTACCAAACAGCTTTCTTTTGCAGATATATGCAGTTTCATCTTAATCTTCCACTTCTGACAGTATCGCTGCAGGGAAAATGCGAGAAAGCTTCCAATTTTTTTTTATTGCAAGTGGCACTTATTGTGTTTAAGGGCACTGAACAAACATATTTCCTCAGCACCCCTTGAGGCAGGGGGATCTGATTGACAGAGATCTGCAAAAGGACTATTCATACAGTATCAGTTAACAGTAATATTGCGCTACTACCTTAAAAAAAAAGGGGGGGTTTTTAGTTACTTATTTACCTTTTATGGAAAGTGATGTGTCACGTTTATAAATCTGGGCAGGGCTTGCTTGTTTGTTTTTAACATAAAAAGTAATATTTTCGGCAAACATAAAAGCCCATTCTAAATAAGACTCAGGTTGAAAGAGAAGTAAATTTACATCTGTACAGTAGAATGAAGAAAAAGAAAGAAAAAAAAAAATGTTAGTTTATCTAAAGTAATTTTTGCCTATTAGTATGGTTGAGACATTGGTTAATAAAATGGGACTAAATAAATAAAGGATATTTGCTAACACTTCACAATAAGGTTTATTAGTTAACATTACTTAACTATATTAGGACATGTGTCGGGGCATGTCAAAACTTTTCCAGGGCCCAAAAAAAACCCTCAGACCCCAGAGGGTTAACAAGAACTAAGAATGAACAATGCTTCTACAGCATTTATTAAGCTTAGTTAAT
Source organism: Labeo catla (assembly GCA_012976165.1). Classification (NCBI taxonomy): domain Eukaryota; kingdom Metazoa; phylum Chordata; class Actinopteri; order Cypriniformes; family Cyprinidae; genus Labeo; species Labeo catla. Next base: position 788,653 of record VONZ01000165.1, read on the forward strand.
GTTAATTTCAGCATTTACGAATGCATTATTAAAATCATGTTGTTTTGTTAATATTAGTTAATGCACTGTGAACTAACATGAACTAACAATGAACAACTCTATTTTTATTAACCAACAATAACAAAGATAAATAAATAGTGCAATAAATGTATTGTTCACTGTTTGTTCGTGTTAGTTAACACATTAACTAATGTTGACAAATGACACATTATTGTAAAGTGTTTCTGGATATTTGTGTTATACATGTTTAATTATCATAAGTTTGCCTCATAATCCGATTTTGCATTTCCCTGTTTTTAATCATTTCGAGAAATACTGTATCTTTGTTTGTTTTTTCGCAAGTGAGATGAGTAAATGCATGTTCACATCTTGTATAGAACTACAGTAACATCATGTTTACACAGCACACACAATGCCTCTGCACTTTACTCTTAAATATAAAGGTTCTGTATTAGCATTGATGGTTCCATGAAGAACCTTGAACATCCATGGAACCTTCCAAATGCAGAAAAGGTTCTTCAGATTTTTAAAATGTTCTTCAAAATGGTTCTTTTAAGAACTGTTAACTGAAAGGATCTTTGGGGAACCAAAAATGGTTCTTCTATGGCATCACTGCAAAAACACCCTTTTAGAAACTATATTTTTAAAAGTGTTGCTCTCGATTTCTCTCAATATGTGGACAGTAGAGCTGTCAGTCAATAAATGGGAAAACAAAGTAAGTGGCGTTACTTATTTGAAAACGTAACTCCGACTAGTTACTTAAAAAAAGTAATCTGATTACGTAACTCGTGTTATGTTACATGATCCTTCACTAATCATTCTAATATGATTTGGTGCTTAGGAAACATATAATTGCTGACAGCAGTTGTGCTGCTTAATATTTTTGTGGAAACCTTTTTTTCCATTATTCTTTATTGAATAGTAAGTTCTAACAACAGCATTTATCTGAAATAGTTTTTTTAACATTATTAATGTCGTTACTCTTACTATTGAAAAAGGAAATACTGACCCTGAACATTTCAATGGTACACATTAGAAAATGATGTAGACTGCAACACTGCAAGCATTTGTGAGTAACTGATATGAGAGTGGAGAATCTGACCTGATTGCCTAATTATTTCCCTAGTGCACTTCCCGACCTGCAGATGTTTGGCTCAGATGGGTGCATCTGCACTTTAATGGCTAACACAGTAGACTGTTTTTTCAAAGTAACAATGAAACAGAAAATACTAAGGAGGCCTATTTTTTCAGACTAGGTGACTGAGCTTTTCGTTAACTCCAGACCTTTGCATGTCATCACATATGACCCAAACAAGCAGCAGCCAAGGGGGTTATTGTGTTATGATGGCCCTTCTGAACTGTACTGAAGTGTGTCAGTGACACCCAGTGCTCCAGTCACCATTAGGCCAGGAGGTAAATCTATGTACTCACCAGCCTTTGGGATGATAATGACATCAGTAACCCTCTAGTCTTCATTTTGATATAAATATATATCTATATATATATATATATATATTAAAGAAAACTAATAATGACACAAGCTCCTGCACCGCAAAAAGCATACAAGTCTATCCTTTCCCTTACATCTAATAAAAATAGCACAAAAAGACAGACAAATACTAGGTTGTGCTCTATGGGAAGCAATTACCAAAACAAAGAATATGAGCACAGCGGGAACGTAAGGATCACTGTTGCTTAGAAACAAGCTTTTGCAAAACAGATATCAGATTAAGAGGCAGCTGGGTAAGTCCTGCTTAAAACGCTCTCGGCGGCGTCCTCCTCGCACTCGTGTTGAATCTGGGAATTAGGTGACTGTGGCTGTTCGGTGCAGATGTGAAGAGCCACGCGCTGTTTTTTTTCCTCTTCTAACTGCCCAGCTTGAGTCCTCATAAACCCGACGTTCGGTACACATCCCTTTCCATCCCGCGGCCTCGTTGCGGCGCGTTCCCATTGAAAACGCAATTACGGACTCTCCTTAGCTAGGTGGGCCCTTATCATGGCATGCCTGAAACATATGCTCTTCTTGTGAGAGCGAGAGAAAGAAACCAGCTTTTTACATGACAAGCCCCCATGGTCCAATGAAGTGGCTGACCTGCGGGGTACTGGAGTATGTATTTATCCTTAATCAGCGCACAATGGAAAATAAGCCTCATTTGTATCACGCCTAACTCCTCATAAGCCCAAGTAGAGATGAAAACGCCGGCTGCAGACAAGTCAAAAGCTACGTATTTCAGATGAAAGGTCATGTTTTCTAAAGTAGAAGCACAATGGCAAAATCCATTTCCCTACAAATGAGTCATTAACATTTGGCTGGTTTTACGCTCCACTTCCCCTGTTGGACCGCACTGCGTATACGGCCAAGAAATTGATCTTAATCCATCTCTGAATGGAGAATCTCTATCAGCACGGCAGATTACATTAGTTAAATTTATTCTAATATCGCAAGCAATCCAGACAATAACCCAGAGAACTGACCGTGCATTGAACTCAGACGTGGGTACATTTATCACCGGTAATTACTAATGACCCTGAGATTAACCTTTCTTATACTACACAAGATCCAGGTAATGATCATTTTAGAGGTTTTCTGGTCAAGGTGTCACCATGTAAAACACACTATGATCAATCATAATACACTACCTTTTAAGCTTGACTGCAAGGTAGAGCAGATCGCTTTTCCTCTTGAATAAGCGTAATGAAGATTTACTCTTCCGTATTCAAACATTTTCAGTGAGCAGTTTTTCACCAAGCACCATCAATAGGCAAATACCAGAGTCATTCCTATTATTCAGTACAAATTTGATGCCCTCATCACACTGTATGCGTCTCAATTGGAGAAAATATTTAACTTGCAATCATATTAGTTTTCTTTTTACACATTATCATAATCAAGTGAACATTTTTTTTCCTCACGTTCCCAAGTGCTACACAGTTCTAACATGCAAAATTGAACATTTTTAAAGAAAATATATAATTGAATTTAAAGCTATTTTTGTGTTAAATGAGAAAGTAGCAAGTAGACATTACAAATTGTAGCTTTAGAATGAAATATTTTGTTTGATTCAACAAAATTGATTACACCTTTCTTTACACATTATTATTTTCGTTTTTTTTATTATTATTTAATGAAATGAAACTCTAAACAAAAAAAACTAAATCTGCCAGCAGGTGGCGGTAAATGTCTTTGGAGTCATTCACTCATTTAATTTCATTCGTTCAAATGGCTGATTCATTCAGGAACAAAATAAATGGCTCTCTTTATAAATGGGCCTTTAAATCATTGATTCACACGATTCGTTCAAAACGCGGATTCATTCAGAAACTAAACACCACTGTTTTAGTCAGAGACACGCAACAATCCTGCTACACCTTCAAAGGTAAAATGTTCTCTGCAAAATTGAGCAAAAACACATAATATAATGTTTAAAATATAACAATATCAACTTCTTATATAATAAATTGTTCAAATAATGAAGTACTAATAAAGGTTTAAATGATTGAGCTTGACCAAAGGGTATTTCTAGATTATTTTTAATGAAATACTTCTTTAAAGGGGACATTGCATGCCCTTTTTCCACAAGTTGGTATTCTTTAGGGTCTTCATGAAATGTCCGCAAAATAGTTTGGTTAAAGCTCCTCAATGGTCGTGTAAACACCCTTTTTACCTTGTCAAAAACAGCTCTATTCACAGCGACCCGTTTCAGTGCCTGTCTCTTTAAATGATAATGAGCTACTGCCCCACTCCGCCCCTCTCGTCTTTTTTTTTTTTTCGTTATTATCAAAAACAAAACTAATCCACTACGTCCTCAGTGGCTCTCATGTTGGGAGAAAATGAAGACTAATACCGCTAATACGGGATAGTCTGTCAGTGGTTGTAGGCGGGGTCTAAGAAATATGATGTCATATGGTTTAGGCTCCGCCCATGGTCACTCAAATGGCCAAAAAATAAAAAATGGCTTGATAATTGAGACTGTTTAGGTTTTTTACAGATTACAGCAAAAGGAGTGAATGGATTTTATCATTGTAAGGTGGTTATGTCCACACACTGCTAAGACACATTTATATACAAACACCATGTAAAAGGGAATTTTGCATCCAATGTTTTCTTTAAAAACACAAGAATATTTATTTTTAAAAGTTCAAAAGGTATAGTATAACAGGAATGACCCAGCATAATCTCTTGAGATCTCGTAAAGTCTTAAGGTGGCTACATGGATTTCCTTCCAAATGGTGGCGAGGCAGTAGAAGCCTCCTGTTACTGAAGTCAGCTGATGAATTTGACATTACCAATATGGTGAGCGAGCCCAGCAGAGCATTTATCGATTAGGGGTTGGAGAAATGGAGCAGAGCAATACATGCACTTTGCTAATAGGCCTTTACTTATTCATGTTGAAAAGCAGGAGGGAGGAGGCAGCGAATCTATCTGACAAACGCAGCACAACAGAAGTAAACATGAAGTAGAATGCCTAAGGAGGCTACTGTAGCCCTTATTCAAGTCTAAAGAAAAGGAAAAATGGTTTAACTGCTGTAATACAAACATGTGTGCAATTGTAAGATTATTAAATTATATAAAAAAGCCAAATATGTCTGCACAAGTACACGTCTCCTTTCAAAAATAAGGATTTTTGCCTAAAAAAACACACACAATGTCTCAAATGTCGCTGATAAAGGTTAACTTGTTCTGAATCTGGAACACTCCTTATAAAGCACAGTAAATAGTGTTTTTTCATGCGATACTCCCTTTAAGCACAAGATCTGTAACACACCTGAAGATGTCTGGCTTTATCCCTTAAGGATTCTGACTAATAATACCTTATTTGAATCACGTTTAATAAGTTTAGGTATTTCCTGCGAGTGGAGTGACTGTGGGGTGAAATATAAGACCGAATGTTGAGCAGGAAAGCCAAGACAGTGGAATCTGAACTACTCCCTGAAATCATTACAACAATCCCAGATGTATACAGAAACACATCTGAGAAAGACTGCAGGATTTAACTTCTGAGAACTCATTTAAACTAACCATAACATCCTCTGGCACTTTTGCTTCAGTCATTTGGTGAGAGGGATTTCTTCTCAAGACAGCTCCATACACGGACACGCTCTCATTCGCAGCTTTCCTGCAGATGCACTCAATAATTTTTCTCTCATTAAAAGTTTTATCCCTAAAGAACTGAACAGGACTTTTAAAAAAATCTGTTTATAATCATGTCCACTCAGAGAAGATGAAGAAGAAGTGGCCTAAAAAAGGCTGTTTTATGGTAACACTTTAGTTTAGGGACCAATAAAATTACAGGTGAACCACTGATGGACTATTTCATCTATGTCCTTACTACCTTTCTGGGCCTTGAACGTGTCAGTTGCGTTGCTGTGTATGGAAGGTCAGAAAGCTTTTGGATTTGTTAAAATTTGTAAAAATATCTTAATTTGTTAGTTTTATTTTTTCCAAATTCTGTTTTTTTCCGTTTTAATTTTTCTCAACTCCTTTTTAATGGTAAATTCAATTTTATTAATCAAAGAGCACATCTAATTAATTAAAATCATGAAACATACAATTTCACATAAACTTAATAAAGGTTTAACAAAAATTACGTGTAGGGCCCTATGAAATGTTTTATCTTTTCTCACCATATGTTTTACTGTTATCAAATTCTGTGTTTTAGCATGTCTAATTATTTAAGTGCACACTTAATTTATTCAAATTTATTCTTAAAATGGCCTTATAAAAGTTATTTTACCCTCAGAAATTCTGTGTTGTGTATTTAAAATGTTCTGGTTATCAAATGAAGGCATAAAACATTCATTTAATTTATCTTTTAATTACTGAAAATTAAGCAAACTTTTTTTTGGCAAAGGGGAACAAAAACAAAGGGGAATTTACTATTAAAATTAAAACATGGAAGAAATGTTGTGTGAATATACCCTAAAAAATAATGTTTTTTTTTTTAACAGTAATAGTAGTAATATATTTCTGGCACAATGTCTTCAAGTTAAACCGGACCTTTATTTTGACAGGTTGCCGTGTCTACCTTTACATTTCTGTGTGTATATGATATGATGCTAGTTTTCCGAAAATAGAACGGTCAAATGCTGAAATCACCGCGAGCGTCACACGCCCTTTAGTGTGTGTAGTAAACAAAACCGCACGTCTACATTTAAATGGTATTTTTACGGCATAATATTTACAGATACTAGTCCATATTCCAGTTTGATTTAAGTGTAGTGATCTACTTTTGATTTTTCATTCAAACTTTGACAAATTCTGTAACATTCTGCATTATTCAGTAAATTCTGTTTTTGTGACTGGATTCCGTGATTCGGCGTTTTCCGCATCGCGGAAATCATAGGGCCCTATTTGTGTTCAAAGATAAACGAATGTCTTACGGGTTTGGAATGACAATAGGGTGAGTAATTAATGATAGATTTTTCATTTTACATGTTCAAAAACACCTGGTTCAAGAGTGAAAGGCAAAAGCTATTTAAAAATGCATCAAAAAGGCCACTGAACTGAAAGGCGGGACTTCCAATCCCACAGGTGCTATATCAACTGTTGCGATTTGTCCGAGCAGCCCGTCTCCTCCCCTTCTAACATCTCTGAGGGAAAGGAATCTGCCGACATTGCATGAAAGCACCGCAGCTGCTGTGAGGATTGTACCAAGCAAAGGAAAAAAGAACTGCAACAATAAGAGGAAAGCAATCCTTCCCAATATGGTGACATATGTTCGACTGGTCAAATGACTAGACAATTTGCTCATGAATAGAGTCATGCTGACCAATACATCCTCATCGGATCAAAAGCAAAGGCCAAGCTACAGGATACCCCCCTCTTGACTCCCGACACGACCAGAGAAAGGACGACTTTCCCACCCCTATTGTTCCACTCCGTGAGGTCAATGAGGAACAACTGAACGGCAGGGATCAGTAATCAATAACCTTTCGCTTCTCCTGCAGCCATGCGCTGGTTCCACCATCTTGTTTCTCAATAATGACCTCTTAGGAGACCATTGTTATTGTGAATTTACAACCGCTGAGTCCACCCTCTAGGTCCACCGGGACGATCGGTAATGTAGATTAGTCCATAGAGGAACATTTGCTGTGGACATCCTCCATTGCTTCCGCTAGCTTTAAACATCAGCAAGAGAGAGATGAGAGGAACATAATGATCTGCGGTCATGTTATTAAACCCATCTGTTTATTTCAAACAACGTGCTTCTATGCATTGACCTCTCTCATGCGGGAACAGACAGGACATTGAGATGAGGAATTGGATGACACTATTATGACTTCTTACAGTAGTAGGGGCAAAGAGGTAGAAAATGTTTATAGATCTTCACTCATCTATGGGTTAATAAAGCCTACATTGAGGGATCAATTATGTCAGTGTAATAGCTTTAGACCAATCTCTTCCATGTGGCTGAGCACAGGAAATCGCCTGGAGTTTCCCCTGCAGAGTGATTGATAGGTTGAAGACTCGTGACTGAGTGACCCATGGGAGAGAGCAGCTGAGAACATGTTCTGACACCAGCTCTACTACATTTGAATCCTTTTCATTGTGGAGGGAAAAAAACAACAGTGCAAATCCTCTCGGAAAGCTCTAGAAAATCTCCCGCTCACTAAAACACCTTCATTTGTCCACGCATCTGGTCACAATGTGTTGTTGTCACTTGGAATTGATCTTTTATTTTCCCGCTTCTCGAACCGAGAATATTTTACGATCTCACTTGAGAGCTACCAACAACTAGCAGCCCCCACAGGACTTCACCCCCTGCTTCATATTTATTTGAAAGTCAAATACATAATTGAAAATCAAAAATGAGGCGCAATCAACATGTGTTTTCCCCTGTCAGTCCTTCAGTTATTCTGCCAGAAACAACAGTGGAGATTTTCTTTACCCGACAGCATTTCTTTGTTAATTAATATAATTCTAAAATAATTAAACACTTGAGGTCAAAAATTTACATACACCTTGCAGAATCCGCAAAATGTTAATTATTTTACTAAGGATCATACAAAATACATGTCTTACTGACCTGAATACGATATTTCACATGAAAGACGTTTACATATAGTCCACAAGATAAAACAGTTGTTAAATTTATAAAAAATTGCCCAGTTCAAAAGTTTACATACTTGCACACACTTGATTCTTAATACGGTGTTGTTACCTGAATGTTTTCATTGTTTTGTTTTGTTTTTTGTTTAGTGATAATTGTTCATGAGTCCCTTGTTCGTCCCAAACAGTTAAACTGCCTGCTGTTCTTAAGAAAAGTCCTTCAGGTCCCATAAATTCTTTGGTTTTTCAGCATTTTTGTTATTTGAGCTCTTTCCAACTATGACTGTATGATTTTGAGATCCATCTTTTCACACTGAGGACAACTGAGCGACTTATATGCAACTATTACAGAAGGTTCAAACACTCACTGATACTTCAGAAGAAAAAAAACTATGCATTAAGAGTCAGGGGTGTAAACTTTTGAACAGAATGAAGATGTGTATATTTATTCTTATTTTCCTCATATATGACATATTTTTTTCAATTAGTACTGCCGTTCAGAAGCTACAGAAGATACTTACATGTTTCCCAGAAGATAAAATAAGTTTAATTTAGTCTGATCATCAAATTTAAAAAGTTTTCACACCCTGGCATTTTCTATTTAATATGGAATATGTCCAGCCTAAACGAGCTGTTAGTAATTCGAATCCCACTTCCGTGATGGCTACACGTCACAGGCTAACACATTTGCATAATTCTCACCTATGGCCGCAAAAAACTTGACCCGTTCAATGGGGGATTTACAAAACGCTTGCTCTTAAAAGATGGCTCAAGTACCCAGTTCATTTCGACCAGCTGGCTCCACTGAATCACAACTTGTAAGTTTGATAAATAACAGATGTCTATATTTTCTATTGAGCTTTCAAAATATGGAACTATGGCAGTGGGCTTAGCGTTACAGACACGCGCTGTACACGGTAGACAGATCACAACAGACTGGGCCATCTGACCAATTAAAGTAGAATAGGCTCACGGAAAGGGAGACTGAATCTTTGAACTGCTTCAAACCAATCGTTTGTGAATTGCTGGAAAATGAGATGATATTAAATTCATATTTTGAGAAAACAAAAGCGGTTTTTGACCTTGCATGCATTTAAAACTATTGTAGGATACTCCCAAAACAATATCAGGAACCTTAAAAATGGCAATAATAGGGGCACTTTAATAATATTACTTGTGATTTGTACAAAAAAAACTACATTCTGCTTGTCTGCTCTCATGTTTGATGGAGATGTCACATCCAGATCTCTCCATCTGTCTCTCACACTGGGCACCTTCAGCAGCATGTGATCTCAAAGAACTCCAAGCCTGCAAGCATTTCATTAACCACCCGGCAATATTTCCAAACGAACACTGAAAATGAGGAAGCTAATCAAACACAAACTATACAGCGGGGTCCAGAACTCTAAGACTACTAGGGGTGTAATGTTTCAAATTGCTCATAGTTCGATTTGTATCACGGATTTAGCGCCACAGTTTTGGTAACGTTCAGTATGTGCTACGTTTAAGAAAAAATGACTATACTGTCAAATAAAAATAAAGAAAATAAGAACAAATAATCTAACTACAAGCAATAGGAGAAATAAATACAATAGAAAGATACAAATAGAATAAACAAAGCTTTTCAGGTTTTTAGGTCGTTTTTAAGTATAGAAACTGAATAAAGTAGTCAAATGTAAAACTACAATGCAAATGTGACCTTATAAATGAAAGATGATTCCTTATTAAAGTTACAAAAACTATTAAATCAAGAGCAGTGCTTTCCTTGTCTTTTGTTGTTTGATTAACATTTAAAAAGTGCTGTAACTTTAAGACAATGCACGGATCCAGCACACTGATACTAAGTTCAACTGACTTGAAATGGAAGGATAGTAAGAATCAGTTTGAGAAAAGGTGGCAGGGGTGACCACTGATTTCGGGAAAATGCTGGAAAAGTGGAACACCGATGTCCTCCTTTTTATGTGGCTCTGAGACTTCAGTGGCACAAAACACTTGCCCTTTAAAAATGGACAAAGGAAATGATCTCCAGAGGTGATAAGTCGAAAGGTACTGAAACCAGGCCACCTTGAACTTCAGTAGCTGAACTATTGATTGGTTTGCCTTGGCATGGTTACAGAAAGTAATTTTGAGAAAAAGAGAGCAGGGAGGAAAGAAATGATCAAAGCACTTTGGTTCTATACCCCATGGAGCAACACTTACGAATTAAAGGGCAACAGGCGTTTATATCTGCCAGGCCAATGAATGAGCCTTCCCCAACAAGACTGAAAACTATATATAGAAGAACTATATATACAACAGAAGATGCTGTTGTAATTGGGAGTTGTTTTGAGATAGTAGTTGTGGTAAGAGCACACTGAACTAAATTTGGCTCCAACAAGATGGATCAAATCTATACTTACCACGCTCATGCCCTGAAGTCATATCAGGAGTTAGCCGTTTTGCTCTACTAAGTTATTGATGTACAGTAGAGTATGTATACGTTTTATGTTTAAAAGAGTTCCGTTTGTTTGAAGCTGTTATAAAATGAAAGTTCCCCTAAGTGAGATCACTCATATCCGATCAAACGAGATTCATGTGAGTCAGTCAGTAAAGTCTGATTCTTGTCCTCTACATGGAAAACAACATAATGAAGATTCACACTGGAACATCAACTCGTTCCGGTCGCATGAGTGATTCCTAGGACTGACGGACCGTAGCAAGACGAAACGAGAAAAGAAAGCCAGCTGATACCCAAGAGAAGACTGGAGCCGTACAATTGATTTATTGATCCAGAGTTGCCAATAAGCAATGTGGGACTCATCTCTCTGGATCAGGAACTCTGGATCACCCTGCTGCTGTTATAGTTCAGTGGACCTAGAAGCAGACGAGGAAAACAGCCTGAAGGGATTGTAACCATTTTATATATCATTTATATCATTCCCAACATTTTAGTACCGACTAAAATGTGCAATATTATGTTATTTCTTTTAATACATGACACAGATGTGACCCTGGACCACAAAACCAGTTATAAGTAGCATGGTATATTTGTACCAACAGCCAGTAATACATCGTACGGGTCAAAATGATCAGTTTATCAAAATTATCAATTAATTAAGTTATTAAGTAAAGATCATGTTTCATGTAAATATATTGTAAATTTCTTACAGTAAATACATCAAAACTTAATTTTTGATTAGTTATAGTTAGTAACAAACCATACATTGATGGAAAGCTTTTTTTATTTGTATTAACTTAATTAAAAAAAAAAAAAGTGGATTTCATTATATAATTTACATGAAATATCCTCAGATTAATGTAAAAAACACAGAAAAGTTAATTTCATGCTATCAGCTCAATACAACAGCTCCATTAAAGATACTTTCACATTTTTTGCTCTACCACAGTCCTATCATAATTGGCCGGAAAAGAGCTTGTGTTTTCTGTCCAAAGTCCGATTTTGTCCATGTTTCAACACCAGATGGTCAGATTTTAGCAACTAAAGCTTTCACTCTGACAATCACAGGCAGCACAACCAAATTACTTTATAGTAGTATTATGGTTTGTTCCTTATTTTTCTCTCTACAGGGACTATTTTCTCTGCCTGCCTTCACACCATTATGAGCAACACAATAAGTCAACAGAAGGTCAATGGACATATGAGGAAGAAAACAGTAGCTATATTCCACGAATCCAACAATAGTTTCTTATACATCTGATAAATATATAATTGTAAATATACAGTGGCCCTGATGACAGTTAAACTACACTTAATAATGCCACTGCATTAGACACAAAATATCCAAATAAGTGGCATCTCCCAACAAATCAAGCTAGAGCTTTTCTATAAAAATAAAATGAAATAAAATAAAATAAAATAAAATAAAATAAAATAAAATAAAATAAAATAAAATAAAATAAAATAAAATAAAATAAAATAAAATAAAATTTATGGGCAATTTTTGCAATGACTTTTGATTAATAGTAGGGCTGTCAAACGATTAATCGTGATTAATCGCATACCAAATAAAAGTTTGAGTTTGCCTAATATATCCATGTGTACTGTGTGTAATTATTATGTAAATACACACAAATTAATATATATATATATATATATATATATATATATATATTTTTTTTTTAATTTTACTTATGTGCAAAATATTTTTATTTAGATATAATATAAATTCTATAAAAATTATAAATACATATACTTAAATATTTTTTTAAATATATACATGAATGTGCTTGTATTTATATATACATAATAATTACACACAGTACACACACATACATTAGGCAAACTCAAACTTTTATTTTGTATGCGATTAATCACGATTAATCGTTTGCCAGCCCTAAAGGTGTCAGTATGATTTTTAGGAGTATGAAATAATTTCTCAAAAATTTAGTTCATCCCATTCACTATGAACAACTAACTATAAGTCCAATACTTCTGTCATCTACTATCTACTGCCATGTTTTTAATTAAGATTAAGATTAAGTTCACCTTAAGTGTCCAAATGCCCCTATAAATCAATTTGGAATATAATTTTAATTTAAAATATGCTTTACTTCTTTAAAATAAATGACACTTGGTTTGACATTTTATATCCAATGCAACGGCATACATATTTAAGTGTAACTTAAGTGTTCAATCACTTTTTGTAGCCACAGTGCAAAAAGAAATACTGCGCTAAAGCAGAAAAGTCTGGAACTGTCTCCAGACAGCTTATTTATGTCATTCAGATCTACAGTTTCTATTTCCATATCACTTGTACAAGTACTAGAATAATGGCCAGATGACAAAATAAGTAAGAACAGCAGACACAAATACACCGTGGGCTTTACTGTAATGTCAACATTCCAGGACTCAAAACTCTCGTCGCTGAAGTGACGCACAAGACAAAGAACACAATTCCCACTGCTACGGGCTAAAAAAGGATGTCTTTCCTGAATTCCAAAATGGTTTTCCCAAGAACCGATCCATACCTTAGTAAATATGACGTGCCCTTTGCTTTCCTGAGCCTGGAAAGGTCAAAGCAAAAGAGCTGAAAAAGCAAGCACAGATTCAGATTGAATCAATAACATTCTGTTGTAGATTTCTGCAGCTTGGGAAGGGGAAAAAAAGGAAGGGATCATTGGTCTTGGCAGAATAATTACAAACTCAGTTTCCCACATTGTGAAAACGTACATCGTTAGACCTAATTTGCTCGTATTTGATCCCAACGCTGTAGCTAAATCCAAATCTAATGGCTGCAGAAATGTACATATCTGTAACTGTTAAATCAACAGCACCTAAACCACGTGCATTTACATTAGCACACACTGTTATTCTCTGAAACTATTGGTTGTTGTGCTATTGCTCGATTCCTGACTTAGCAATTATAGATTGGCCCTTTCCCACTTTACCCAAGCATCAGCTAGTTCTACAGCCAGAGCTCTTTCCTGAATGTTTTATTATTCAGGAAGTTGCATTAATTAATGTAAGTGTACAGCAATTTTCCAGCGGAGTTTTGTCTGTTTCTAAGTCCAGAGTCTGTTTTGAGCGGAGAGTAATCCAGATTCCCAGTCCCCGCTTTTGAAGGCATCTAAACCCCCTTCAATTAAGTAGTATTACTTTGCATAAATTTTACATATGATGTGCCTGCTGCATTTAAACCTCCACTTAGGGAAGTAAAATGAAAAAACGAAGCGAAACCTTGTCAACAGAATTCTCCAGCAGGCAGCAGCGAGGCTGAGACTGTCTTTGTACTGTAAAACAGGCCTGGGGGGTGATATCAGCACGCTCGAGCCCGACATTAGCATCTCGCTGCTAAACCTTCTAGAGTTCCTGCTCCGCTAGGGGCAGATCAAAGAACAATTCAGTCACGAACTCTTATCGACGCACAAAAGCGCCGTCGCGCCGCTGAAGGAGGAATACGGCCATAAAAAGGGATTGCCACTTTTCAAAGGAATACTGTTTTTTCTAGGAGAGAAAAACAGCAAAATACAAGCATGTGGTTGCTGCAGATATCACAGAGAGAGAGGGAGAGACAGACTCCTATGCTTCGTGCTCAGGTCTCTGCACAGTTAAAAGGATATTTGTGTTTTCTTGCATGCTCAGTGACAGCCTCTGACTTCTAAAAGCACGAACACAGAGTGCTGCTGTTTGCATATACAAAGTAAGTGTTAATGTAACTCTACTGTAGAAAGGAGATACAGAGGCTGCACACAATGTAATTATGCTCAAACATTTGAAGATGCTCATAGATTCATGATATTTACATAAGCCGCAAACGTCAGTGTCACTCAGGGTAACAACACATGGCGCTGGATTATGTAGTTTGTCACAATGTGTTACGTAACAAAGATACTAAAGAATGACAACCAAAAGAAAAGGACAAGCTTATTCTGGATTCAGTACAGCAGCCAGAGCTGGTTCCATAATTAATGTTTTGCTCAGTTTAAAAGATGCTTTTGAATACCACACTCTACTGAAATGTCTCTACCAGCTTACGGCACAAGTGGCACAAGTTACAAAGTTAATATTAAATTATATATGCTAATGTTTCAAAGGCTGCTTTTATGGAAGCCCGTTTCCACCACTGAATAAAAATAAAAATAATAAAAAAAGGTTCTAACTTTTGTCACAGAATTGTGATACAAACTCACAATTCTGCCTTTTTTTCACAATTCTAAAAACTGAAGTCAGAATTGTGAAATATAAACTTGCAATTGCTTAAACTTGCAATTGCTTAAAAGTTATAAGGTCAGAATTTCATGCTATAAACTCAAAATTCTGCTTTTTTTTCTCAGAATCGCAATAAATAAAGTCAGAATTGTAAGATAACTTGCCATTCTGATGTTTTTCTCGCAATTCTGACTTTCTAACTCGCAACTGTGAGTTTATATGTCACAGTTATGACTTTATTTATCAGAATTGTGACTATTTCTCAAAATTGGGAGTTTATGTCTCGCAATTTTGACTATATAACTCAAAATTGTGAGTTTATCTCACACAATTCTGACTTTATTTCTCAGAATTGTGAGTTTGTATCACAAACTTGCAATTGCAAGTTCTAAAATCAGAATTTCATGATATAAACTCAAAATTCTGCCTTTTTTCCCCTTAGAATTGCATTATATAAACTCATAATTACAAGTTATGAAGTCAGTATTTTGTGATATAAACTCACAATTCGACCTTTTTTCTCAAATAAAGACCTTTTTTCTCAGAAAAAAAGTCAGAATTGTGAGATAACTTGCAATTATGATGTTTTTCTCGCAATTCTGACTTTATAACTCACAATTGTAAGTTTATATCTTGCAGTTCTGACTTTTATTTCTCAGAATTGTGACTATTTCTCAGAATTACAAGTTTATGTCTTGTAATTTTGACTTTATAACTCAAAATTGTGAGTTTATATTATGCAATTCTGAGAATTGTGAGTTTGTATCAAAAATTTGCAATTGCAAGTTCTAAAGTCAGAATTTCATGATTTAAACTTTTTTAAAAAAATATAAAATTCTGCCTTTTTTTCCTCAGAATTGCGTGATATAAACTCACAATTGCAATTTATGAAGTCAGTATTTTGCGATATAAACTCACAATGCGACCTTTTTTTCAGAACTGCGTGATATAAGCTCGCAATTGCAAGTTATAAAGTCAGAATTGCAAGATATAAACAATTCTAAGAACTGAAGTCAGAATTGCGAAAAATAAACTCAAAATTCTGACTTTTTTCAGAATTGCATGACATAAACTTGCAAATGCAAGTTACGAGGTCAGAATTTCATGATATAAACTCAAAATTCTGCCTTTTTTCTCAAAATTTTTCTCAGAATTCCGTGATTTAAACTCACGATTGCAAGAAATAAAGTCAGAATTGTGAGATAACTTGCAATTCAGACTTTTTTCTTGCAAACGCAAGTTTACATCTCTCAATTCTGACTTTATAACTCGCAATTGTGAGTTTATATTTTGCAATTATTTATCAGAATTGTGACTTTATTTCTCAGAATTGCAACTTTGACTCGTAATATTGACTTTATAACTCAAAATCGCGAGTTTGTATCACGCGATTCGAAGGAAAAAGTCTGAGTTGCGAGATGCAAACTTACAATTGCGATAAAAAAACTTGTAAGATAAGTCGCAAACAGGCTTCCACAGCTTTCATATGAGCAAAACATACAGTAAAACTAGTAATATTATTTTGATGTAAAATAACATCTTATTTTCAAATATTTTATAGTTTAATTTATTCCAGTTATGGCAAAGCTACATTTTCAGTACTAAATGCTCCTCTCACACGGTTTACTCCCTTACTTTAGAGCGGCTGACAGGTTTTTGTAAGTGAATAAGGGCATGAGAAACTGTGCGGAGGGATGGAGTGGAACAATATGTGCCTGACAGAATCAAACAGAAGCTCACCTTGCATAATTGTCTAATTGCATGCGAGCACATCTGGCTGTTGTAATTGCATTTGTTCATGTAGTCAATTTATTTCATTATGGCCTCGTGTGAGTCGACTTGAAAGTCAGTATTACGGACTGACTTCCCATTATAATCACACACAGTATGCTACACAGCTCCAAATGTTCTTTTCTCTCTCTCCTCACTGATTGTCTGAAACATACTTTATACTAAAATAGGATGCATTTTCTTATTTTAGCATGCTTTTAATCTGATTATGCTAATGTTATATAAGTTCAGAATGTAAGGTATGCAAACTAATGCAATGGTGATATTTTTACTTTTATTACTGCCTTTGCCCGTTAACGTTTTAGGCAGCTTGTCCCGATAAGAATTCATCCCACTTTTGCTTTTAATTGTCTATAGCACAGCTGACACGGACAAGACACTTTCTTTTATTCTTTTTACGTTACTCAATATCCATGACAACAAATCGATAATTGAGTAGCAGTGCATTTGGACAGGATTTCCAGTCATTAGCTCATCCTGTCAGTGTCTCGCTGGCTCAACAGTCAAAGTAAATACTCTCACACTGCACTGAGCTTTTACTCTTTAACTGACCAGAACACTTATCTACAGACACACTGGCCAAAAGAAGCACATCACTATAGATTTATAAGTGTGGACACTCTTTCTTTATCACTCCTTTTCCAACATTTTCAAACCAATAGAGTCATTATTATTAAATTACACAAATGGAAGTGTTTAATTTGACCATAAATTCAACTTTTGACTGGTAGTGCACATTTGTCCATTTTAAAGCTCTGCTTTTATGTTGTTGGGCTTTTTTCCTGATTTAAGTGGTGGGCTTTTTTGTTGCACACTGTAAAAAACTATTTGTTGAGTCAACTTAAAATAATTTGTAACCTGGCTGCCTTAAAATTTTAAGTTCAGTCAAAAAAAGTTTACTCAACTTGAAATGTTAAATTATACTAAGTGACAACTTATTTATTTGAGTTGAATCAACTTAAAATTTTAACGCAGCTGGGTTACTTACCCATCTGTTAGGTTAAGCAAATACAAATGTCTAAGTAGTTACTTAGTACAACTTAACATTTCAAGTTGACTAAACTTATTTTAGTTGACTGAACTTAAAATTTAAGGCAGCAGGGTAACAAATTATTTTAAGCTGACTCAACAAATTTGTGTTTTTTTTTACTTTTTACAGTGTAGGTGTGTTTAAATTCTAAACAACTATTATCAGCTATTATTTTGACCCAGTCAGCCTCTTGCGCATAGAAACTGAATGTCACATAAGAGAGAGAAAAGAGTTGGCAGACTCTATTAAAGTCTGAAGAGTGAGTGTGAGCCTGAGATTACTCTTAAGGTACCATGAAACTTATTTTAAGCTACTCCTCAGAGAGACAGAAAGATGACTAACCATTGTTGCAAATAACAGCTACATGAATCAAAATCCCTTTTTAATAAAGTTTTCTTACAAGTCTCTTATGCTTAACCAATATGCATTTATTAAACCAAAAATACAGTAAAACAGAAATTTGTGAAATAGTATTACAATAACTGTTTTCTGTTTGAAAATGTCACATGATCCTTCAGAAAGCATTCTAATATGACGGGGGGAAAAAAAGAATACGTATGCTGTTAGCACAACACTTACTGGCAAGCTAATCTGAAACTCAATACAGTACAACAATGACATGCTAAACATCTCAGACAGTGTATCAGTTGTTTTTCCATATTCTTTACAAGAGCAAATTTGTCAAGCAAATGCTATAGCGTTGATGTGGGTGGTGAACTGATGCCCTCAGTTATCAGACAGAATGGTAAAATCATTCGCTTCTCTTTTCTGCTGGAAACAATCAATGTCGACCTCTCTGAGGATCAAATAATCAGCCGCAGGCTATTTTTCCCCATGCTTCCTAGTGACAATACTAGCAAATTAGCTGGCTTACATCTTCCCATGCTGAGCAGCTGTATAGTTCTTTGAATGGCTGTGAGTCTCTCCGTCTGAGCTCTTTTTCTGAAACCCACACTAAAGGCCTTCGTTTTGTCTTCATAACAGCCCGAGAAAGAGCGGGATCTATGATAAGCGGCTGCGTATTAATTTATGTTATTCGCCATCTGTCTGAATCTGTGTCTGTCTCTGAGAAATCGACAAGTGAATAGTGTGTATGAATTATGAACTAGGCAGAATGCTGTTTTCAAACTTCATCTGAACTAGATCTAGTTGATACTAGTTTTTAACATGAGACTATGAGCCGGAGAGCAGCACATAAAACGGTTCATTTCTCTCCATTACAGGTAAAAGCATAAGGGATGAACTTCTGCTGGTGGCTGAGATTCCCCCCGCTGCATTTAAATGACAGCCATATATCTCTGTCCCTTTAATTATTAACAGGACTCAAATTAAATATGATTACAAACTATGATCAACGATGGAATTTTAATTACCACTAATAAGTGACCATCTGCCTGGCAGCCAAGGGGCATAAAGGGGGTGGAAGTCCAGGCCAATGAGAAGGCAACTGGCATTAGTGACGGTCTGGCTTGCTCATGTCATTCATATGAGTGAAGAAAGCGTCTCGGCCCCATGTGTGTCCCGGGGTTGGAGATGTTGACCCTTCTGTCCCCCAGACATACATACATTCATGCATGCATGCATGCAAGCAAATACAGTGAAGACAGCTCATTATCCGTCTTCATTTTCAGAGTTTAGTTAGAATGGCACTTTCTTTCCCAGCAGCCTTTCACTGGTACCATAAAAAGCCTGATCTTCAATGCTGTGACTATAGACGGTAACTCTTTTTCTGCAGAATACATTTGCTGCTATTAAAGTGCTATACTTTGATCGTTTACTATGTTAAAGTCAAGGCAAATCCCATTTTCTGTAATATGACGTATTTACAAGAGAAACAGGATATTCAAGTAAGAAAAATCCATTTTATCCATCTGGAATCGATGAGATTGTGAAAAGTGGGCAATTCATACCAAAATGCAGCCAGAACAAAAGTAAGCTTGCAAAAATAAATAAATAAATAAATAACCAGGTAGCAATCTGGCTATGATTTCAAACTATACAATAACCCTTACATATAAAAATATATTATTTAGGGCCATATAATTTCCACAATGCGGAAAACGCGGTTGGAATTGCGGAATCCAGTCACTAAAACGGAATTTCTGTATAATGTGGAATGTCACGGAATTTGTCAAAGCTTTGGATGAATTAATCTAAAGTAGATCATTACACTTAAATCAAACCGCAATATGGACTAGTATCTCTAAATATTAAGCAAAAACAGAACTTTTTTCAAAGAATTGCTTGATTCAAACTCGCAATTCTGACTTTTTCTCAGAATTAAGACATAAACTTGCAATTGCGAGTTTTGAAGTCAGAATTGCGAGATATAAACTCACAATTCTGCCTTTTTTCTCAGAATTGCGTGATATAAACTCGCAGTTGTGAGTTATAAAGTCAGAATTGCGAGATATAAACAATTCTAAGAACTGAAGTCAGAATTGCAAAATATAAACTCTTATTTCTGACATAATACTACTACAACTATTACTACTAAATGTGGTAAAACTTTATTTTATTAAGGAATAATCACAGAATATTTCTTTCATGTTTTAATTTTAATAGTAACTTTGTTTGCCAAAAAATAAAGTTTGTTTAATTTTCGATTGATTAAAAGATAAGTTACATCAATATTCTATGCCTTCATTTCATATCCCGAAAATGTTAAATATTGTAGAAATATTGTAAAAATAAACTTTAATTAAGTTGTTTTTATGCATTCAAATAATTAGACATGCTTAAACAGAATTTGGTAACAAAACACTGAAGGTGAGAACAAATAAAACATTTTATAGGGCTTCAAACATGTCCTTAAACTTTTAATAAACTGATGCTAAACTGAATAAGTTTCACAATTTTAACTAATTAACCTTGCTTTTTGATGAATAAAATGTAATTCAACCATTAAAAAAAAGAAAAGAAAGAAAGAATCCAGAAAAATTAAAATGAAAAAAATAAAACAGATTTTAGAGGGCTCGAATAGAATTGTTATATATACATAATACACAATACTACAAATATAAAATAATATTTAACATAATTATGAAGGCAAAATATTGACATGGGTATTTATTATTTTGAATGTAAAAACAACATTGAGATTTAAGGAGATAAACACTCAAAAATAAAAAGCTCTGTCATTAATTACTCACCCTCATGTTATTGCAAACATGTAGGACCCTCTTTGGAACACAAATTTATATATTTTTGATGAAATCCTAGAGCTAACTACCACATTAAAGCCCAGAAAGGTAGTAAGGAATCAATAAATAAGTCCATGTGACATCAGTGGTTCAACTGTAATTTTACAAAGCTAAGAGAATACTTCATAGCACAAAGGAAACAAAAAATAACTTTATTCAACAAATCTATCTCTTCAGTGTCAGTCTTCGATGCATGTTCACAAGAATACCATGATGCACGCGTGTGGTGCTGCTAACATAGGAGCCGGCATTCTGATGTACCACGTCCATTTCTCTTAGTTCATCGTTTGTATATTCTGGGTCATATAAGTAAGGCTGGACAAAAAATTGCAAGTCATCCTCACATACATGAACGTGTCAATTACTAACATGGAAGAGAAGAAATTGTTAAATAAAGTCACTGATCTCACAAGGACTATCGTAACAATGTCCTTACTACATTTTTGGGCCTTGAACATGGTAGTTGTGTTGTTGTCTATGCAAGGTCAGAAAGCTCTTGGATTTAGTCAAAAAACAGCTTTATATGTGTTTTGAAGATTAATGAAGAACAGGCTTGGAATGACATGAGGGTGAGTAATTAATAATTTTCATTTTTGGGTGAACTATCCTTTTTATGATAAAAAAAAAATAAGGTTATAATTACAAACACAAATGTTTCTTGTTGCTACTGGGAAAATAAAAACAGTGTATGAATGAATCTTGCGGAGGGAAGGTTATCATCTATACACTTCAGGAATGTCTCCAATACAAAGAATGTGTACATGTCTGTGCACTTCATACAAAAATAGAGGAGATCATAAAAAATAAATATAGTATAGAGAGCCATTGTGTGCATGGGACTCCCTTGGTAATCCAGAAAAAAATTCAGAACAGAATGTAAAACTGAAACTGGTGACCAGCAGCCTCCTGTGGGCGTCATTTCATATCTCACTCTATTCTGTATGATCTCTCGTTCTCTCTCACACAGTTGAAAAGGAAGGCTCGCACGGTGTACATCAGCATGCTACACAACCGCGCTCTCCACCAGGGACTTCCGTATGCCTTTGCCGCTCAAAGTTAAGATAAATGCCCAGCTTGGTCAATTCAAACGGAATCTCACTTTAACTTTCCCTTGCTATCTCAGTGGGCATCCTGTTAACATTGATGACTTCAAATGCACTTCCTGTCTGTCTCAACAGCATTCAACTCTCGCTACTTCACTCATAGACACTTTATTTGCCAGTAAACAGGTGATTGGCTGCCGTGTCAATGTGAGCGAGAGAATGTTAGAGTGAAACGGAAGGTGTTGACAGACTCTCTTTAATTGTCTCGGGTTTAATGCGTTCTCAGGATCTTCGCTGTTGTTACCCTGCATGCAAATAAGTGTATGCGCATGTCAAAAGCGGCCTGAAATTAACAAGAAGCAATTTCCTCTATGCTTGTCTTTCATTAGCAAATAAAATGGACAGTGTTTGGACGAACAAAGGGTTTGAACCTTACTGTGTGAAACAGCTGCTCTTTATCACATGTGACACCAATCACTTGAATGCTGTTAATGATGTAAACACATAAAATGACATAGCAGACATCTGCTATATTTAGTTACATATGATATAATGAAATGTGATATTTATTAAATTAAAACAAACTGTTAAATGTCAAGACAACATCCTTAAATATAAAAACATAGTTTTGAATATTGCTAAACAACGCTATTACTGGATTTAATAGACACACTCTTTAAAGTACAGAAAAATGCCATCTGTTTCTGCAATGACAACACAGACAGTCGCTGGGAAGAAAATATATACAAAATGTGTTGGCAGGTTTCACTGTAATAAACAGTGTTAGGAACATTTGTTTAACAGCAACACTTTGTTTTGGATTGTTTACAGTATTACCCGCAAGAAAAATTACACATACTCATTTTTTAATGAGACTGCAAATAAGGAATGAAAGCAACAAACAGAGATGTAATAATAAATGCAATAATTTTTGAGTGTGTCACTAGAAATGAACATTGCCAATCCATTCAATAACTAGGTAGCAATCTGGCTATGATTTCAAATAGGGACACTTATCTCACGAGACGAGACACGAGACTGGGTTCACGAGAACGAGGCGAGACGAGATTTTTAAACGTTTCTTAAGAAATCCTAAATGATGAAATATATAGGGAAAATAGGTCTTTTATTCAACTGAAAAAGACAAAATGCAAAAAAATGTAGAACTTTATGAAATTAAACTTCCATTTTAATGAATCATATGCAGTAATAAACAACATTTAAACAAGAGCTTTTAATAAACTGTAGACCTTGATTCTCTCACGATTCTGGAGAAAAAAGATTAGAAAACGAAACAAAACAACGTAATTTATTACTAGTGGTTCTGACAAACTGTTCATTGCTTAAGTCTTTTAAAAACATATATTCATTTATAAAAAAAAAGATTGTTTATAAAACACAAAGACTGTTTGTGTTGCCCTTTCTGCGTTCACATTTACCCCGACCCTCTGATTCATTAAAATGGGCAGCGACAAAACGTGCTTCTCACACTCCACTGACATTTGTAATGAGAACAGTCCTAATAGACATAGCTAAATCGTTGTCATTCAGGAATAAGATCGCGTAGGTGTTTGAATCGAGATTTCGATATTTTAAGGATTAATCATCGTGCAGCTTTAATGTAAACACTGCAAAAAGTTTTGCGAGGATATCGTCACGAGATCTCGTGAGATCCGACTGGTCTCGTGAGACACATCGGATCTTGTCACATCCCTAATTTCAAACTATCCAATGATCCGTTCATATAAAAATACACATATAAATTAGGGCTGTCAGTTTAACACTTTACCTTCATTAGCTATGAAAAAGAATGCGATTAAAATATTTGAATGCAGTTAACGTGCTGGCCCTGCCCCCAGACCGGTACATCATCTTATATTTCATATAGCTGACTGCTGACAAATATGATGCAGGGCAACAACTCCACAAATGCAGTTATGCCCTAAATTCAAGATATTGCAGCAAAAAATGCCCCTGTATGTGTTTGTCTTATATTTATATATATATCAAACGATATCACACAAGCAGCAAGAGCAATATGACACGAGTGCTGATTTTGTCCCGATCTATCACAAGCTTAAATCTAATTTCATACAACAGTTCAGTAAATAAGAAGTTGATATTGTGTTGTGCTCAATTTTGCAGAGAACATATTACCTTTGAAACCATAGGAGAATTGTTGTGCATCTCCGAGCAACACAGTGGTTTTTAGTTTCTGAATGAATTCGCATTTTGAAAGAATGGTGTGAATCAATGATTCAAAGGCCCATTCATAAAGAATAAATCAAATGGTGAATCGAAATCGACATTTACCATCACCTGCTGGCAGATTTAGTTTCTTATTTAGAGTATCACTTCATTCAAAAAAAAAAAATGTATATATAGTAATGATAAAAATAAAAACATTATCAATATGCCTCTTCCCTGTCTGCCCAATCAGTGCTAATCATCTCAGGTAGGTATCACACAAAGCACACCGACGCAGGATACTGGACACCTGTGCGGCCACTTCGTCATCAAACGAATGCAGATTTATTCCACGGCCGAGCATCCATCCATCTCCACAACAACACTACCAAGAAAGAGGGCCGTGCTGGAGAAAACGAGCGAGAGATGAATAACTACACCTGGAGATTTCATTACACGGACGTGGAGCACAGGAGCGAGGCCCTAACTGATATTTTTAGCCTGGTACACCCTGGAACGTCTAAACACAGTGGAATTTCTGAGCGATTGCCTATCTAAATAATGCAAGACTGCTCTCTCCGCTGAGCTCTCAAGCCAAGATGCAGGAAACATCTGAAGATGACAGAAAACTGGAAGGGGGAGTAGCTTTCTCTCCGGCCTTCTGCACAAGCCTGCCCATGTTCATTTCAAAACACTCCAGTGTAGTGGTCTCAAAGTGAGCCGTTGGCAGACTGAACTTCCTTGAATGGGGGATAAAACCATTTTCCTACAGTATAATCTTGAGCTATTATACTGCATTTCCAGAGACATGGCTGGCCGTTGGCCTGTGGGCATTTCGATTGCTATGCATTGACTTTGCCATCTAGGAGATAAAGGAACATATAATCCTTTAGGGCATCAGTAGGTCAGTTTAAAGCATTTTTACAGCCTATTCAGGGCGACGTCAGGCTCTCCTGAGCTCTTGAAAGCAAATTAATTTTTTTTTAAATAGTACACTCTAAAAAAATGCTGTGTTAAAAACAACCCAGTGCTGGGCGAAATGTGGACAAATCCAGCAATTAGGTGAAATGTTTAACCCAATCTTCTGGGAAGTTTTCAATCTGATCTCATGACGAAATCGTACCTGTGAGAACTTTTTTGCAAGATGTAAAATACGTAGCGCAATGTACGTTTCGTGACATATTCAAAGTGAAATGTGCAGTTTTAGCTTGCTTTTCTCGCATCTTTCACAGCTCTGTTTTACCGCCTCTAGTGTTCATTTCTTTTGGAAACTGCAGTGATACAGTGGGGCGAAAATTATTTGATCCCCTGCTGATTTTGTACGTTTGCCCACTGACAAAGAAAGGATCAGTCTATAATTTTAATGGTAGGTTTATTTTAACAGTGAGAGACAGAATAATAACAAAAAAAAAATCCAGAAAAACGCATTTCAAAAATTGATTTGCATTTTAATGAGTGAAATAATTATTTGACCCCTTCGCAAAACATGACTTAGTACTTGGTGGCAAAACCCTTGTTGGCAATCATAGAGGTCAGACGTTTCTTGTAGTTGGCCACCAGGTTTGCACACTTCTCAGGAGGGATTTTGTTCCCGTCTTCTTTGCAGATCCTCTCCAAGTCGTTAAGGTTTCGAGGCTGACGTATGGCAACTCGAAACTTCAGCTCTCTCCACAGATTTTCTATGGGATTAAGGTCTGGAGACTGGCTAGGCCACTCCAGTACCTTAATGTGTTTCTTCTTGAGCCACTACTTTGTTGCTTTGGCAGTGTGTTTTGTCATGCTGGAATACCCATTAACGACCATTTTCAATGCCCTGGCTGAGGTTCTCATCCAAGATTGGATAATACATGGCCCCGTCCATTGTCCCTTTGATGCGGTGCAGTTATCCTGTCCCCTTAGCAGAAAAACACCCCTAAAGCATAATGTTTCCACCTCCATGTTTGACAGTGGGGATGGCGTTCTTGGGGTCATAGGCAGCATTCCTCCTCCAAGAACGTCGGGTTGATGCCAAAGAGCTCGATTTTGGTCCCATCTGACCACAACACTTTCACCTAGTTCGAATCATTAAGATGTTCATTGGCAAACTTCAGACAGGCCTGTACATGTGCTTTCTTGAGCAGGTGCTGCAGGATATCATCGTTCTCATGATCATTGAAACTCCATGAGGTGAGATCTTGCATGGAGCCCCAGACCAAAGGAGATTGACAGTTATTTTGTGTTTCTTCCATTTGCAAATAATCACACCAACTGTTGTCACCTTCTCACCAAGCTGCTTGGCGATGGTCTTGTAGCCCTTTCAAACTTTGTATAGGTCTACAATCTTGTCCCTGACATCCCTGGACAGCTCTTTGGTCTTGGCCATGGTGGAGAGTTTGGAATCTGATTGATTGATTGCTTCTGTGGACAGGTGTCTTTTATACAGGTAACAAAATGAGATTAGGAGCACTCCCTTTAAGAGAATTTTAATTTACAACCAATGTTGGGCTCATGTTAAACCAGCCATACAATATTTTTTAAACAACAGTTGAGTTAAATAAAATATTCAGAAGGGTTGGTTAAACACTTAACCCAACTGCTGGGTCAAAACAACCCAGTGGCTATCACAACATTTTCAGTGTACTAAAATAACATTTTGTTGAAAAATTGTATTTCGAAATGGAATATTTAGAAAATGGAATGAATATTTGGAATGGTTTCTCAAATTCTCTGTAACAAAGAAAGAAAGAAAAAAAAAGGAAGAAAGAAGGTGATAAAAGTCATGAGAGTTGTAGAGTAAAACGCAGCTGACAGATACAATTTCTGCTTAACTACACCAACGCAGAGAGTCATTGAACATTGAAACTGTCATTATGTGCAATTGATATCTGTGTCAGAATAGAGCGGCTTTGTCTACTCATAAAGAACCACCAAAACAGTTGTTAAGAACAAAAACACAGCTAGTTAAACTCAAAAGGCCCACAAAGGGAGAGAGAGAGACTTCCATCATTATCAGTGGGAAGCACAGAAGCTCTCACAAGGACACTGGATGACTTTGAAACAGAAGATCAAACGGCTTCATCAAACGTGGCAGAATAAACAGAATCAAGACTGGTTACCACTCCGCTATCATGTGTGCACTTCCCATCAAAGGCACTCACTCACATGATGTTCCTGAGACCGGATAACACAGAGCAAGGACAAACGGAGAGATGCAACAGAGAGAGGTTGAAATTATACTTTGTGGTTAAAGCAAAGATGATAACACAAGGACAAAAATACACACAGCAGCATCTGTTGTCGCAGGGAAAAAAAAAAAAAGTCCATTTCAAGCAAGTCAATAATGAGATTTGAGACAACGGCTGATTCATGTCATTTTACAAATCGCTACTGTTGAATTGCTTTTAAATTTGCAATCGCACGCAGCATGCAGATGTGAGGTTGGGCCGCACCGTGCCGCACTAAGCGCCGCGATCGCTCCGAGCGCAATATCTCGATTTCATAAGGATTGGCTAGTCAAAGTTCATTCCTCATTCATCCGACTTCCTGCGGCACGATCCGTATCTGCAAATCTGACAAATAAACAGAAGACGAGGGACTGAAATTTCATTCTGAGGTGAGTGAAGGGGGGGAAAGTGAGGAAAAAAGAGAAATGAATTTATGAAGAGAAAGAGAGAGAGATGGGCCATATCAAAGAGAGTTGAGATGGGAAGTTTTGTCTTCCCAGCATGCCGTGCCATACGTCAAGCGAAGAGAAATGGCATAATAAGTTTTAGCACTCCCGTGGGCAGCCGCTGGCCTGTCTGTAATATTGCTAGCAGCTCGCACACGAGTTCCGCGGCAGCAGAGGTGCCATAACAGAGCCCAGGACAACCCTAACCGAGTCCCACTGCCACTCCGCCAGAACAGAACTGCTGTAAATTCACAGAGGTCCCGGTGGACTCGCCGGCGATGCCAGAACCGCAGCGTGAAACAGGGAGTCGTAATCAGGATGGTCTGGAACATAGCCCTACTACAACTGGAACAACCATTAATCACGCTCAATCGAGAAGTTTACTACAGAACCTGAGGAGGGAGAGAGAGACACTCAATAGTCAGGTGAGCACATCAGCGTTCAGTGTGTGATCTGAATACTTCTGGCCCAGTGTCTTACAGTTTTCTACTAAAAACGGCCAACAGTGGGCATGCATCACAGAAGTAATCTACTTTTATTTTATTTTATTTTATTTTATTTCATAGCTTTTCACCACACCTCAAATTAAATTTAGAATAGTAAATAATAAAAATAATTAATAATAATAATAATAATAATAATACTAGTTTTCAATCAGCATCATCCTATCATTAGTCCAAATTTTCTTTACTAACATTATTGCTTTTCTTGGTAAACAAGTTTATTAACTTCTACAAAAAAAAGAGCTTTTAGTTTAATTTAGTTTAGTTTAGTTTAGTTTAAAGTTTTTTTTTTCACCACACCACAAATTATTTCAAATCATTTTGTGATTAACTAAAATGGTTGATTAAACATATCAACCAAGTAATATTTAAAAAAAATGTTTGCATAATTTGACTAAATTTAGAATAGTAAATATTAATAATAATAATAATAATAATAACAATAATAATAGTAATCATCATCATCATCCTGTCATCAGCCCATATTTTTCTTCACTAACACTATTGCTTCCTTGGTAAACAAGTGTATTAACTTCTACAAAAAAAGGATTTGATTTGATTTGATTTGATTTTTAATCTAAAGTTATTTTTTTCCACCACCCCTCAAATTATTTAAAATAATTCTGTGATGGAAATAATATTTAAACATTTTAGGAATAAATAAATACATATCAACCAAGTAATATTTTCTTTTTTCTTTTTTTTTTCACTAATAGAATTGTAAATATTATTAATAATCAATAATCATCATCATCATCATCATCGTCATCTTGTTATCAGTCCATATTTTCTAAATATCTGAAGTAATATTTTATCTTTTTTTGCATAATTTCATTAAATGAAATTTACAATAGTGAATATTAATAATAATAATAATAATATTAGTAATTATCATGTTATCAAATGTTCGTATAAAATAAAATAAAATAATATAATATAATATAATAACATTTCAGCGAAAAAATGGTTGACTAAATACATATCAACCAAGTAATATTTTCAAAAAAATGTTTATTTTATTTCACTACATTAAATTTAGAATAGTGAATATTAACAATAATAATAATATTAGTAATTATCATCATTGTCTTGTCATCAGCCCATATTTTCTTCACTAACACTAACTTCTATGAAAAAAAAAAATAAAGTTTTTTTTTTATTTATTTATTTTATTTTATTTTTATTTTTATTTTTTTATTTATCTATATATATATATATATATATTTTTTTTTTGCATAATTTGAGTAAATGAAAAGCGTTAGAATCTTAATTTTTCCAAACATTTGGCTGGCCAGTAAGGCCATTTGAAAATAAATTATAAAAGAGTATTAAAAACTTTCAAAACGTTTAAATTACTTTCATATAACAAAAATAATAGTTAAAATCTCTTCCAATAAAAATCATTCCCTTAGGTATAAACATTTCCAAAGCTGCAAAAAAACAGTCATTTACAGTTGAAAGAAGCTGATTTGTGATTTCATTACCTTCACAGGTCACATCTAAAATAAACAGCGACAAAGGAAGCCAAACTCAGTAAAACAAGTAACACAATGAGGCAAAGGGACGATCGGCTTTCAGAAATCACAGCAGGAACTCGAAGCGAGGGAATTCTCCTGAAAGATTTTCCTGTAATGGAAAGGAAAGGCTTGCAGACCCAACGGCACACAAGGGGCTGATGGGAGACTCTGATTTGACACAAAGCAGCTCTTGGGCCACTCCACACAACTGCCACATACAATCAATATTACAACTCTCACCGAATACAACCCCATTTTCCAGCAGCAACAGCCCTTTTTAGCATTATCTATATAAAGAATCTCTAGAAATGCTAATGTTTTGTTCTAAGTGGATTGGATAAAAACAACAAAATACAATGAAGCTAGTAAGGTAAACGGCTTACCCTGCAAGACCAAACACTGCTGCTGCAAACACCAGCTGCTCAATCATCTAATTATACAGCTGTTTTAGTTCTGGATGCTGACTGGTCAATACGGAGTTAATAAATAAAGGATAAAGTAACCGTGAAGACACGAAACACATTCAGCTACTGTTTACATGACATCCTCTGGTGTATAAACTGCACTCAGATAAAATAATGTTTTAATAACATTTGTGATTCATTGATCAGTAGCTGCTCTATCAACCAACAAGGCAGAGCTATACTGTGAATACACAAGGTTATAGGCACAGCACTGTGTCTCTATTACCTCACTGTTTTAATATAAGCTTGCTACAACAGGCCTCTATGTACTTTCATTAAAACTGAATTAAACCTGCTTTGCTGTAAATCAAATGCCAGTATGCATGAATAACAGCAGCAAAAGCTGATTTAGAAATTGTAAGTTTCATATTCATCATGTTGTAAATGAGATTCAAATCGATGATGAAATGACTTCTCGATCATGGCTTCGAGATACAGCAGATTGTCCATCAAAAATGACAACGCTCAATTACAATGCATAAAGAGACTTCTATATCGCAACTGCTAATGACAGTTTATGAACAGGATGCCAAATTGCCATTAACAATTAGTTTTGAGTAATGATGTAAAGATAACACGGTCCAGCCCGTTAAATGCATCTTTCACCGTCTCATGCTTTGCCCGACCGTGGTGATCGATGCACGTTTTGGAACGCACAAATCAAGTGACCCCTCGACAAGCACTTAATGACAACAAATGAGCATCTCACCTCGTTCTTCACCGATCGCCCTGTTTCTCTCTGTTTTCTCATCGCCCATACTAGACTGTCATCAGACCCAATATCACCATCTTATTAAAACAAATGAGCTGATCTCACAACAGTCTGCTCCAGATCTCTGTGATGTAATTTGGTCATCTGACTAGGTTAGGCTCAGAGGAAACAAAGCGATGACTGGAATTCAATAGTAGTTTCGTCAAATTTATGAGCATGGCTGCTTAAGTGACACTAAGTTGTTGATGAATCCTTTTTGTGATTTCCGCCATTGTTAGCAAAAGAATGGGATTGAATTTTTCATGTCTTTAAGCATGAAATGAGCAGTAAATTACGATATCTGGAGATGTAATAAGCAAAAAAATTAATTGATAAAACAGAGCTATAGAAGCCGGTACTCCAAATTAATAAATTATAATTGTTTTATTATACTATTTAGAATTTTATATATATATATATATATATATATATATATATATATATATATATATATATAAATTACTGTATTATTTATAATTATAACTACATGTAACAAATATATATACACTTTATTTTTATTAAAATATTAAATTATATTTATTATATTTTTATTATTATTATTATTATTATTACATTATTTATAATTATATATCTAAATGTAACATTAATTAATACACTAAATAATTAAATCAAATTAATACTACTACTACTACGACTAATAATAATAATAATAATAATAAATAATTTAATGTATTATTAATTTCATTATTTTAAGTTTATAATTATAACAATATAATAAAATGTTATTATTATTATTACATTATTTATAATTATTATTCTAAATGTAACATTAAATAATACATTAAATAATTAAATCAAATTAATAAAAATAATAATAATACTACTAATAATAATATTTTATTTATTATTAATTTCATTATTTTTAAGTGTATAATTATAACACTATTATAAAATGTTATTATTATATTATTTATAATTGCAATTACGAATGAATGAAATTGTATATATATTTAAATTGTATTATTATTTTTACATTATAATTATAATTTGAAATTTGAAATAATATTACTACATTAAATCATACATTAATACATACACACACACACATATATATATATATATATATATATATACAAACACACACACATAATTTTTCATTATTACTGTATTATTTATAATTATAATATTATATAATTTTTTTTTCAAATAATAATATTACTTGAAAAAAAAATTTGAATAAATTCTTAAACTTTACACGTTACGTTATTAAGATTTTAATTAAAAACATTAATTATAAACATGCAAAATATCCTTTTTATTTTTCTCCGAATTTTTCCAGCCTATATTTATTCATGGACTTCATACATGCTGAATGAAGACTGAACCTGCGTAAGGTTCAAAATGCATTACTCTCACTGAGAACCTTTCACTGCAATTTCACATCGCTCGCCACCTTCCTGCGTCTTAAACAGGGACCTCTCTGTGACAGGGACAGCGAGAGCGGGAGCACAAGCGAGAGACAGAGAGAAAAAGGGGAACATTAGCACAGACAGACACTGCTACTCCGACACACTGGGAAGTGATGGAAAGAGAGGAAGAAGACCGGAGCCTGTGCGTTTGACATGTGGAGACATCAAAGCCGTGGAGGTGGAGAGAAAGGCAGAGGAGAGCTCATTAACATCGACATGCCAGTCTCTGACACGGCACCATGACACCATAATTACTGCCACGCTCGATAGTCCTTCAGCTCCACCCTCACACTGCTCCAGACAGACACAGAGAGACACAGATGAAGAAAAGAGCCAGAGAGATGATGACACCCATATACACCCATGCAAAATGCTTATTTATAATACTGGAAAAAATGCTAGGGCTCAGGCCTAGTCATGGTGCAAATTTGGGAAATGCAGGATCGCATCTGGTATGCATTCCATGGTGCATTCAAGTCAAATTTGATAGCCTATGTATGACATTAATTTCATATAATATTTGGTATTTTCACATGTAGGTGGAAAAAACTGTAATTTGTACTACTGTCTGTTTAAAATAAAAAACCTAGAATAGTAGATTTGTTTTGTTTTTTTCTGTTCGTATCAAACCGAAGTACGTACCGAACCGTGACATCTGTGTACCGTTACTCCCCTACACTGTCAGAAAAAAAGGTACAGTTCTGTCGCTGGGGTGGTACCCTAAGATACAAAGTGAAAAGGTACAAATATGTACTTTTAAGGTACCAACATATGCTTTCAAAGTACTAAAATGTACCTTTAATAATAATAATAATAATAATAATAATAATTCCTTACATTTATATAGCGCTTTTCTGGGCACTCAAAGCACTTTACATAGAAGGGGGAATCTCCTCAACCACCACCAGTGCACAGCATCCACCTGAATGATGCGACGGCAGCCATATTGCACCAGAACGCCCACCACACACCATCTTATTGGTGGAGAGGAGACAGAGTGATGTAGCCAATCAGAATCAGAATTTGAGGATGATTAGGAAGCCATGATGCTCAGAGGCCAATGGGCATTTTTGGCCAGGATGCTTTTCGAAGGACATCCTGAGATTTTTAATGACCACAGAGAGTCAGGACATCGGTTTAACGTCTCATCTGAATGACGGTGCTCTTTTGACAGTATAGTGTCCCGTCACTGCACTGGGGCATTAGGGCCCACACAGACCCCCTGCTGGCCTCGCTAACACCTCTTGCAGCAGCAACCTAGTTTTTCCAGGAGGTCTCCCATCCAGGTACTGACCAGGCTCAACCCTGCTTAGCTTCAGGGGGCAACCAGTCTTGGGCTGCAGGGTGATATTGCTGCTTTAAGGTACTAATATGTACTGTTTAGGGGTAGGTAAGGTACAAAAATGTACCTTTTCATACATCTCCAGAATAATATGGGTAACACTTTAGAATAGGGTACGCTTATTCACTATTAACTACGACTTTTCCCTCAATACATTACTCATTTGCTGCTTAACAATAGTTAGTAAGGTAGTTGTTAAGATTAGGTATTTGGTAGGATTAGGGATGTAGAATAATGTCATGTAGAATAAGGCATTAATATGTGCTTAATTAGTACTAATAAATGGCTAATATTCTAGTAATATGCATGCTCATAAGCAACTAGTTAAGAAACTGTAAAATAAAGTGTTACCATAATATGATATGAGGCTTTATTCATGTCAGTAGCCAGTAGAGTTAAATATTTTCCCCATAATAGTATCCAACTGTATTCTAACAAAGAATATATGCACTGTTTTGCCTTATGACTCTCACAGTGTAAACGCTTTCCTGCGGACCTGTCAACGGAACAACACTATCCATTTTCCTTTCATTGTCCCTACATGACAGCGCTCTCCAGATTTGAATGCAGGCCAGAAACCTGACCACGGCGTGCCTGAGGAACCTTGGAAAACAGCTCTCTGCACACTAGACTACAATGCTGACATTTTGAATGGAGCGTCAATAGGCAGGAGCGTGCCGGCATTGCATGCATGGCAAAGCAGACACAAAAGAGAGGCATGGCAATATAATTAACATTTAGAGGGGAAAAATGCAGTCTGAGACATTGAGAGCACAAACACGCACAAAGACGACAGCCGGCGCAATAAAAGGCCATGTTGACAATACATCTCAACCTGGAGGAATGAAAAAAAAGGAAGTGTTTTTATTCAAGCCAGACGGAACTGGTACCACTCATACTATAAACACGCACGTGTCAAAGCATATGTCGCATAAGCTGTAGCAATTACAGGAGAAAACACGTTCGCTTTAGAACAATGACACTCGGCATCATTGCCGCTGTAAGATCAATCACTACACTCTCTATTGATCTACGAGCTGATGGCTGCATTAATTAGGACAGTTGGGAACAATTACTGCATTAAATCAAAACATCCACAAATGCTCATGGAAAGTAAAGAAAAACCCCCAGGGTAGGTTCATTAATGTGATCAATTTGATTCAGAGGATGGAGTAGACCTTCACTCACCTTGAACTTTGACCTCTTGGACTAAACTAGTTTTTGTCACAAAAGAAATGATTGATGATCATGTTCAAAAAGCCTGTCATGGCTAAATGAAGGACTAGCAAATTAAGGAAATAAACAAAGGGAAAAGGAGACAAAAAGATTGGCCAACCTTGGCCAAAGTCCCAAAAACATTTACGTTTCCATAGTTCCTCAAATGATTGTGAGCCTTGGTGTCACCTTCTACTTCAGAAAGGCACCGGTGTCTTATTTTGGATGCTTTCCGTCACCTCACACTTTTTTTTTCTCTGTGAAACGAAGAGCTAGAGTTTGTTCTGATTGACAGGCCAATTAATTTGCCAGTCTTAGTCTAGAGTTGGAGTCACAGAGCTGTAATCAGACAAGTGTGGATGTGCTAACAAAACTATGGGTTAACTTGCACTGGTCTGCAGCTTTTTCCTTTACTAAAGAAATCTGTAAACATGCTTGTCATAATTAAATTTATTACATACAGTTGAGGTCAAAAGTTTATATACACCTTGCGGAATCTGCAAAATGTTAATTATTTAACCAAAATAAGAGGATTATACAAAATGCATGTTATTGTTTATTTAGTACTGACCTGAATAAGACACCTCACATAAAAGACGTTTACATATAGTCCACAAGAGAAAATAACAGTCGGATTTATAAAAACGACCCTTTTCAAAACTATACATACACTTGATTTTTAATAATGTGTTGTTACCTGAATGATCTGAATTTTTGTTTAGTGATAGTTGCTCATGAGTCCCTTGTTTGTCCTGAACAGTTAAACTGTCTGACCCTTCACATCCCAAAAATTCTTTGGTTTTTCAGCATTTTTGTGTATTTGAACCCTTTCCAAAAATGACTGTATGATTTTGAGATCCATCTTTTCACAGTGAGGGCAACTGAGGGACTCATATGCAACTATTACAGAAAGTTCAAACGTTTACTGATGCTTCAGAAGGAAAAAAGCGATGCATTTAAGCGATGAGATCTTTTTGAATTTGAAAATCAGGGTAAATTTAACTTATTTTTTTCTTCTGGGAAACATGTAACTATCTTCTATAGCCTCTGAAGGGCAGTACTAAATGAAAAAAAAAACGCTATTAATGCACGTAAAAGTAAAATGCACATATCTCTAATCTGTTCAAAAGTTTTCACCCCCTGGCTCCTAATGCATGATTTTTTTTCCTTCTGGAGTATCAATGAACGTTTAAACCTTCTGTAATAGTCCCTCAGTTGTCCTCAGTGTGAAAAAATGGATCTCAAAATCATACAGTCATTGTTGGAAAGGGTTCAAATACACAAAAATGCTGAAAAACCAAAGAATTTGTGGGACCTGAAGGATTTTTCTGAAGAACAGCAGGCAGTTTAACTGTTCAGGACAAACAAGTCACCCATAAACAACTATCACTAAACGAAAACACAGCTGTGGATCATTCAGGTTACAACACAGCATTAAGAACCAAGCATATGGAAACTTTTGAACGTTTTATTTTTGTACTACACATCTCCTTCTTCAGAGGAAAAGCCCCTGATATATTACATTATTTTCATGTATATGAAAGCACTTTTATTTGTTGACAATTTTGTATGCTGGACTTTATGATATGCTGGAAAATATATAATAAAATGGAAGGGAAAAAACCTTCAATAGAAAGCAGTGGTGAAAATGGCATAGCAACACAGCCTCATGCATTTTAATCAAGTAAATGTGCCATTGCTGGAAATATTAAATACTTTTTTCCATTAGAGACAAAAGCTTATAAATGAAAAAGCTGATGCACAAAACAAATGCACTGCTTGGCATGTTTCCTCCGTGTGTCAGAAGCATGCACCTGTCTTTCATTTCAGCGGTCTACCTTCTTCCCTGCTGTACTTGCAACCTGTTCAAAAGCAACTTGCTGCTGCTTTGCGTTCTCATCTCCATATTGCATGTCTTTGAGTGGAGCCATGTTCTATGCTGTGTGAATGTGAACAAATGAAAGGGCTCCCTCAGGCACTGCTGCTCGGTCTTATTCTTGGCACTTCACCATCATGAATTCTCACAGAAGACGGATTCCAAAAGCAGAAATGGAGAGAAAGAAGGAAGAAGAGGGGAAAAAAGAGGGCAGAGGGAATGTAATTGAACTGCCATGAAAAATTAGCATCACCTAGCTCCTAAACCAGCTCTATGAGGTACTTAGTGAAAAAAGGCCATTTGGACTTCAAACCATAGTATCAACTGCCAGATTTCATGCCACCTTTGTTTACGAGCCTGAAATTGATTTATGGAGGAGGAAAAAAAAGAACGAAATGAAGGATCTGTGTAGTAATTGACCCTATGGCGGTCCTGGTCCGGATGCACACGATTGGTCAAATGTGAAATCCTTATTATCTCATTTAATCAAGATGGATGAGGAGATGGCTCAATATCATCTGAGCCCAAGAGGCCACATGGAACGACATAAAAGCATCAAGCCCTACCTAAAATCCCATTAGGTCCAAAACAACACAGTCGACCGATGAAAAGACATCTTGTACATCTGTGGGCCTTTAGAACAAATTTGGACGGATCGTTTTTGGATGGTGCTTCATCTGAAGCAGCTCTGGCAAAGGATTTCATTAGCAGCCATGGGTCAACAGATCCCGCTAATGCTTCCATCAGATGTTAGCGTCCTCTTAACATAAACCTTTGTTGAGCAAAGAAGTTCTCTTTCGCCTACGTGCACCTGGATGCGGACGAAGTGGATGCTTAATGCGCTACAAACGCCCACGTGTTTCGACAATCTGTGAGAATATTCACCGTGCATCCAGACCAAACAGTCCAAGCAGGCAGAGAGAGACCTTCTTTGTTTTGGCTTTTAAAGCAGTCAACACTGCTGCAAAGCTGACAGCAGCTTTTTATTCACTCACCACCTCATTTCAGAGAACAATGAGGATCATGAAAATTGCAGGGACCGCTAATTGACTGGCTTAGATGACTGGCGTGTGGCGCTAGCACCGCTTGTCTGGTATCTGTAAACGCGCAAACACACACACTTTCTCTCTCATTCTGTCAATGGTAACACTAAGGGCCCTCTGATGACAAAAAATTGCCAGAGACAGCAATGACAGAAGCTCAATTAATATCATAGCAGCGGTAGTTTCAAAGACGGGAGGACCTATCTGTTGACTCCGGGCGTATGGGCTACAGACAATGCTGCTGACAGGTTAAAGCAATTACACTAAGGGGATCAGATAATTGGACATTTTTGTATACCAAAGCAGGGGAGAGGGTATTAATATTGCGCACGCTGATTTATGAATTACTTGTATATTTTTTGCTCACAGACAAAGGGAAGAGTTTATGCAAAATGACAATTCTGCCATTATATACTGGAACTCACAAAGTTCTAAACCTGTACGCTATATGTGACCCTGGACTACAAAACCAGTCGTAAGTAGCACGGGTATATTTGTAGCAATAGCCAAAAATACTTTGCATGGGTCAAAATTATCAATTTTTATCCCCCTAATTATCAGTTCTCCCCCTTGTCATCCAAGATGTTCATGTCTTTCTATCTTCAGTCATAAAGAAATAATGTTTTTGAGGAAAACATTTCTCCAATGGACTGCTATGGTGCCCCGAGTTTGAACTTCCAAAATGCATTTTGAATCTGGCTTCAAACGATCCCAAATGCGGTTGTAAACTATCCCACCCCGAAGAAGGGTCTTATCCAGTGAAACGATCGGTTATTTTCATAAAAATAATACAATTTATATACTTTTTAATGTCAAACGCTCGTCTTGTCTTGCTCTTCCTGACCTGTTTTTTTTCTGGGTCATGACAGTTAGGGTATGTCGAAAAATTCCCATCTCATGTTCTCCCGCCACTTCACAATCGTCCTATATCGCTGTTTTACCTTTTTTGTTAAGGGTGTCTGATCTTCTTTGCATGTTCAGTTTGAAAAGACTGGAATACAGCAATATAGAATGATTTTGAAATGATTTTTGAAGTTGAGGGAGAAAATACGATCTGAGTTTTTTGACATACCCTGAGACTGTCTTGAGCCAGAATCTACAGAGTTCAGGGAGAGCAAGACAAGACGAGATTTGAGATTAAAAAGTATTTATATTGTATTTTTTTTTTATGAAAATAACCGATTGTTTCGCTAGATAAGACCCTTCTTCCTCGGCTGGGATCGTTTACAACCACATTTGGAATCGTTCAAAGCCGCATTTAAACTGCTTTTTGAACATTCAAACTCAGGGCACCATAGCAGTCCATTATACGGAGAAAAATCCTGAAATGTTTTCCTCAAAAAACATAATTTCTTTACGACTGAAGAAAGAAAGACATGAACATCTTGGATGACAAGGGGGTGAGTACATTATCTGTAAATTGTTGTTCTTGAAGTGGACTTCTCCTTTTAGTAAAGATCATGTTACTTTATGATATTTCTTATAGCTAAATTAAATAAAACTACCCAGAAGGTTGAGTTAATCATTTAATCCCAAATTTTGTTGGTTTGTCCATATTTAATCCAGCACTGGGTTGTTTTTAACCCAGCATTTTTAGGCTACATCTACATTAATCCGGATACATTTGAAAACGAGTTTTTCATTTTAAAATGCCACTCATTTTAAAATCTCCGTCCACACTAGCGTTTTCGAGCGTTTTCCAAATGTTTCTCATCCACACTGAAACATAGGAAAACGTTAAATTCGCCATACTGCGCATGCGTAAAAACTCATTGAGATGATACAGACGGAAGAGACATGATAAGTTTTCATGCAATTCTTGTCAGGACCATTTTATTCACGGAAATATCTCAAAATTCACTAACGCGTCCATGTTGCCGCTCTCATGTTTGATCTAAAAAGCAGCTGCCCTCACGTTTAGGTGCAGGAGTCAGGATAGCAACTGTGAGTACATTTTTTGTCATCTTTTTAGGACTGTAATATGAAGAGTGTACAAATATATCTTTAGCAGCAGTGTGAAAGTGAATGGCACATAACAGCCACAATTACTGGTATAAACAGATTTCTATTGGTACAATATGCGTCACATGACTAAACATGCGTCATTGTTTTCAAAAGACTCAGAGCGTTTTCAAAAAGCTCCATTTTCCTTGACCAAAAACACCGTCTCAGTGTCGATGGAAGGCCAAAACGGAGACCAAAAGATGCGTTTTCAAACGAAAACGTATTAGTGTGGACATGGTCTTAGAGCACCTACAAATACTAATGAGATCAGGCTGGCCATGGTCACTGTCAACAATGTTATATGAAAGAAAGAAAGAACGAAAGAAAGAAAGAAAGAAAATATTATACAGGTTTCGGAATTGCATTTATTCATTTAATAGGCTAATCATAGCAACCTCTGGAGAATCCTCTCTCACTGAGACAGATGTGTCAATCAGTGCAAATCAAAAAACAGCCAGCACGTATTAAAAAAAACAGGGAACAGAAACGAAATGCTTTGAAACCACACCACACACACACAGATGCTAGAGCTCAAAAGCTTGGCCTCAGGTGACTAAAGTCTTTAATAATACACTATGTGATACCATAATCCATTTTGAAACTTTTTTTTTTTCAAGTGCTTCAGTCATAAATCCTCCATTATCCTTTCTGCCTGTCTCTCTCACCCACATAAAATGTCTTTCCGTCAGTTGATCAGCTGCAAGAAAGGCTACAGTTTGTTTAAACAATACATCATCACATACACTGACATATGTGAGCCATCTCAGCAGACTAAACATAAATAGAAAGAGCTAACAATATAAATATTCTTCAAGAAATAAAGTATTCTTTGATGTTCAGCAACAAAATATGACAACATAAGATTCTGAAATGACACGAGGTGAGTAAATAATGACAGAATTTACATTTTGGGTTGAATTGTTCCTTCAAAGAGGGTTTAATCCCTATTGGGAACAAAGCGACGAGTTCTTTGACAGATAAAGAAGATGGGAAGTTTTGGTTCGGAGCTTCTCTACATTTGCAATTTAGTTCAAAGTTACAGACCTTTTTCATCTAGTGTTTCATTATTTTCCTGCCTTTTGTTCCTGCGTATATAAATTGAAAATTCTAAAAGAAAAGAAAAAGAAAAAAACAACAAAAGCAATCCTCATGACTTGTCCTCTCTCTTTACCTGAAGACGACATATTCAGCAATGCGCACAGTAGAAAAAGAAAAACCTTGAAAGGGTTTCATCATCTCGTTCTGAAGATGTATGACCGGCGTAACATGAGAAAAATGAATTCCCGATGAAGCGGGGTTATCAATATTCAACAAGTGTACAGTAACTGTCCTCCCGCTATACCCACCGGATCGGCCTGTCCGTGACTCTAAACATCACTAAGGATGACGTGCCGCACATCAGCAATGAAGGGATGTAGAGAAGAAAAAAAAAAGTGAAAATATAGCCCAAGCACCTCTACAGAGTCTCATTACACCATTTGGTCGTTTCATTTTCTCCTCTGTATTTTCATTTTCCCTTTTAGCTCTTTGTGTTGGGAGGTTTCTGAAGCCATCAGAGGTTGAGAAGACAAAAAAACATCACACCAGCACAGAAACACAAGCAGCTATTTCTGTCAAGATCCAATGGATTTATGACAGTTACAACTAAAAAACAACCTCTTTAGAGAGCACGTCTTTTTCTCTGATCTCCGACGAAGACACACCAATTTAAAGGTAGCATACAGAGGGCAGAAATAGGTCAAGCTTGACCATCTGCCTCAAACGATTTAGCCGTCACTCACAGCGAGACCAATTTCCTGTCACCTGCAGCCATTTATTATTAAGTTATTACAATCAAAATCACCATGGATGATCTGGAGATAACTCTGTGTTATAAAAACACTAGTGGGCGTCTGTGGGGTGGAAGGGTTTGGGTTGTACATACAATGAAACTCAATGGGTTAATTTGTGCTCTGAAGATGAACAAAGCTCTTACGGGTTTGGAACGTGATTAGTGACAGAATTTGCATTTAATTAATGACAATTAATTTTTGGGTGAACTATGCATTTAAGGTTTGATTCAATTTGAGCAAAATGTTGGCGTGTTTGACAGTTTGAAAGACATCCTTTAAACTCAGGTAGAAATAACCACATCAAAGGGGAAACTATTTTATATATACATTTGTATTTTACAGTACATCTTGTATATATACATTTGTATTTTACAGTACATTTTGTTTAGATTCCAAAAGTATTCAATCTGATGATGGTGGTGATGATTATAAATTCAATTTGCATGCAAATTTAGAAAAAAAAAACACGACAGTGTGAAAACAGACTAGGGGCAATAAGATTTGGGTCAAGAAAATGTACCAAGTGTGAAAACAACATGAAAAGTGTCAAACAGGAATGACATCTACACAAATGTCACACTATTCTCTAACGGTGTTAGATATGGGGATCCCGCAGGGTGACAAAGCACCTCAGTCCTGCTGAGCAGTTTTTATATTCTCGTTCAGAAGCTCCTTAAATCATTCGAAGACCTCGGAGAGCTCGCCAAACACTGTTTTGGATGACTGTCTTAAAGTTTCTTGTGAATGAATTTCCAGTCTCCTCAG
Source organism: Labeo catla (assembly GCA_012976165.1). Classification (NCBI taxonomy): domain Eukaryota; kingdom Metazoa; phylum Chordata; class Actinopteri; order Cypriniformes; family Cyprinidae; genus Labeo; species Labeo catla. The sequence goes on from VONZ01000165.1 coordinate 830,997, forward strand.
CCTCTGACCTCTACATAGACCTCATTACTGAAGTTGGCATGCCTGATCTTTAACCTCAGTTCCTCAGAGTCTCCACCAACTTTAAATGAGCCTTTTTCATATATCTCAGACATTTTCTCTCTATAAATGGACATTCAGTATGGCAGACCACCCTTAAGGCCCAATCACATCAAGAACGATAACCAAAATTTAGGAGCACCTTCAAATCAATAATCAAAAAATCTGAACAAAAATTAGCCTTCCCATTACAAGGTGATATTTGACTCCTTAAAGCGATTTACAGGGGTATTTTGTTAGATGATATGTCATCTTTTATGTCAACATATAAAAAAAAAAAAAAAGTATGTTTTATAAGATTTGTAACATTTCTAATTAAAACAACAGAATAAGAACAAGTAAAATAAGAATAAGTTACCAATCAAATGAAATCAGTATTAACAAAATTAATTTGCACTACAGACGTGGCACAGAATAACACAAAAGTGGCTTGTAGGTGTATTTTCATATGTTTGATGAGGCTCAGAGGTGGCATGAGTGCATTCAAATTCATAAATTCATGATGAGATTCATTTATTTAATATATTTAAATTTTGAATATAGAAATATTAAATGATTTAAATAACTAAACAGATACTTTAAAAATTAAACAAACGGTAGGTGGCGGCAAGCCACTTTTTTAATTACTGAATCATTCATTCATTTGATTCATTCGAACAGCTGATTCATTCAGCAATAAAGCAAGTCTTTATGAATAGGAAATTGAATCACTGACTCACTAGATTCAATTAAAAACGCACGTTCATTCATAAACTAAACTGCTGTGTTTGAATGGAGATGCACAGCAGCTCAGTTGTGACTTGATTCAAACTAATTTTGAAGACGAAATAGAGCAAAATCAGGCAATAGTGTCACAGTCAGACAAAGTCACTTAATATTAACTTCTTGTTTATTTAACTGTTGTATTAAATCAATATTACATTTACAAACTCCCTAAAAAATCATTAAAAGCTGTCACTCAACATTGCAAAAACACGCAGAAACCTTTGGGTCAGTCGCATTGGTGCTGCTAAATATTTTTTCATAGTCGCACACAGTAGTTTTCAGTCGCAAACGCGACTGAAATGGTCGCACTGTAGAGCCCTGAACTGCTCAAACTCCTTAAAGTTAAGTGGCTTTGAAATTTTGACTGGCTCTTAATGTTTTTTTTAATCATTTATCAGCTGGAAAATAACATTCTGAAAGTGATTCCAACCAGACAAGTAGCATCTTAGCAAACATCTCAGCAGGAATCAAGCAAGTCTGCACAAGCAGTGCACAATATCTTTGTTAAAGCCCCTCAAACTGAATCTCTTTGCATAAAACTTGCTTTAACCAGCACAAACACTCAACACTCTGAAACAGATTCTTGGAAATTGCATTTAAAACGAAGCTATGCTCTCTACACATCGTGCCTTTCCATGTTTCGGACCTAAACGAGCACTGCTGACACACCGATTAATCAGGCCACTTGTTTACCACATTAAGAAGCTTTCGCACAGACATTTCTCTTGTGTGAGACGAGTCATGCGGGGTAGAGAGAGAATGTGGGAAAGAAAAAAAAAAGACAGGCAGAGGAGTGGAGATTCATCTCTTCGCGGCGGGTAACGGCGCAAGATTTACGATCCGCACAACACTCGCCACATTTCCCTGTCCCTGCCAGACGACAACTGCTTCATTATCATTTTAAATTGGGCTTTTTGTTTCCGGCGACATGAAAACAGCGGCAGGGTAATTGAAAAGTAAACTGCCGTTCGCCAACGACCTCTACACAGCATCCTAATCTTCACACAGCAGAGAAGACAAGAGAAAGAAAGAGGGAGAAGACAGTTTCTACCAATAGGGTATAAACTCAAATATATATATATATATATATATATATATATATAAATGTTTAGTGAAAGAAGTGGTTAAGATTCAGAAAATGTTGATTGCTGGTCAACTTCACAGGAGGTCAAAATAAATGTAATATTAAATTTGACCCCCTGAGGTTGATAATCAACACTTGCTACCTGTTTTATATGCGTTATCTCATTTATTTTTATTTCTTTGATGTTTGAAATTTTTGTAAGCTACACAAATGTCAAAATACAGTTTAAAATCCTGAATTATTTTCTAGTAAACACTGTACAAACATAAAATTTAAATACAATTTAGTCAGTAATAAAGAAAAAAATGCTTGAAACGGGTAATTAAAAAATAAAATAAAACAAAATAAAATAAAATAAAATAAAATAAAATAAAATAAAATAAAATAAAACTCCAAAATAGGTAACAGGGTTGGTTTATAGTTCAAAAGTATATTTTCAAGAAAATAATAACTAAAATATTATATTATATTATATTATATTATATTATATTATATTATATTATATTATATGTCTTACGTAGCACAGGTATATTTGTAGCAATAGCCAAATATATATTTTATGGGTCTAAATTATTGATTTTTCTTTTAAAAGAAGATTTTTTGCCACAAATCATTAGGATATTAAGATCTTGTTGTATAAAGACATTTTGTACATTTTCTACCATAAATACATCAAAACTTAATTTCTGATTAATAATATGCATTGCTATAACTTAATTTGGACAATTTTAAAGGCAATTTTCTTTTTTTCTTTTTTTGCAGCCTCAGATTCCACATTTTCAAATAGTTGTATCTCAACCAAATATTGTCCTATACTAACAAATACCATACATCAATGAAAAGCATATTTATTCATCATATTATATAATATAATATTATATTATATTATATTATACTAACATTTTGAGAGAGAACAAGATAAAAGCAGTTTGAAAAGAGGTGAGAGAGAACGGGTGAATTAATATGTACATTTTAAGTCAGTCAGTGGGCATTTATGTAAATGAATGCAAAAGCTGTGCCAATGAGTGATTGTGAAAACCTAGTGAACGAGAGAGAGAGAGGAAAAAAACAACACCGAGGACTAAGTAGTGACAGCAGGGGGACGCGCCAGTGTGCCTGGAGGTGGCAGTGTGCATTAGTAAAAGTGTCTTGTCTGCAGGCCAGGTGTATTCATGACCATTTTACACAGCCCATTTCCTCCTTAGTCACTCCTCACAGCACAAAGCCGCAGAAGAAGTCCTGTTATTACAGGAGCTGTTAGCCAACACATCCTCAGCGCCATGGCTCACATGTCTGTTCGTCTCGGTCCCCCCGCAGCCCGACAGTTGGGCGAGGTGAACAGTACGAGGAGGTCCGAAATGAATAATTGACACAGTCGGGTTTGGGCAGGGAGCTGGAGAAAGGCTAAGATTAGCCACTGGTGCTCCTGACAGATGGGAGGCAGTTGTCAGAGGAAGGAGAGGAGCAGAGGAGGATCAGATGTCAGCTCATTACAAACTCGCATTGCTCTTTTTGCACCTAACATCCATTTAACCTTTCACCTCCGCACACATGCCTCATGCATACCGACACCAGTGGCTCCTTTATCGAAGGTATCCATTCACTTCTGCATTCACTTCTATATGCTAACACCTAGAAAACACTAGCTTCAAACACGTCCTCTTAAACTATTCTCAATGAGAATAAAATGTGACCTATTGGTCAAAATAAACATCAGCATCATAAAGCAATTATGATGATCTGAGTGCAGTTTTGGATTTGTACGAGTTAGAGACTGAACGTAGAGTATGTTAGACAACATATTCAGAGTGATTGTTAATGAATGCAAAAAGACTGAAGGATCTACCTGCTGTTAATTGAAGGCCTGAGAGTCATCCTAAAGACAGCCAGCGTTCATTAGGACAGTAGACTCGTTTGAGCTGGAGGCAAACTCATTAATTTCTGAGGACATGTGCCATCAACATATGAAACAGCTTCTGGCAAGTAAACAATGGATTGCATGTCTCGCATGACAACAAACACAACTCCATCTCTCCAACCAAACCCAAACCTGAGGCGCTTACTGTTGCTGCATTTGATCAGCTGCTAACCAATACATGTTTGTGTATATCCGCATGCACATAAAAGTACTAAAAAAATCCAGCCTCTGCATTTCCTTCTCAGCAAAATTGCAATTATTTCACTGTTACAGTAAGCAATTAAGCTTGTGAGAGCAGCATTTGTGAACTGCTTATTACAAATACTAAACTGTCCTCAAAATAACCCTAAAATACTTGTAAACAATAATCATAAAAAACATATTGCAAATAATTAATCTTTAAAAAAGTTTCTTCAAAAACTGCTGGTAAAATATGCAGTTATTTGTGATAAAGGAAGAATAATGTATGTACTTTATTTCCAAAGCACATCATTTAGTAATAAAATTTCCTCTGCAATTCCTCAGCTCTTTTATAATATCAAGCAATTTATAATGCTGGTATTGCTACAGATGCATACAGACATAAATATAAACTGAAAGCAAAGATGATTTGCAAGGCCATAGACCAAAGTTTAATGCAACAGTGAGGAGTTATTTTATGGCGTAAATGAAAAGAGTTCTAAGACATCAAAACTTAACATTTGTAAACAGAATTATTTCACGTCAGTCCCATGAAAAAAATGAAGTGGCTAGAACAGCTGTGTAGCTTCTAGTTATATGCCTACCATATGTGTTTGTTTATAATATTACTAATGTATTTAAATGGTTTGCAACTCGATCACTCAAGCAACATTATTTATTACTATCAATAGCCAGGTTTCCATTCAAGTATTTTTTGTGAAAAAAAATATTTAGCGCTTTAAAATTTTTTACCGACAATTGAAATGCCATTTATCGATAAAATTTCTAATGTGTCGACAAAATCTTTTTCCCTTTAACTTTACCGCATAAATTCTATATTGCTATTTCAAACGTCGCAAAAATTTGTTTGGAAACACTTTTTGTCAAAAAAAGGACAGACTTAGCATATAGGTATCGTCTGTGTTCGTGGTGTTGCTCACGTTAAAGAACCGTTTCTCTGTAGTTCAAAAGCGCATTAAATCATATTCATATTATTAAACATAAATATGTAAATATGTATCTAGAATTATTTTATATATGGTAACAAAAAGATGAGTTACCTTTCAAACATACATAACTTAATTTGATGTTCCTTTAGTATGTTTCAAGTTAAAATGTATTAATTTTGTATCAAAAAGTACAAAATTTTGTTAGTTTATATTTTCATAAATTGAAAGAAATTATCATTCTTATTTTGTTCTTAGTTCTGTTCTAGCATTACATTTAAAGGATATGTTGTGTTGCAAGGGGAAGTAAAATAGTTTTTCAATATGTTTGGCTGACTGTATTTTATTATGACAATGAACAGGCTGCGTTGTCATGTTAGTAATGCTAAACTGCGCGCCGAGGCGCATTCACAATAAAAACAAAACTTTTTGCTTTTGTAAAATAAAGGAAACAAACCGGATACCATTATCTCAAGAGCACATCACAAAAATGAAACGAAATTCTGCATATAGGTTGCTAGGCTTTTTTTTCCCCTTTCCTTTTGTTAATTTATTAAGTAATATTATTATTTAGAAAAAATTATTTATATTATTTTTTGCATATAAGCATGTTTGTTTCTTTTATATATAGTTTTATTATGTTTTTCTCCATTCGCAGCAGCACTGCATATGCTTGATGTGACCATGTGAATCCTCATGTTTTGTTGTTTATGCTGCTTTTTGCGTGTACAAAATGAATCCCTGGAAAACAAATTTAGGTATTTTTAATGGGTCAAAGCCACGTTATTTATTTGTAATTTAACGATCTTGCCGGTTAACGGTTAATAATGTCTTAATGACTGTCGGATGTCGGTTAGGAGAAATAAAATAACCAAAATGAACATGCCTATTTCCAGTACAGTCTAATAAAAGTTAATCAGAAAAATGATAATAATACAACTGCACTTGTGTATAAATATTGTTGATGCTTAAGCATCTAAATAGTCTATAGGCCCAAAAGAAAAAAAAACAAAAAAAAAACACTTGTTAATAAAAATAATTTTATGTAGGCTTATACAATTAAATAATAGCCTATATGATAAAGCTTAGTTTTAAACGGAAAAAGAACAGGCTGCTAGCCTATGTATTTTGCGCAATAGGTTCAATTATGTATGGAATGTATTTTTTGTGATACACCAAAACTTGTGTGACAATTAGTTTTTTAGGAATGCATCATCACGCACACCATTTTATTGGTAAAAAGCCAGTTGGATGGAAACAGGCCGGAGACATTAAAGTTTTTTTACGCATATTCTCTATGAAGGGTATTCTCTTTGTCGATAACAAAACATTGCAAAAAAATGAACAGAAACCTAGCTATTGTTGAAAATAGTTCTGTCGGATGCCCATTTTCCGCAAGTTGGTATGATTCTTTTTGGGTCTTCATAAAACGTCTGCAACATACTTTGGTTAAAATTCGTCAATGGTTGTGTAAAACAACACCCTTTTTACCCAGTCAAAAACAGCTCTGTTCACAGCGACCTGTTTCGGTGCATGTCTCTTTAAATGATAATGAGCTACTGATTACCCCGCCCCTCTCAGTGGCACATTACAATCAAAAATTTTAAACTCTTATGTTCACTTTTACATCCAAATACAAAACACCTGCACTGCCTAAGAGACATTGTTGCTACAGCTGCTCAAGTGCTGAGAAAATGGCGGACAGCGTACAACTGGCTAAGGGTGGAAATATGCTAATACGGGACAGTCTGTCAGCAGCTGTGGGCGGGGTTTGAGCAATATGACATCATACTGCTCAGAAAAATAAAAACGGCTTGATAATTGAGACTGATTAGGTTTGGGGGGGGATTAAAAAAATGAGTGAATGGATTTTTATCTTAGTAGGGTGAATTGTGCATCCAACGTACCTTTTAAATATTTTTATGGAACATTTTGATACATTTGTGATTTTCAAGATTTTCAAGTGATTTTTTTTTTTTGTTTTTTTTTATGGGAATGTTCAAAAGGGCAGCATGTGACATAGAAATGTTTAGTAATTAAATAAAAGTCTATAAGGTTCTAAATGTTCAGTTTAAACTCCATAAGTCTTACTCCTCTTCTGTTTTAGCTTCATGGATCATAACATTGAGATTAGCAATGAATTCTATTTCAAGTCTCCATCAAACGTCAGCGTAGGAGAAGGATCAGAGGTCTCTATGGGATTATGAGCTCTGCTTCAAACGTGACACAAACATGTACCAGCTAGAACTGTCCGAGCAGACACCGGTGAATCCCGCTCTTTTCATCCACATGTGCCATAAAATAACAACCAGACGTGGGTTTGGAGGGCTTTTTATGTGGATACGTTGCCTTTTGTCCTTCTTAAAAAATACCCTCAGTGTTTTGATGCTTCCTTTATTTATGACTACAAAGAACAGCATTGTGGGAGTGAGGAGAAAAATAATACTTGGCAGACCTGCTTAAAGCATGCTTTTGTATTTTTTCCCTAATAAAACCCTATTCAGCACAGGGGTGACAGATAACAGGCTGTTTGTATACACAGTAAACAGACATCTTCCACATTTGCCAGGCTTTGATTCTGTGGTGCTGATAACTTGCATGCATGAGCTATCAACTGAAGCCTGAAAAATCAGTCTTTACAGTCATCTAATGAGCTCATAGCCAGGACCAATCTCAGAGTGTGATGTGAATCGCGGCGTTAACCATGCGGGAGAGCAGTCTCTGAAGGAATACAACAGTAGCGGCTTTGGAAAAAGAGGAAGAAGTTAAAAAAAGGGACAGAATCCATCATCAACCACCCTACACCAGTGCTGAACTGTGAGCGACCTCAGAGGGCTGACCACAGGGAAGCGGGGAACAATATGCTCGCTGGCTTTTTCTGTATGCTTTGCCCTGCGTCCTTCCGTGTTGTTTTTTTCTGCCGCCTCATGCCGGGTGGAATGACGGACGCGGTGCAGAAGGTTGGGGTGTCAAATCCATCACGGCTGGTGAAAAGAGGGGGGCTGATGGGGAGTAAGGTGGTCAGCAGTTTTCACTAGATCCATCATGCAGTGGCTCGCACTGGGAAAAATGCATCACAAATGAGACTGAACGGAGGAGGACAGAAGGATGTAATCATGGAGAGTTAAATCAACAATTATTGACACATTGGAGCCAATACGGCAGCTTTTATCTAGGGTATTCAAAATAGAAGACTGTATGTTTGCTGGAGTGATTAAAGGATTTTGAAGAGCCCAAAAAAATCTGGGAGTGACATAAAAATATCTAAAACTAATATATAAAATACAAAATAATGTAAGCAATAAAAACATAAAATGTAAAAATAATAATAAACTAAAAAATGTAAATAAAAATAAATTTGGCTGCGTATACTTCTTCAACTAAAAGCAAAATTGTTACTGAATATATCATGAAAGGGTGGACATTTGGTACCTTTTTTTTTTTTTTAATTGATATTAAAAACCTGGCAACCGATACGCTCTCTCTACATTACGGAAAAAGCACTGTTGAGCTGAAAACACTGGTAAACACGGAAGTCAGAATTTAGTGAACTCTACTGAGATTGCCAGTTTTATTTTTATTTAATTCAATTTTTAATGAATTTTATTTCATTTCTTTATTTTATTTTATTTTACTCGATTTGTATTCTATTTCCTTTCATTTTATTTTTAAATTTGTTATTTTATTTATTTTTAAATTTTTATTTTATTTCCATTTTAATTTAATTTATTTTTTAATTTTATTTTATTTGTTCATTTTTTATTTTATTTTATTCTATTTTTATTTTGTTTCCCTATTTTTTATTTTATTATTTTATTTCTATTTTAATTTAAATTATTTTTTTTATTTATTTTTATCATTTTATTTTATTTTGTTTGTTCAATTTTTTCCTATTTTTATTTTATTTTGTTTTATTTTTTTCAATTATTTTTTTTCTAATTTTATTTCATTTAATCCCCCACTTTAATTTATTTCAATTGTTTTTATTTTTCTCTAATTTTTCTCAAATTCTCTAATAATTTATCTATCTATCTATCTATCTATCTATCTACACATCAACATAACATGAATTAATTACATAACATTACAACAGCATTTTCCAAAATAGGTGTAATGTAAGAACTGCAGTGGGTCTATGACTTGGTAAAAAGCTAATAATTAATTAAATTATAAAAAAGTAAAATACAAGTAATTTAAAAATGAAAAAAAAAAAAAAAAAACTAAAAATATAAATATTTTATTTGTTAAGAACTGTAAAGATGTCAATGTGTTCTTAAATTATTTGAAATATTAACTTCATTAGAGATATTTCTAAGTTTTATTTTATTGGGATTGGCCGACAAAAAACTTTTGGAACAAAAATGAATAACCAAAACAGCAATGATATTTCATACCCAGACTGAATATGTAACCATGTAATCCATTAAAAAAGTAATCAGATTTTAAAATGTAATATACTCTAATTACAAATACTTAATTTTTGGAATCTGATTATGTAATCCAGATTACATGTAATCAGTTACTACCCAGCACTGAATATATATGTTTGAGCAAATAATTGTGATTAACCACTGAACTATTATTATACACCTCTGTAGGTTACTAGAGAAAGCCTGATGTTTACTATAAAGACTTAAGCAAATTCACTTGAAAAAAAAGAGAAGAAGGAAATAGAATGGATTGATGTTTATACTGTTTTTTTTAACACTGTATTTGGATTGAAGGAGCCACAACGCCGTTCCAGATCATTCCGTCCCAATTCAACCTCTCGTTTGGAAACAAACTGAATAGAGTATGAAAGTACTGTAGCTCTTTGAGTCAAAAAGAGGAAGTCTTTATGTGAAGGGAATGAAGCAAAACTCCACAGGATCCCAACCCCCTGCAGATGATCCAAATTAGAATTGTATACATGTTCTGGGGGGATGTGTTTTGGCTGTATGTGGCATTGTAGGCTTGTAGAACAGCTCTATTCTTGGCAGCTACACTAGGAATATAACAATGCATTATTTTTACTTGTATTATTTTTTTTTTTTTTGTGAGAGCTTATGTAACAAAACTGACAGCCACTGACACTCATGCATGACACACAAATGTGAGTTCAATGCAGAAAGCACACACTCAGCATTTCGTCTTGATTAGCTGTGTTTAACGCAGCTGAAAATGGCCTACATTTTCCAGCCTAGAAAATTGAGCTCTCGCTGCTAGTTCATATACTGTTAACCAGAATATTTCACAAATAAATCATTGTTTCACTGGCTTGCAATGCTACAGTAAGCCGCAAGATCATTTGTCAAGCAAACCAGCCAAGGAGACTGGGGCAAGAAGCCAAGGAGCCAGCACGGGCTTTGACCTCTGACACCCGCAAAGCAGGACACTGTCCAGAGAACATCACAACACAACATACTAACAAGACGGGCTTTTGAATTTACAAAGTCACTCAGTGATGATTGATAATATCATACATTTATAATTGGGTCTGCTGCACCATGCTGTCTTCATAAGGGTCTAGTAGTTTATGACTGATGATGATACACAGGTTCTGAACTAATGAACACTATATGGAAGTTAATATTTTGAGGATTTATATGCCTGTAACAACAATTAAAATATGTAAAGTCAGCATGAAATTAAAATGTATACTATATGTTTACTAAATGCATGTTATAGATCTTATTGTGAACATTGCATTTGTGCAATTTTATTATTATTGTTATTTATTTTATTTAAAATAAAATAAAAATAGGAAAAAATATAATAAAATTAAAATAAAAAATAAAATAAAATAAAAATAAAAATAGAAATAGAAAATAAATAAATAAATAAATAAACTAAAATTAGAAAAAATAAAATAACATTTAAGAAAGTATAAAATACAAATAAAAAATAAAATAAAATATAAAAAATTAACAATAAAATAACAGAATAATTAGAAAAAATACCATGAAATTAAAGAAAAGAAAAGAAAAGAAGAAAGAAAAATAAGAAATAAAATAAAAATAAAAAAATAAAAATCGACAAAATAAAATAATACAGAATAAAATTAAAATAGAAAAAGTAAAGTTTGCAAAAAATAAATAAAATTAAATAAAAAAAAATAAAATAAAATAAAAATAGAAAAAAATAAAATAAGAAGTCAAAATGTAAAAAATAATTTAAATGGAAAAAAACATAATCAAATAAAATAAAATACCCAGAAATAAAATACTAAACAGCTCTGAGGCAACTACTGTAAATCAGGGATCTGTGATAATTAATAAAACTAACAATTCTAAATTTACAAATACACATTAAATTTATTCTGTGAGGTCTGTGGAAGAAAAAAAAACTCCAAAGCAGAATGTATACAACAAACATTCTAATCATTTAAAAAATAAAAATAATAAACCACATCCTCAAATACACTTAGTCAACTAAAAATGTGTACTTGGAGTCACAATGCTGTGTTCCAATATTTCAAATCATTTCTTTAGAATATCGCGCACTGATGCATGTACAGTATAAGATCAAGAACATGTGTTAAAGTTAATGGGGTCCATTTTGATGTCATGCTGTCTTTAAGAAAAATGAGGATGAACTAAGCAGTGTCATACATTTAAAATAAAAACTCCTCAAAATGTAACAACATGACCTCAACTGTAACAAACAGCTTTAGCTGTTTAGCTTTTGAATGCTTTGAAAGCTTCATTTAAGTCAGGCTCATTAACGAGCGCTCAGGCAGCAGAAAACAAACAGGTACGTGGCGCTTATGCTTTCATGCAGGAAGAAAGTGGGGAAAAAAGGAAAGAGGAAGAGAGCGAGAGTTGTTCTTAATTGCACTTCAAAATGGCAGCAGCTGGCAGACTGCAACAAAAAAAGTAGCCTGCAGTCATAATGCATATCATAGTCAGACAGAGAGAGACACTGACAGGAACCAAAAGAGTGAAAGGCAACACCACTTTCATGAGCACAGCCAACACTGCGGGGGATCCTGATCTATGTATGCCCTCTTTATACATATATAAAAAAAAGACTATTAACAGCAATAAGCTTTCATGTCCCACTGCCTCGGGTGTGTGTTTTGACAGGGGAGATGAGTCCCAGACACAAACATGTTGCCTGCTGTGAGCTCGGAGACTAGCGCATCTCAGAACTGCACCCTCGAGCTCAACGACTTCCACCGCAAAGGCCCTGGCAGGTGGCCAGACGCACGGCTACAAACCCTCAAACCGACCCTCCTATAAAGTATCACCTCTACAATAGCAAACACAAGCGTCTTATCGAAAATAGACGGATAAAAACGTATAATTGCTCAGCAAACAGTCGCTAATCTTATCCCGCTCTGAACGCCTTGATCTAGCAGGCGGGTTTTATCCAATAGAGTGTGCGAGAGTTGTCATTTATTACGTGTTTGAGATGTTCGAAACGCAAATACCTCTCGTGAGTCTCTCTGACACCGTGCCAGACGTTGCAGTGGTGCACAGATTAGAATTTGTGCTGCGCCATCCTGCACTTGACAAACCTCTAAAGCTCAGCCACTTACAAGTCTCAGAGCTTTTTTTTTTTTAGGCGGCTTTGAGAAAACCCAGCGTTTGTTTTTAAAACGTCTCAGTCACATCATTACATATCTGTAGTGAGCATTAATTATATGCAGTTAGGTAATATCCTGCCACAGCTAATGCCTCTGGGAGCCATTTGACTTTCCAAAAAGTTACTCTACTTATAACTTATCCGGATGGATCAGTTTCACTCTGAAGGTAACGGGGTAATGTAATAATTACCAAAGCTTCTCTGTGATATTAATTCTCTCTGAATTTTTTCAGACTGTGCGTTCCTGTGCTGGTAAAGCTTACAGCGGTTTTCCTAAAATGCCTTAAAAGATTAAGCACAGGTTATAGCAGCCCCGTGTGAACTGGCATGCTGGTAAAACGCATGCGAATCATCTCAAAGCGGCTCATGTTTAAGCTGTAGGTCGTGTAAGTGTTGTTGTACATCAACGCAGCTCAAGTGTCTCAAGTGGGTGATGGCCAGTGAGAAAACACAAGAAAACAAAGTCGCACTTCACGACATCTCAAAGGGATAGTTTTAACACATTTTGATTTTTTTTGTTTTTTTTTAATATTAGTGCTGCACACAGGTTATTGAACTAAATAAAAGATTTTTAATATCATAAAAAATAATATAGGGGAGAGTGGGGTAAGTTGAGCCAGTGGGTAAGATGACCCACAGCCCTGTATCTTGGCACCTGTACACTTTTACTGTTACGTGAGCATGTATTTCGGAATCAGACATCATTTCTGCCAGACTGTGAAAAGGAGAAACACATGGGAGGAGTGAAAGGCACCCTTTACTTAAAAACTGTTAATGGCTGTTAGATCAAAGTAAATTTATCCAGGTCTAAAAACATTTATAATGCATATAGGTGATCTAGCAACATACAAAATCACGCATTTAGTTAAATATTAGCCTCAATTGGTACGCTAGCTAGTTTTTTTCCAAATTGCCAGCTATGGGGTAACGTGAGCCAAATGATGTGGGGTAAGTTGAGCCAACAGTTTAACTTACTCCACTATAAGGCACTGAAGTTAAGTTAAATCTCTGAAGTATAAACTTGTATTTGAATGTGGCATTACACAACTGGTATAGTTTATCATATATATAGATATTTATTTGTAGTTTATTTGATAGGGATAGTGTACTGAAGTGCACTGAATCAGAAGATGCTTTTTTTTTAATCACATTATAATCAAATATATCTTTCCACCTGTAGTCCTTAATGGTCTGTTCGACATTGCAGAAAAGCTACCATGCCAAGAATTTGTAGACTAAAATGTTTATTAGTTTCAGTGACATTTATTCCTTCATTCTAATTCAGTTTTTATTTAATTTTACTCAACAAACTGTATTTGGTAAGGTTAAAACTTTAGTGTTCAACATATTGTTTCAGAAATGCAAACAATTAAAGACTGAAAATGTAACTTCATTTGATCGGATATATTTTAAGTTAGCTTTAAGAAAAGAAAAAGGCTTTGAATCAGATTCAACCAGATGATTCAACTTACCCCTAACCTGGGGCAAATTGAGCCACAGGAACACTTTTTTATAAGAAGCCATAATTTTACAACCCTTTGTCATAGAAACATTCTGATCATTTAAAATGATAGGAAACATACTGAAATTACTTGTTACTTTACTTTCATTGGACATCTGCCTCATTTTCTCTTAACTTGAGGACCACATAAGTACAAAATGGCTCATCTTACCCCCCTCCCCCCTCGCTATGTTATAAGTACATTTTGTAATTTTACAGCAAAGCCATTTAGTGGAATTAATCTTTGAGCGTAAGCTCCGGTGAGAATATGTTAGTCTCATGAGAACCAAGTTTTGTTTACAGCAAAGGAAAACCTTTTGGCTTTGATCGAAATCCTCAGACTATTTGTCCTTCATTTTGTACATTTATACATTTTGTTTGCCTACGTCATCAGCTTGAGCATCACTCTTTTGTGAACATGTGTACAAAAGTTAGCAGAAGCTAGAGATAACAGTTAATAAAGTTTTAAATATAGATATTTTTCTTATACAACCGCATCAATTAGAGTGGAGCAGTTTTTATGATAGATGGATGCAGGTTTTTTGGGCTTCAAAATCTTGAAACCCCATTCACTGCCATTATAAAGCTTGGAAGAGCCAGGACATTTTTTTTAATATAACTCTGATTGTATTCGTCTAAAAGACGAGAGTCATATACACCTAGAATTGCTTCAGAGTGGGTAAAACATGGAGTCATTTTCATTTTTGGGTGAACTATCCCTGTAATAATTTCCTATATAAATACTTAGCAATGCTAGTGAGATCAGCAACACTTGACAGAAATGCACAGATGCATTAGACAATGACATCACTGCATTTTCTAAAGACATTGTTTATCCTCCCATATGAAATGATGATAAACAGACATCCGCTAGACAGTAAATGTCCTCAAAATGTATCCTGTCCAAATAGAGCTTTAAGAAAGCATTACTCCCCCATTTTCTGAAAATTATTTAAAAGACGTTTACTGCCAGTAAACCATCTTAATCCAGATTCAGTGAGTGTGAATGCTTGAATCTGTGCATAAAAATCTCTAACAAACACTATGTTATGTGAAGGTGACTTCTGCAGGTCCTCTCTCCACAACCTTTCCTACTTTGAACCAAGGTGACCTCGGAAAAGAAATAAAATAATGTGACATGAAATAGGGATCGTGCCACAGGCAAAATAACATGTCACACTCCTATAAGAAAATGATCAAGTGCAAAGTCGCACACAAATCAGGTTTTACCATGGCGACGAGAGGGAAGGAATAAAACATGTTTTTATCTACAGTAGGTCATTGGGTCGGTCTGTCCGTGAAATGGCAAAACCGCAGTCATGCGTGTGTGAGTGTACGCATACGTAATCATGCGCCTTAATTGCGTGTGGGGGAGTGTGTACCGTAGAGCACAAATCTCACCAAACTTGTCGTGACAATATAATTAATCACAGCAGGAGTTTTAATAAATGCCCAGTGCTGACGCCTGAATGGTCTACTGGGAGCTTATGTATTACATTTTAATTTGATTTCAACGTATAATCATACTACAGCTTATAAACTAACCCCTTTCACAAAGCCACATTTCCAGCTTTGGGTCAGGTCACTTAATAGAGCTGCAGAAAGGTTTCCTATACGTCACAAGTGTCTGGTTTTTGCATTCTATTATGTTATTTGTGTTTTAACATCAAGAAAATGTGCCATTTTCAGCTCATGAATTGCATATTAAAAGCAGGATATTTCAAACCTAATGGCTTCCATTAGGAAGTGGCCGTTCGGTTGGAACTCAAAAATGAATCATGAGCGGGTGAATGAAGCATCAGTCATTTAGGCCTGCGAGTAAAAGCCAACATAGTTCAATACAGGATCATGCAAGGAATCATTATGCAAAAGAATGGAGCAAAGCAACAACCACTCACACACAGTCTCTCCTAATGACTGAAACTTCTCGATGCAAGCGCTCCAACATTTTCATCAATGACTAAAGCTGAGCACCTGGCTGCTCTAAGCTTTTTTCTTCCCTTTAAGCTCTTCAACTAAGAAAAATATCATGCAAATGAGAGTAAAGGTTACATTCATAGTGAGTGACAAAGGCCCCATTTCAGGTCTCTGGCTCATCTTCCTGTAAAAGCCTGAACAAGGTAATCAGATCAGCCATTTAGACGCATGATTCCACTGCTGCTCGAGTCTGAGAGAAGCTTCGGTCCTCCATAGGTGCATAATGAGAGCCGTCTTGAAGAACTCATCACACGCAGACGTCTCATGAAGCAAACACACACACATTTAGATTTCAATCCACTCTGACTGGCGCTAATGAAAGCTGCTCATGAGCAATGCAATCAAAGGCTCATCAATCCAGACAGAGCGATAGACTTTGACTCTTCACCCCGTTTCCCAGAGGTCTATGCAGCCTCTGAAGTGGGCCATATTCTATCTCTCTGCTTTGGGCTTCACAACTTAATGTTGATTTTACATCAGTATTCAAGACTTGTTTTTAGTTTGTCTATGTAGATTATTGAGCATGATGTGTCCTGTGAAAACCAAAAAATGCTTTACAAGTTGTTTTGCCAGTGTGAAATATAGAAAAATAGCCTATAAGATTTACTGGCATTTTTAATTAAAACAATTACAGTTTATCCATAGTTTCTAACAAATATAATTACTGTACATTATGTTGCAAGTGTAAAACTGTGCTACCTAATAAACAAGTAAATCAATAAACAGTAAAAAGTTAATTAACATTAGGGTTGCCCTCGACTAAAGATTTTTCTGGTCGACTAGTAGTCATTGGTTTTAAGCATTAGTTAACTATTAGTCGCATGTTTATTAATAAACCATATAAATCATAATAATAAGCCTTTAACTGCCTAGCAAACCAAGTGTTCAAGCGCACACATAAAGCTTGCCACAGCACACTTGCAGAAGTAATGATTATGAATGTGTCAGGGAGACATTCGGCTTATAAAATGAAATTGGCGACACTGCCTCGTCATCTCCAGAGTAGTGGATGCACCTGTATGCATGCTTCACACGGACTGCATATTCTGAGAAAATCTGTTGTCCATTTGAATTGGTTCATTTGCAAGTAGACATTTCGCTCTCTATAAGCTATATTTTTCATGTCTGTAGGGCAAGTATATACAGAGTTTCAGTTAAATTTTAGTTTTTTGACTCGCTCAAGTTCAGAGACTAGGATGGCAGAAAGCGCATCCTGTTTGCTTTCATTATTTTACAAAAGCGCAGTTTTGTTGTTTTGTTGTTATTGTGAGTGCACAGAAATAAACAAAGTCTTTACAGATTTGAAAGATGTATTACTTTTATCTGTATGACCAAAAATGCCGGAGTATTTTAAGAGCATGTGACCACACCGGCACCTCCATCTGTCATTAGATTGAGCGGCCATGTAAAGTTGCTGCTACTAACATATTTCAGATTATATATACATATATATATATATATATAGAGAGAGAGAGAGAGAGAGAGAGAGTGAGAAAGAGAGAGAGGGAGAGAGAGAGGTTGTATTTGACTGCCTGGCTAATATATGCATATATTATGTACTGTATATAACATAAAATCACCATTAGATTTCCGCTCTCTGCACTGAAACCACGCCTGCTTGCAGGAATGCTCCACCCTCTCTCAACTGTCAAATACAGCTAAAGGAGACTGAACTGTTTTGTAATTGATCGCAACCAGGTAATATGCATTTACGTGATGAAGGCATAGCTAGCTAGCAAGCAAACTACAGGTTGTAGTAACTAAATATAATGACAGTAACTCCTGACAGAGCAGGCAAATCACTGATGCTAATGTGGTAGTTATTATACTGTCAGGCTGCAGGGTGTCAGAAACATAATTTCAGTCCCACCCAAAAAATCCTGAACACAAAAATAGTAAAAAACTATTTAACAGTCCAACTCAACAACTCAGTACTACACAGCTGACAGTCTTTGTAATGTTTCAACATACATTTCTAACATTTACAATGTGTTCAGAAACAATTCTCTGAATTGCCTTTGCACAGACATTAAATCAGCAAAGAAAGTAATCAGACTGACAGACCGACAGATAGACCAATAAACTGAGAGCCAGACTGATATACAGACCGACGAATGGAAATGGTAATTTTTCGTATGGGTTTACTTTAAAATCCTGGCGTAACATACCAGAATCGACCACAAAAAAGCTTCAGCATGAAACCGAACATGAGAAGACATGTTTTACAGGGTCCCTTGAGGAGCCATCAAACTGCTGAAATCCTCAAATCCAGAAAAACGCACTACTTTGAATTTCTTTCACATTGCAGTGGTGCATTGTGGGCTGAAAGTTCCAGCACCGGCCACTCCCCTTCTGTGTTTATTATTGCTACGCTGATTAATTAGAGTTATTTCAGCTCCCCCTGATAATAACGCATGTCTGGAGAGCTGTGCTCTCTATCTCACCTCAGATCCCCCTGTTGAGATGAATAAGCAGTTTGAAACTAATAGAAACAGAGAGAGAGCGTAAGAGAGAACACATTTTTCTATCAAGCACACATCTATGAGAGGCTAATTTGCTGAAACGGCAAAGATTATGTTGCCGGCGCTATACTCGACACTTCTACCAAGATTGTTCGATAATGAAATAATTTTATGTATGATTAAAATAAACAGACTCACTGAAAACAAACGCTGCAAAGCCTCACAGAAGACCACAGCTGGATGCTTTAGAGGACGATATGAATATAAACGCCATGTTTATTGCATTTGTGTTTTGATGCTGTGTGAAATTTATGTTGTGGCTTTATAAAGTGTTCGGATGAGAAAAAAAGGAGATTCATATCAGGACTCCACAGGCTCCCAGAGAGAACAGCAGCCCCAGTTCCACTTTATCACAAGAGCTTCGGTAAATAAGCGAATCCACTTGTGTTTACACAGGAGTCAGACGCTTTGGCTTTTCTCAGAGCAGCTCTGCTCTCATATGGATAATTAATGATTGAACACATGCAGCACTAGATTACCCATCCTGCTCCGTGCTCATGTCAGAACATCCTTTCTCTTACTTGTGCTGGCTTTCTAGTGTGGAAACTCCCTTCCAGTCATGTCTGTAGTCCTCGTAAAAAGGTTTCAAAACGACCTTTTTGAAGGGTTTTACCAACGAGCAAAGAGCATTTCCCAGTTCCCACCCAGGAGCTCTCTTTGATGTAGTGATACAACACAACACCAAGCTAGCACTGTTTAAGGACAATTTGATTTGTCAAGAAATGGACGAAGTGTCACAAGAACGAATCGGGGAGAGAGAATAAAGACAGGGTGAGAAAGAGAAAAAAAAGTTGCTGTGAAGTCACCTTCAAAGACATGCCCCCGTGCCACCGTATTACTGGGCTGAAATGGCTTCTCAGGGAGGAGGCAGCGATTCTATTATTCTTTAAAATGCAGTCCAATGGCTTTTGGGTGCGTGTGGAAAAGCCATTTCAGCACGAGGTCAGGGGCGGCAGGAGGCAGTGCCTTGAGCGTATTGTCTTTTATACCTCTCCATTTCCAGTGTAGAACTGCTGTGTAATGGTGAGACCTCAAGCATGCCCTCACAGGATCCAACAGCATCCACATTCAAAAAGCATCATGCTGTTTTAGGGAAACGAGGACAAATTATGCTAAGAACAAGCAATTTCAGATCACAGTACTAGTGACACTGCAATAGGCAATACTGTGGCTCTGTTCCAGAACTTAGCGAGCTGCCTACTTAGGCAGCATTTTAAGACATAATAGAAACACTCTAGGCATTAAAGCAGTTTCAAAATTTTGACATCATAACTAAGGTGCTTTTTAAGTTGTGAATTACAGCCAAACTCAAAGGCAAAGTTACATATTGCCTCCACATGAAAGCAATCCCAAAATGCAGTGCACTTATACATTGCCGTTCAAAAGTTTGGCTGCATTTATTGGATAAAAAAATCCAGAAAACAAAACAAAACAATAAACTAATATTGTGGTATAAGTAATATTGTGAAATATTATTTCAATGTAAAATAACTGTTTTCTATGTGAATATATTTTAAAATGTAATTTTTTTTCTGTGATGCAAAGATGGATTTTCAGTGGATTTTCAGTATGATTACTCCATTTCTTTTTTTGAAAGAAAATGATACTCGTATTAACCAGTGACGTGTTAAATTGGTAAAAAGTGACAGCAAGGACTAATATTGCTAAAAAAGATTTCCATTATTAATAAATGCTGTTCTTTTTAACCTTTTTCATCCTGAAAAAAGAAACAGGTTCCAAAAAAATATTAAGCAGCACAGCTGTTTCTAATACTGATAATAAAAGTAATAAATCAGCATATTAGAATGATTTTGATGGATTTTGTGACACTAAAGACTGGACTAATTACTGAAAAAAATTCAGCTTTGAATCACAGGAATAAATGATATTTTAAAATATATTAAAACAGAAAACCATTATTTTAAACTGTAATATTTCACAACATTACTGCTTTTTCTGTATTTTTGATGAAGTAAATGCAGCTTTGATAAGCATAAGAGAATTCTTTAAAAAAAACTTTACAAATCTTACGGATCCCAAACTTCTGAATGGAAGTGTAAATTTAAATAAACTACAAAAAAAACAACAACACAATAATTAAACAAATTTGAACTCGTTAAATATGGAAGAGCACCCAAAAACAAACAATACTGCAATGTGTTGTTATATCCTGTTATGGAATTTAAAATTTAAATAAATAAAAATTAAATAAAACGGAAAAAATATCTATAAAACATAAAAACGTTAGATAAAAAATATTATATATTAAATATTAATATACCATTTAAAAGTGTGAATATATGTATATATATATATATATATATATATATATATATATATATTTTTTTTTTCCCCACACTGTTTGTGTTTGCAATATGAAACCACACTGCTCTATAGATATAATATTTTGGAATTTTTTTTAAAGATTGTTTTTGCATAATTTCTTGCATTATCAAGAAACATGAATTAAACATATAATTCTTGTTTACTTAAAGTGTTAGCCAACACTGCTTTCATCAAGTTGAGTAAATACCATATGATCACTGACTTAGCATAACACTAGTCAAACGTAGCGAACGTTGCCAGCAACACTGCTACACTCAGTCATCTGCCCACGATCGACAAGACGCTACGACTCAGTAGGGTGCTGGTGGAAGGGCTACTGGGTTCAGCGTAGTAGCACATTCATTAAAACACTTCACAAACATAGTGAAAACAGAGTCAAAGCCTAAGCGACTGCAACACCTGTCCACTCCGTCTATAAAAGCCCAGTTGTCTAGACGAGAGGGCCAGAGGCGGCGTTTTTAGTGCTCGAATCTCAGGCAGCAGCAGTGATTTAGGGCAAAGACCTCACAAGACTGTCATGCACTTTTGCCTGAGCCGCTCCAGGCCTGTTTTCTCTTTGCACGTGGGTCACAACACGACTCCTGACATTATTAATCATGCGCTCGTAAACCTGTATTACATGAGTGCCATATAGAAATGATAAATCAAGTTATGAACACCTTTACAAAGTCATAACAGTTTTACGGTCACAAATGCACAACTGAACAAAAAGAGGCTATGCTTATATGTACCTAACCGTATTAAAATAAAAACTACACTGGTCTATATGGACTAGAACAAAAATGCATTAACCGTATGGCTAAAAGCAAGATGAGACAGAGCATTTCCAGTTAGGTTGTCTGAAAACCAATTAGGCCAATTTCAAGACTAAAAGGATTTGCAGTGTAGATCAATGCAACTGTAATGGAAACCAGTATTAAATTAGATCTAGTGTTCAATGACCTTCTGCTCACTGATAAAACCATTATCATATAGTAACAGTGACTGTACAGTATATCTCATAAAACAAACAGGCTATGTTTGAAATAGTTAATATGTAGCCATAAAGCATCTATCAATCAAAATGGCTTATGTCCTCATGGTTTTTCGTTTGTGTTGGCTGAAGTGGGGCTAAAGTTTTGTCTCATTACTTGTAAGTCGATCTGCTCAGTGCTCGAAGAGTGAGAGAACCTTACGAAGACAAATGGGATGTCACGCAAGGCGTGGAAATGTAGCGCATTGAAATGCTACCTCAATGAAGGAAAGAGCAATGGGCAGGGGTTTGCTGATTACATTACACTGGGTGAGGATTAAGCTCTCAGGATAGCTGAGGTGACATTTTCCTTCTAATACTCGATGTCTTCAGCATCAGCGCCCCTTTCATTCGACCCATTACTCCTAAACAATGCCATTCGAATTTGTGAAGGACTGTAGACTGGTTTTCCCATTCAGAAAAACAACAATGTTTCATTTGCAGCCACAACAGCAACATAAACAGCATCTTCAAACTAATTTCAACACAATGGTTGTAGGAATAGCTCAGCCAAAAATGAAAATTCTGTCATTAATTACTTACCCTTATGTCCTTCCAAACCCACGAGACCTTCGTTCATCTTCAGAACACAAATTGAGATATTTTTGATGAAATCTGAGAGCTTTCTGACCCTGCATAGACAGCAACACAACTGACGTGTTCAAGGCCCAGAAAGGTAGTAAGAACATTAAAATCAGTCGTTCAACTTTTTGTGGGCAAAGAAAACAAAAGAGAAGAAATTGTTGAATAAAGTCGTTATTTTGTTTTCTTAGTATCTCAATTTGTCTTACGGGTTTAAAATAACATGAGGGTGAGTAATAACTAGGGTTGAAAAATTACGGTACATTTCTGGAAACTTTCCAAAAATCCCTGGAAGATTACAAAAAGTCCTGTAAAGTTTCCAAAATTTTTGGAATGTTTCCGAAATTTACTGGAAATTTTCCTCCTTTTTGCAACCCTAGTAATAACAGATTAATAACAAAATTTTTATTTTTGGGTGAACTATGTCTTCAATGGTTGAAAGGAACCAAAAGACTGAATAATAAGCATGGCCTGATTAAAATGTTACTAAGGATACAAAACTGTATTGATAGTCTTAGCATTAAAAAAAAGTTAAAATAATTATTATAAAAAAAAAACAACAACATTTTTTTTTCCACAAACAAGTGTTTACATAAGCTATTACAAAGTTTTAAATGTATTATTCTTTTTTTGATAATACTTTATATCAAAATTCTTACGTATCTTCCACATAATATAATATAACATAATATAATAATATAATATAATATAATATATGTGACACTGAACCACAAAACCAGTCTTAAGTAGCACAGGTATATTTGTAGCAATAGCCAAAAATACATCGTATGGGTCAAAACTATCGTTTTTTTCTTTTATGCCAAAAATCATTAGGATATTAAGTGAAGATCATGTTCCATAAAGATATTTTGTAAATTTCCCACCTTAAATATGCCAAAATTAAATTTTTGATTAGTAATATGCATTGCTAAGAACTTCATTTGGACAACTTCAAAGGCGATTTTCTCAGTATATTGATTTTTTTTGCACCCTCAGATTATTCAAATAGTTGTATCTCGGCCAAATATTGTCCTATTATTAGGACAATAATAATATTATAATCTAATATTATTTTTGTCCTAATATAATCCAATATTATTTTTGTCCTATTACTTTGTCCTATTACTAATATTATCCTAACAATCCACACATTGATGGAAAACTTACTTATTTAGCTTTCAGATGTTACATAAATCTCAATTTAAAAAAAAAAATCGACCGTTATGACTGGTTTTGTGGTCCAGGATCACATATAATGTAATATAATATAATGTAATATAATGTAATATAATATAATATAAAAATCCTTCTTGTTAAGCCCTGCAAATTCATTTTGGAAGCAGGAAAGAGCACACCATCTCTATCATTCAACACCTGAAAACACAATGCATCCAAGGTACAGGAAAAAGCATAATACAATCAAAATGACAATAACGATACTAAATATTATTAATAATGACAGTAGGATAATATCAAACTCACACATAGTGTTATGAGAAAAATAGCCTTTGAGATTCTTTATTGCAAATACAACTCAATGGCCTAAATATGTTGAAGTGCTGTCTTGTGAATTTGAATTGCTGTCACATATAATAAAAAGAATCTCATTCTGTGCAAAAGGAAATCTGAAAAAGGAAGGAAAGTCTGCGCATCAACCTTCAAGCTCAGAAAAATGTCCACTTATGAGTGAGAGTCTAATTGTGACACTGACAGCTGACAGAGCATTTACTACAGCCCTAGTGTTTTCAAAAGCACAGCCTCTCCAGAAGATACAATGATCTCACTCCTTATACAGAAGCAAATAGAAAGTGAATAAAGAAGTCTATGATTGGACTGATGTGGCTCAACCTGATAAACCAACACTTTGTAGGGGCAATAGGGGAAGAAAGAAAATAAATCTTGGCAAGTTAAATGAGACTCATTGATTGTTTTAATCAGCCTCAAAGCTGGGTTAAAGCTGGCCTGTTCATCTGAAGTGGCCTGGTCTTGCATCACACGATATTCCTATAATCCCCTTTAGATGAGGGTTCAAATGGTGAATCGAACCACTCTGTGTATCCAGTTGGAATGGAGAAGTGTACACACACACACACAAACAACTGGCCTAAAAGCTGGGTTCGAGACATATTTACTGAATTAGTGTTTATTGTGCAAAAGAAACGCAAAGTTTGTAATGTCCTTTCCCTTCAGAGCTTTTGAGAGTGATCAATTTGCCAAATATATATATATTTTTAGAGGTTTTGGCAGTGCTAATGTCACCTTGCTGTATTCAGTGTCCTGTTTAAAGCCAAGTAGTTCATTTAAAGATGTAATTGATAAAACAAAACATCAAAAGGAAAAAACAAGGGGAGGGGCGCGTGGTTAAGGGGAGAAGTGGCTAAACCAGAGTTGTCTGTACCCTTTCCAACTCCTCCTTTAAAGATAAACAAGCAATCGTTCTTTCGTTCCCTCAGCCTTTGCGTAGCCACAACTCATTGGTTTCTTCTTGATCCAGACCCTTGAGATGGGCCACTACAGTCGGTTGAAACCCACACACTTCCTCTGCTTTAAAATGCTTGACTCTTCCAGGCCCAGGAAGTGTCATCACTCGTGCACACTCTCAGGAAGCGCAGGAAGAGTATGTAGGGTGTGTTGCTGCCCACACAATATGCAATCATAACTGCATCTAGGAGTTTGCCATACTGTCTAACGACCACTCTCAACAAAGAGCATACGTCACAGATTCATGTGGGTGGCCGGAGCCACGCTTCCGTGAAATTCATGTTAACTCTGCTGAAGCAAACATTCATTTCACACCTTCAGGTTACAGATTCTTGCCCACAGATATGTCCGCTCACACACTTACACAGCTGAATACACAAAGATTCATTCAGGAATGAAGTGAATTGATCTCTTTTTAAATTGGCCTATGAATCATTGGTTCACACAATTCTTTCAAAACGCAGATTCATTCAGAAACTAAAGACTGCTGTGTTGCTCAGAGATGTGCAACAATTCTGCTGTGGTTTCAAAAGTAATACGTACTCTGCAAAATTGAGCAAAAACACATAATATTGTGTTTAAAATATAATATAAAATATGAAAAACCAGCGCGTTAACTTAATTAGTTAATTAAGTTAACGTGTTAAACTGATAGCCCTAATATATATATATATATATATATATATATATATATACACACACACACACACATAGATATATATATATATATATATCTATCATTATATTTATATAGACATATATTTTATTTTATATGTGAGTGTGTGTGTGTGTGTGTGTGTAAGGGTTTATATATATATATATATATATATATATATATATATATATATATATATATATATATATAGTTTGATTTCCCATTTAACAATATTCATTTGACTTGATAATTGACATTTTTACCTCAGTTCTAAAGTTTGGGGTCACTAAGATTTTATTTTATTATTTTATTTTATTTTACTTGTTATTTTATTTTATTTAAATTTATTTTATTTTATTTTAGCACAACTGCATTAAACTGATCAAAAGTGATAGTAAAGACACTTCTAAAAAAATATATATGTTTTCAGCATTGAAGAAATGTTTCTTAAGCACCAAATTAGCATATTAGAATGATGATAGAATGAGTAACAGCATTTGAGGAAAAAAAAAACGATACGATATATTAAAAGCGAAAAAAAAGTTAATCGAAATTGTAATAATATTTCAAAATACTACTGTTTTTTAAGAACTTTTGAATGACAGTGTATTTCACTAAAAACATTAACTAATTTTTCTGAGTGTCAGGTTCTTTGTTGTACCTACAACAACAAATATCATCATAAACTCCAACAAAAGAGAATAAACCATTGCAGTTTGCTAGTGGAGTTGATGCTGATCCACTTAGCATTCTTCATACGGCTGTTTGCTACTGGAATGGGTCACTGGCTGATAAATATTTCAGTCGGTTTGAGAGGTTGTACAGAATGCACACTAGGCCACAATTTATCAGGTAGCGCAGACACGTAAACAAGCATGTCTGTTTTAGCATTGTTAGCGGTTTCCGTCAGGGATATCGACGTCTTTTCAGGGTGATGGCAAAAGCGAACAAAGCTTTCTAGCGAAGCTTCTGCGCTGGGTAAATAATGCATACAATCATTTATTCATCGCAGAGTGATGAATACTCAGGGACATTCAAGTCAGAGGGAAGAAAGGCAGAGGCGAAGAAAGGGAATAGAAGAGAAATAAACAAGAGCATTGTGCGTGTTTATGTCAACACTTTAGATTGGTAATTCTGATTGCAGCCATTGTTGAGATTCGGGATGGCATCTGAGAGCATAACGCATTCTAGCCTTAAGTGGAATCAGATTGAAAGAAATGAAGCTGATTTGCCTGAAAAGCAAGACAATTCCCTAAATGCAGGCGGAATCCTTGAATGCTTTATGTTTTAACATGCTGGCATGTTTAATGTTGGAACAGAAGTAATAAAATAGTCTCAAACGTTCACATTTTTCATGCTGATTGTAGCTCAATGCCGCAAATCTTGTGTTTAGAGACGTTACAGAAGTACCTTTGGGCTTTTTTTTCTGCACCATCACACAAAATGCAGGATCCAATTTGAAAGAGATTATTTTGGGAGGAAGGAGGGAATACTACGGCCTCTGGCTCCGAGTGTAATTGTATGTCATGTAGGATTCTTCCCAACACAAATCAAACAGCGGATGTAAACAAAGTTAGCGAGAGAAAGAAAAGAGGAAAAACAAACAAATCGCATGAGAAACAGGCCAAAGAGCTATACCGTCCTAATCGCGGCGGCTCGGAAAGTCCTTACAAGGACTAGTGAGCGGAATATTCGCCGACATCCTGACTTTTTTCCTCCAGAGTAAGGAATCTCCAGAGATACTTCCTTTCAGACTGACCCTCTAAGGACGACTGCTGGAGGGTGTTCAAGCACATCTGACAAATCAATTAAAATGGAAATGATTATCTTTGGATTCCAGAGAAAGGACGATGACAACAATTTCACCCTAAGGAAAAGCCAATTTGCGCACCAAGAGATGGGCGCAACTGAGAAGCGCTACTGT
Organism: Labeo catla; assembly: GCA_012976165.1. NCBI lineage: Eukaryota > Metazoa > Chordata > Actinopteri > Cypriniformes > Cyprinidae > Labeo > Labeo catla. Next base: position 858,514 of record VONZ01000165.1, read on the forward strand.
AAACATTAAGATTTGTATGTTACCAAAGGCCCTCTGGCACCGACATACACACCGGATGTTCACACCCACCAAAAAAAAAAAAACAAAAAAAAAAAACAACATGCCCTGTGCGAACGACCCTTCAGAAGGAAAGTTGTAGAAAGTCTATAAAATAAAATAAAAACTGCATTTGAGTGCAACAGTATGTTTCACTGGACCAGGTGGTATTGGACTAGTTTAATGTTATGTCGATAAATCACTGAGAACCAAAAGAGACAGGCAGTGGCAGAACATTAGTTTAGTGGTCAATAACCACAGAGCAGGCAAAAATGACGGGAAACCCGTGCTTTAATGATGACTGAGAGTTCAGGCCTGATGAAGAAGGTGATGACATTGGCCTGTTGTGAAACTTCTTCCTTTACAAAGACATGATCAATGAGCTGTTGACACCAGAACATCCTCTGAAAGATGAAACGCCCAATATGGAGCCAATCTCACTGTTGTGGTGTCAGCAAGGACAGAGAAAAGGAAGAGTCTTTTGACAATTAAGTATCTTAAATATTTGATTGCAACAGTTAACCTGTGCCCTACTACAAAATGCATGCTCAGCCATTCGGATAAAAAGAAAATTTGCATTTAAACATATATAATTTAACATCTCATATCTTTAAATATACATAGCTTCTTAGTGATCTCATTCATGTTGATGTCAAGATGTCATGCTCCCTTGAAAAGTGATTAAAGAACATTCCGAATATAGTTTTGATTAGCTCGCTGATTGGACTTGCAGTGCTACGTGCTAAATTGCTACATTGGTTCTCACTGTCACTGTGATCTTTCCTGTTTCCAATTTAAGTATTTCTGTCACATTAACTTTAATGACTTCATCTAGAATTTAAAAATATCGAATGCTTAGAGATGAACAAATTTTCTGTCTATAACATGGCATGGTTGATTGCTAATGGGAAACCGAGCTATTTAGAGGCTCTGACTGGCTGACATCTAATGACTTAATTTTACTTGGAAAATAAAGCATTTTATACTTCAATTAAAATGGATGTGTTTCTCTTAAATGAGGCTTTAAGCTGTGTATATACTGTATATTTTGTTAGTAAATATAATATATTTTGCAAACATATGAATATTTTAATACAATAATATAAATAAAATGAAACATAACAATATAAATACAGTGATATATTTTCAAATAAACTGTACAAAATGCATATAAAAATAAATAAATATTTGAACTTATTTTATTAATCAAATTTATTTATATATAATATTATTTGTACTTCTTAAAGTTGACAAACAACCTCTTCTGATAAATTTGAACAGTTTGTTGCTTTAGAATATAACTGTTATAATAATAATGATAATAATAAAAATTAGGTAATAACGTTTGTAGACAAACTTTAAGTTGGCTTAAAAAAGCCTAGCCATAAAGTTTAAAGTAGTTTTAAAAGCTTTAAGTTTTAAGGTTTTTAGTTTGAAATACTTATATTTTAATTTAGTAGTTTTAAAAGCCAGATAGATAGATAGATAAATAGACAGATAGATAGACAGAAACCAGCATAAACCAGTTGATTTACAACAGCTAAAAATCAGCTAAAACCAGCTGATGTACCAAAAAAGCTAAAAACCAGTTAAAACCAATTGATTTAGCAAAAAACAACTAAAGAACAGCTAAACCCAGGTAAAACCAGCTGATTTAGCAAAAACAAAAACAGCAACAAAAAAGAGCTAAAAACCAGTTAAAACCAGTTCATTTAACAAAAAAAACTTAAAAAAAAAAACAAAAAAAAAAAAAAAAACAACAACCTACAACCTGCTAATTTAGCAAAAAAAAAAAAAAAAAAACAGTTAATTTAATGAAAACCATCCAAAAACCAACATAACACCAGCTGATTTACCAAAAATGAGCTAAAACCCAGCAAAAATCAGTTGATTTAGCAAAAACAAAAAAAAACAAAAAAAGAAAAATACTGCCAAAAACCAGCTAAAACCACTTAAACTAGCTAAAACCAGCAGATTTTGCAATAAATTGCTTAAAACCAGCTAATCTAGCAAAAAAAGGCTAAAAACTGTTAACAAAAACCAGCTGAAAACCAGCGTACACCAATTGATTTAGAAAACAAACAGCTAAAAAATCAGCTAAAACCAGCTGATGTACCAAAAAAAAGTAAAAACCAGTTAAAACCGATTTAGCAAAAAAAAACTGCTAAAATCAGCCAAACAGCTAAAACCAGCTCATTTAGCAAAACCAGCGAAAAACCAGCTAAACCAGTCAATTTAGCAAAAAACGTTAAAATGAATAAAAGCCAACCTAATAATAATTGTTGTTTTTGTTGTCAACTATAGTTGAACTACTTTAAAAGGCAAGTTTCTTGTAACTTTACAAGCAAGTTTCAAAGTAGATCCTCAAATCCTGTTAATAATTCATAGCACGTACAGAACTGAAAGAATGTGGCACATGGAATGACCTCACATATCAATGTATAACATTTTAAAACATACTGTTTCTTAAGCAGAAAAGGCACTGACATCAAAGCAGGTGCTGAACATCCTCTGTGACGAGACCTAGCAGTTGTTTAAACTTAAATAAGAACGACTTAAAGCGAATGAGAAAAGATATGCAGGGAGGAGAGTTTGGACAGCTAGTTCATTCAAAAAAACCCAACGAGGCAAGAGAGAGAAAGAAGATATGCTCAGGGAGAAAAGGAGTCATTAAAATGAGAAAAGAGGAAGAACAGAAGGAAGGAAAAGGTGAGAGGGTGAAGGAGAGAGAGAGACAGAGATATCTTGGCTGTGGTAAAGGTGTCTCCAGGCCCGTGGATCGCGGCCATTCTGTTGTGAAGCCCTATTACCCATTCCAGGACCATCTTCAACCAAGCCTGCTTGGCTAGGGGCCACAACGAGGTGACGAATCGCGGGGGAAATTCAGAAAAATAATTGGAAGGTCAGGTTTGATAATGGCCACTCCAGTGAAAAACAAGCTCTTAATTGGCGCGAGGGCCGTTTGGTCAGTTTTCAAGGTAAAGTGTGAAAGCATTCATTATCTCCCTCGCTCTCACATAGAGGGGGGTGCTGTTAGCTCGCCATCTAAGAGGGATGACACCTACACCTGCACACTGTTCAGCCTTAACGCGGCTCCTGCGCGCACTCTGTCCTAATGAACCGTTGAGAAACCATTACAGAAGGCTGCTAATGCTATATGGCTTTTCCATATAGGTGAGCTCTATAGATGTAATAGCGTGCGTACATAACTAACGTGACTAATGTACTCTAACGAGGAATTGTTAGGCAGACCGTCTTTAAATGGTAAAACGCTTCGTTCACGCTCCGCAGGCTGAAATGGCACAACAAATCCATTCCGTACACAAAAATGCATAATGGCAACATTACATTAACATTCTTACAACATTACCATGTTTTCTAAAACACTAACACTACAGTACACAAATAATATTTACTAAAAAATGCATTTGCTAGAATGAACTACTCCAATTGCTAAACTATCGAGTTTTACGTTAAAGTCTGCAAAATGAAAAGGAACGGACCTCCGAACTGCTTAAAGAAAACATTAAAGCACCTAACGCAGCACTTGAGTTCTGATTTTTAATGTGAATACAACAAGATGATCAAACAGTATTAATTCAACAGTGTCAAATCTAAAACGGTGAAGAGGGGAAAATAACACAGCAACATGGTTCATTTAAAAGTCAGCGCCTTATTATTCACCAAATGATGCAAATAGATGACAAAAATCAAAGACAGGAAGAAACATGCATTATGCATAATGCTAACGCATTTAAATGGCATTAGTATCTCTAACTTCGCATCGTTAAATACCCTTCATTTTCATTTTAAAAATCAGGAAAAATAATGAGCTGCACCTTTTTTTTCCTCATGTTTCTAACAGTGAAAGCATTAATAATAATAAATACATATAATAATAACTTCTAATTTATATATGATATATCATATTTTATATTATTTTATATTTTATATACAGTATATTATATATATATATATATATATATATTATAATTTTATTTTATCTTCAAAGGGCACCCTTTTATAACATGCAATATAAGTCTTAGGTGTCCCCAGAATGTGTCTGTGAAGTTTCAGCTCAAAATACCCCTCAGTTCATTTATTATATCATTTTGAAAATGCCTATTTTGAGTGGAATCAAAAACATGCTTTTTTTCGTGCATGTCTCTTTAAAGGCGAATGAGCTGCTGCTGCTGCTCCCCGCTCCCTTTTCCAGTATAGAGCTGTGCCTTTACAGCTCATACCTCTCAGATACGGCATGTATCATCTGTCTGGTTTTGATTATCGTGTCTGTCACGCTGAAATCATGCGTTTTAAAGCCATATCAGTTTAAACTTCTGATATACACACATCGGAAGCACGCACACAGAAAGCGTCTGTTACACAGCATGTGAGTACTAAACTAAGCTCTCTTTCATGTTTTATTGTGCTTAAATTGTCAAATACACACAAGTTTATGTTTAAAAACACACATAAGTTGCAAAAACACAGTCTGTTGTGTATGTGAAGGTAAACAGCTGGGAAGGAAATTGCATGTTTGTATTAGATCTGTGTATAAAGTGACAGCAGCATAATGTACGGTATCTATACTGCTGTCTACGCTGTTAATATGACCCAAACAATAAAATCAAAACAGAAAATAAACAGATAAACATTGCAGATTGTGTGTGGTTCACTCAGGGTGGGGTCAGTGTTCGTCAATAGTCGCGGGCGGGGCCTGTAAAATGTGACCTCATTTTACAGGCTCTGATGACCTGGGGATTTTTATCATATCATGTAAAACTGAATTTTGCATAATAGGTGCCCTTTAAAATATCTTAGCAATCTACTGAAGCATGTGCAAACCTGCCAGGCCAAATTCTACAACTTTAGTCAAAACAGTCTGCTAAGATCTGAAATAAAGGCACAGAATATGAAAGTCCAACAATCAATGTTGTGTCTTCACACCCTACATAAACACTGCAGATGGCATTGGTGGTTGTGAAACACCTCTTCATGTTTGCATGTCACAGAACAGGAGAAAGAACCACAAATTCACACAACCTGATCCTTCTAATTCCCATGATGCCATCTGGGACAACAGGTGATGCTAATGAGGGATCGCCTCAAATCCCCCACAGCTTTGAAAGACACACTACCGTCTTTGTTTCAAGGGGTCATTTTGACACTGCAGACACACACAGCGCTCCATCAATGTCTTGGTGGTCTTGGCCTTTCTCTCTTGCATTAGCCCTGAACGTTTAATGGAGTGAGTGAGGAAAGACTTGATGGGGCAATGAGGAAGTAAAGGGAGGGGCTGTCATATTGATCTGCATGATTAGAAAAACACACATGTGGGCCACACAGCTACTCAGAAGGAGATAATAAACCCAGCCCAGACCATCAATACCAGCAGACTGTACTAGAAGACTCTACTGAGAATTCAAACCTTACTTTCATATGAATGTCTGCTATTAGAAATAATAATAATAATACCTTTATATTATTATTATTTCTCAGATAAATAATAACAATAATAATAATAATAATAATGAACATTATTAAAAATACTACTGAACATTTAAACCTTTCATTGATAATAATTTTAAAACCTCTCAATAATAAATTAACACATATTATTATTGTAAATAATAATACCAAACATTATTAATATTACTTAATATTCAGAGTTCATTCATATTAATGAATTTCTTGAAATAACAATAAAACAATAGATAAATAATAATAATTACTATTATTATCATTATTATTATTATTACTATGGACATTATTAATAATACTACTGAACATTCAGACTTTTTATTCATATTCATTTTTTTAAATAATAATACCTCTCAATAATAAATTAATACATATATTATATTATATTATATTATACATGGAATTTCCAATACAGCAATAACAAGACTGTTTAAGAAAAATAAAGTCTTAAAGTAGTAGTAGTAGTACTAGTAATAATAATAATAATAATAATAATAATAATAGGTATTATTTATTTTTTTATTATTTATTTATTTATTTTTCACACATACACACAAAAACAAATCTAACAAAACTTCTTCTAAAATCTAAAATAAAAGAAAATAGAAGAAATAATTACAAATAAACAACAAGAAAGGGTAATTTTGAATTCCCAAACCAACAATAATACTAATGTTTAAGAAAAATAAATGTAAAAAGTACTTTTTACATTTTTTACTATACACTATATGAAAATAACAGGAATACCAATGCAAAGCAACCAAACTGAGAGGGTTGTTAAGGGAGACAAAAATAGATTTGATTTGATTTGCCGGACTCATTGAAGATATGTGGGTCAGAGAAGGTTAATGAATGTGCTTCCTAATATCTTACCCTTGGCGAATTCACCCCAATTCTCACCTTCAGGAGGCCCTTCCACAAGAAGCATAGCAATCCATTGTGTGAAAGTTTAAATGCGGACGATTCATCACCATAAGACAACTCATAAAGGCTGGATGAGCATCAAAACGTCAGCAAATCAATAACCAAGTGCCTTTGCTTTTAAATGAATTTCACTTGGCATTCCACAAAGATGTGGGTGACTGAAACCCCTCAAAGACCTAATGAGCTCTCTCCTTATCTTCCACAGGCTATTAACAAAGTGATGGAGAGAATGATGACCATTAAAGCAGCAGAGAGATGGACATAAGAAAGACAGGCACGTCTATTTGTCTATGCACTCTCACCCATTACCTGAAAAGACGGGATGCATTTCTAAGCTTCTCCACATTTGGCTTTTATTTGACTTTCACAAACAGCCAAAGTGTCTTCAAAAACAGCTTTGTCTCATCTCTCAAAAAATATGAAAAAATACATTATTTAAAGTCGTTCCACCTACTTCTTTACAGTATGGACTATCCTACAGCCAAACCTAGCCTACTTGTGCCTCATGAGACATCAGTAAAAGCTCTCAGGGTAAAGTGCCTTGCTGTGCAGCAATAAAACAGTTTATCAATGTGACCGTTTGGGGAGTTTCATGCCCAAAAGCCTAAAGCCAAGGTCCTTTAGAGTGATTCTGCTCATTTTCTTCTTAAAACATCACGCCTACAGCTCTCATTGTTTTAGCAAATGTCTGCAAGTATGTTTTAAAAAGTAGAGCCTTACTACAAGAACAGGCTTTTTGAGGATCCAGTCACTTACTGAATGGACTTACAGGATTCAAATAAGGGAGAACTTAAATCAATTATCAAGCACAAAGGAATATATTTGTAAAATGTCAGAGAATGCCAAATGGAAATAATTATAAACTCTGCACTATTATAAAAGCTCAACACCTCAGGGTGCCACCCTCCCCTCTACTCTAGATTGTCTGGTGCTATAATTCCAAGGTTAATAAGAATAAGATGCTATATGTTAAATGAGCCTTGCTTATGGCACAATAGCTGTTCCAGCTGTTCCAGCAATGAAAATTTACTACTGAGCCCATGTATTTCCTAAAAAAAAAAATCTGATTATTTAGAATAAATGAATGAATAAATGAATAAATGAATCAATGAATCAATGATTGATTGAATATTTCATGTCTGAAAGACGGACAGACGTAAGGACAGACAGACAGACAGACAGAACAACAGACAGAGATAGATAGATAGAGAGATAGACAGATAGATAGATAGATAAACAGACAGTTACAGACAGACAGACAGATAGATAGATAGATAGATAGATAGATAGATAAACAGACTGATATAGATAGACGGATGGACAGGCGAACAGACAGATACAGACAGACAGACAGACAGACAGAGACACCCAGACACAGACAGATGAAGAGAGAGACAGACAGATGAACAGACAGAGAGACACCCAGACACAGACAGATGAACAGACAGAGACAGACAGACAGGCGAACAAAAAGACAGACAGTTACAGACAGACATTTAGATAGATAGATAGATAGATAGATAGATAAACAGACAGAGAGACAGACACACAGACAGATAGATGAACAGGCAGACAGACAGACAGACAGACTGATAGATATACAGACAGACAGCCATATCTATCTATATCTACGAATATGAACAGACAGACAGACACACACCCAGACACAGACAGATGAACAGAGAGACAGACAGACAGACAGACAGATAGATGAACAGACAGTAGACAGACAGACAGACAGATAGATAGATAGATAGATAGATAGATAGATAGATAGATAGATAGATAAACAGAGACAGACAGACAGACAGATGAACAGACAGACAGACAGACAGATAGATTGATAGATATATATATATATATCATATATTTTTATTATTATTATTATTATTATTTTTTTTTTTTTTTTTTTCCTCCTATTATTTACATCTTCTCATTGCTATTATTGTTATTATTATGTTCCTCCACATATATTCAGCTTTGGCAATATTGTACTTTTACAGTCATGCCAATAAAGCAATTTTGAATTTGAATTTGAATTTGATTGATAGATATACAGACAGCCATATCTGTCTATCTACATCTACAGATATAGACAGACAGACAGATGAACAGACAGACAGACAGACAGACAGACAGATGAACAAAAAGACAGACAGAAAAATAGACAGATATACAGACAGCCATATCTATCTATCTATCTATCTATCTATCTGTCTGTCTATCTGTCTGTCTATCTGTCTGTCTATCTGTCTGTCCTCAGGTTTTTCAGACATGAAATATTTTATTAATCATTGATTAATTTATTCATTCATTCATTTATTCATTCTGAATAATAATCAGAAACCTTTTTCATCTATCTATATCAAAATTCTAATTTAAAAAAAAAATCAAACCATTTTCTCTGTGAATTCAGGAATTACATGCTGCATTTGAATATCCCTTTAATAGATCTTTCTGTTCCTATCTTTTATCTACGTGGGTTTCAATCAGACATTGTGATCAAGAGACATAACAAGGAACAAACAGTGCATTTGTACTCCTGGACAAACATGCTTCTTGTACATCATACGGGCTTAGGAGTGTTTTGTTGGTTACACCTGTGAAATACATACAGTATATTTCTGGAAAATGCATAACTGAATGATGCTCAAATCTGCACAGAATGATACAAAAACAAAACTCAGTTCAAAACAAAGGCACACTGAATCTACTTCACTTCTGCTGGTAGGTTTTTTTTGTATGTCTGTGTGTGTGTGTGTCAGGCATCCACCCCGGTTCGTCCTTTTACCATCATTAGGGTCCATCATCTCTTGCTAAAATGAGGCTTAGCACACAGGTACACGTCTCTCCTTTGATCATAGCCAGCGCTCCCTCTCTTTCGCTCTCTGCTCGATCCCCGGTAAACAACGCGCCTGCAGCGGTGGTGCTCACTAATGAAGCATTTTACAGATGTAGCGTTCTGTTCCGCTCTGAGAACCTCTACTACAACAGCATTACAGCCGGTCACAGAAAGCTTTCCTGACTTTCATCTTCAAATCTCCTAATGAACACCTGCTCTCACATCCCTTCTCCCAAACACAACTTTTCCATTCTCACACTTGAATTCCCTCTGTTGAGACGCCCGCAGGTAGTTGGGTCGACCCACGGATGGCGCTGTCCCTCCTGGGGGGGGGAGCCTGGAGAAAATCTCGGCTCAGGCGGCTGGTGCTCATTGTTAATTTAACACTATTGATTCGGGGGTCTGGGGTGACAATTGGACCTGAGATCAGATAACTGTAAACATAAACTGCGGTGACATGTGAAGGGACACTCGCTGTGGTCCAGGGGTCTGCAGGCACTGAGTGACGATAAGTGTCTTGCGGCGTCTTTCTGTCTATTGTATGTTCTGGAAACAAAATGGAAGCTACTTGAGATGGAGAGGTGATAGGAAAACAGCAAAAGATTTTGTGCTGTGACACTAAATGTGACAAGCACCTGAGAGCAATAGAAAAATGCATAATGTCTTAATGCTATGACTTGTTAGCATTAGGTAAATTATCCGTCCACACTTACCACAAACCTGCTGTGCAGCCAATCAGAAGATACTGCAAGTATGTTTATGTGGAGTGATTTGGACCACTGGGATGGGCAGTGGGCAGTGCTACCTAGCATGATGCTATAGAAATGGATGACCATTTGTGTTTGTCACAGTCATGGCTGCTTAGAACAAAAAAAAACTCAAGTTTATATGAAACAGAATTTTCCAGACATTTGTGATAACTGGGAAAAGATTTTTAAAAATCAATGTATAGAGACCATGATCAAAAAGAAGTGAAAATTGAAGCATAAAGGATTATAATGAAAACCAAATAGACAGACAGACAGACACATAGATAGATAAGATAGATAGATAGATAGACAGGCAGAGAGATAGACAGACGATGGACGAACAGACGGCGAAACAGACAGATAGACAGATAGACAGACAGACAGATAGATAGTTAGATAGATAGACAGGCGGATGGATAAACAGACGGAGAGACAGACAGACAGACAGATGATAGATAGATAGATAGATAGATAGATAGATAGATAGATATAGATAGATAGATGAATAGAGACAGAGATTGATAGGACGAGAGAGACAGATAGACAGACAGAGATAGATGACAAGATAGAACACAGAACACAGATAGATAAATAGATAGATAGATGATAGATAGATAGATAGATAAATAAATAGATAGATAGATAGATAGATAGATAGATAGATAGATAGATAGACAACCAGATAGATAGATAGATAGATAGATGAACAGACAGAGAGATAGACGGATGGACGAACAGACAGAGAGACAGACAGACAGACAGACAGATGATAGATAGATAGATAGATAGATAGCTAGATAGATAGACAGACAGATAGATAGTTGAGTTACTGCATTTGTCATATTATATTTTAGTGGAGCCAAGTCTCTGAAAGAGTTTTTTTAACTGCATGGCAGAAGAAACTGAGTATCTGACAGGCACACAACACAAATCTGTCTTCTCCACTTTGTCTTCCTCTCTCTCTTGTTCAGAGGCCACTGTGAGCTGAATTTGCCTCCCCTCCACCCCCACCCTGCAGTATTGACATTCTCCTCATTTTCCCCAGTGCTGAGTGGAGTCCAGGGTGTTGCGCATGAATTATGCAGGCTGGGACACCACAGAGCAGAGGAACACCAGTGCCATCATAATTGAGACAATTGAAAAGACAATACTAGTTGGGTCAATAATTAAGCTGCAGGTGGGAGAATCAGATCCGTTCATCCTTCTACTTTCTTCTCTCTCCTTCCTGTGCGAAGAACGTGCCGCCCACAACAGTGACTCCATTTGCTGTCCAGACTCCACTGTGTCTTGGGTAACTGCTTTGTTTTTCATTTTATATGTCAACTCTCACTAGACTCTTTCTTACATTATTTGCTTGTGTAACTTATAGCAAACATGTCAGATCAAAACCACCACTGCAGAACGTATTTATTTTAAATGAGAAAGCAGGTTTTAACAGTAGTTTGCTTCCCTTTTCTCTCTCTCTCTCTTACTCTCTCTCTCTCTCTCTCTAAAAGAAAAAAAACATTTACTTACAACTAAAAAGCATTTCCTGACACAACAGAGTACAAACAGATAAAAGTCACCTAGGTGAGCGAAGGGCAGCTCTTCTTTTATTGATTTGTGCGCTAAGGGTAGAGGGTAACAGGAAGGAGGACCTCATGACAGGACATAACTCCTACTAGCTTCATACTTAATGTCCCTGCTCAGACCAGGCTCCGTATTTTTCTAGAGGTCCGTCAATTTGTGTAAACTACGTGGCATTATTCATGATAGAGGTCTGCAGAAGAGGAGGGCTATTGATTTCTAGCACAGGTCCAGCTCTGATTCATAAATCCACTCAGCCACTCGAGACTCCCAGAGGATCTATTATCCACACTGGTCTCCATCCCAAAACAACGGCTCAAGGTGATCACCATAAAAGTGCCAGCCCTTATCGTTTTTCACCAAGACCAGGCTAAATACAAAAGCTTTAGGTTTTCCAGGAACTATGTGATCCAGATCTAAAACTCCTGATATTGTTGATCTTAGCAGACGGGAAGCCTTAAAACTAGGGATGGACAATATATCGATAGCATCTTAGATAGTTTTACGTGATTTTGTTTTTGCAAGAAGTAAGCTCACTGAGATATATGATATATATAATGGTATATATATATATATATATATATATATATATATATATATATATATATATATATATATATAATCCATTATAAATGTCTTTACTGTAACTTTTGATTAATCTAATACGTCCTTGTTAACAAAGTATAGATTAAATTTAAAAAAAAAAAATTACTGACCCCAAACTTTTGAATGGTAGTTTATACATGAAAATGATGAAAGTTTTGATGAAAAATGAACAAACCATTCATTGAACAAGTGAATTACACAGCCAGACTAATAGTGTAAATGGATAAATGGGCTCTCTAAAGCTTTTAATGTGCTACCATTCTGCAGGGGGTTTCTAATGTTTTTTTCAGGTAAGCCGTTTCAGGGTCAGCAGGATGTTATTTGCATTTCACAGGCACTGTTTGCATTATTTGCATTTTGCAGCCTTTACTGTGCAACACAGAAAAATCTAGTGACATTAACCCACATTTTGTGTAAGTCGAACATAAATGCAAGTGTTTTATGAGCTTGAGTTCAAATGTATCACTTGCTGCAATGCTGAATAGAGGGCAGACTATTTCATAGATACCGGAACATTTACAGGTTTTGACAGTGTATTTTAGGAGCACTTTACTTTCTATTTTATTAAGTCTCATTTCTGAGTTTTTATCAAGGTTTTCCCTCCTGAACACACACACAAAGGGCTCAGTGTACGCCTTGGCTCGCCCATTAGGCTTTATGGACAGCTGTATGCACTTTTATTAGCGGGTTAATGGCATTTAAAGGAGCAAGTGCTGAGCTAAATCCACAACATTAAAACCCAGAAAATAGCACTGTGGGATTCTGTCGAGGTCAAACGAAACGGCTGCTCGAAGCAGCATCGAACGCAGCTCAGCTTCGACCCTTGACATCTCTCCTCGGCCGAGCCGTCACATAAAACCGCCCCCGCCGCTAATGCTACGTTCGCGTCAAGCTGAGAATTTCACGAGTGAAAGGAAAATACCCAAACGCTCAGGCATCGAGCATTCAGGCTAAGCCTTAAAACATAATGAGCGGAAGTAACGCAAGCACCGACTGCAATTTAGCGAAAGGAACATCAAGGACTGAGGAGAAACTATTTAGCAGCCTGTGTTCAGACATAATTAGCGGGAAAATGGCGCAACAGGACTTGCCTACTCGCTAGTCTTAATTAGCTCTGCTGCTAAATCTTCCCTGAGAGGTAAACAAAGGCACTAAGCTTGAGAAACATCATATTCAGGTGCCGTTTCTACTGTGCTTCTGTAGATGTGCAACATAAAAGAAGAAGATGCTAAAGCGGTACAGTAACGGTCCCAATGCTGCCTCTGTGATTTTCATTACTTGGCTGCTTCCAATTTGCCCATCTGTCTCCTAATTATTGACTGCATTGGCGACACCGCTTTTGGCTCTGGTAAGCCGCAGGACCACGTTCGCACTCACTCTCCCGTGTCTGTTTTTATTAAACACGGGGGCTTACGGTATGCGCAACGGCTGCTTATTTTTACGGTGGCGGGCTGCTTAATGAAGGATTGCACAACACTGTAAACACAGCTTGACAAATGCGAGATATAAGTACCAGAAAGTCACTTCCGCTGACAAAGTCATGAAGATGATTTCTGGACAGTTGTAAACCCGTTTCCGTACGAAATGAATTGAATTTCTGGGGAGGAAAAGTCAAGCCACGTGCCCTTCTGGTGTGCTTTCAGTGAAATTATGACCTGCGCATTCTCAACAGAACTAGACTCCCCAACCAAGGGGAGAGGCAGATAAGAGATGGAAAAAGGATGGAGTGATGATGGTGCAGAGAGCAATGGAGGATGGGTAAATGGACAGATCGAGCCTTGTGCGAGCATGTGGGCAGAACAGACAGACCCGCATTAGTCTCTGCATTCCTCTTTTGAAAGCTGACCTTCCCAGAATCCCTTTCACCACTGATGCATCCCCGTTATTAAAAAGCACCAGTGCCTCTCTGCTGCCCAATCCGGGACCCTTAGACACTCAGAGGTACCCTATTACGCCCCCAACCCAACCCCAACCCCTTTGCATTTTCCCTCCTCCATTCCAGTCTATCAGAGTGCTTTTTTTCTCTCCGGTAGCACGTTTGCGGTGATGGATGAGCATTGAGCGTCTCTCTGACAGGCCTGCAGCTGATGCCACATAATCACTGTATCACCGTTTAGGCAAAATTACCAAATTATACCAACCCCCTGGAGGCATTGGTGCGAATGACAGGTCCAGCCAACAAAAGAAACACAAATATTCTGGAGTGGCACTGAAAGAAGAGGGGGAGGGATGAAGAGAAGTCTAGAAAACTACAGCTACCAATTAACAGAGCGTTCTGATGGTTTCGGTGACTGCTCGGTAATTACGTTCAATAAGGCAATAGAGCGGCTTTTGATTAGCATGTGGAAACTGAAGTAATTCGTCTCTCTGGATACAGCAGATGGTTTGAGCACATTAAAATATTACTTTAAAGATGCATTACAACTTACGTTGTAATGATAACTTTTAAGTATTTAGTTAGCATGATTACTGTAACTAATGATAACTTCGAGCATTCAAATGATCAACAAAACTGCTGTGCATGAATGTTTAGTTCTTTACATTGACATGAAATCTGCAATAGGTGATCCATCCAATCCATCAAGTTTACAAAGCTTCAAACGTAAAGATTTTTCAGTTATTTTTAGTGTTTAGTGCAACAATTAATCGCATCCAATTTTAGTTTACATAATACATGTCAGTGCGCTGTGTATATTTATTATTAATATATATAAATACACACACATGCATGGATATATTTAAGAAAAAATATGTTGTTTATATATTTATGCATATTTAAAAATATATTTACATATATAATATTAATTTTACCAACAAAAATATATACATGTAAACGCATTCAAATATTTTCAAAATATATACTGTATGTGTGTATTTTTATATACATAATAAATATAAACAGAACACAAATATATATTACGTAAACAAAAACTTTTGTTAAAAGTTACTCGCGATTAATCATTGCACAGCACTAATTATTTTAAAAACTTTGGTCAAACCCTTATTTAAAAAAATGGTTTTGATAATTCTCCTAAAAAAAATTCACAGTTTTGTACACAAATTCAAATTTGAATTGCAATTCTGCATTCCAATTTCCAACCTCAAGCATTTAAAAGCATTTTAATTCAGTTCTGAATGGCACACAACCCTGGTGCTAACAACAGGATATGACAACCTGCAAGACTCCGCACTGCCGGACTCTGGTTTTCCACTAAAGTTTGAAACAACTTTATGTGTGTAGGTGACATTTACGATGTGCCCACTTGCTGTTTCCAGAGCCACCAGCCAACATGTTCTTTTCTGCTCTGCAAACGACTGCTGAATTATAGGGGGCCCACGTCACCATTTCATAAAGTCGCCTGAAAACACAAGAGCACTTAAACCATACAGCAATTTATTTCTCGCATGATTCGGGATATGAAAGGAGAAACAAACGTATACCTTAATTTCTTTGTTCTCTTTAAGCGGCTAATGTGTGTCATGAAACTTCCCCAACGGAACATTGTCGAACGTGCCTGCTGCTTTTTGTGAAAAAAAAAAAAAAATGTTGTAATAACATTAAAACTTTCAGATTCTGTTTAGCAATTGCCATGGAATATTCTTCTACATTTGCCAGCAACAAAGCATTTTCCACAGTTGCATAATGAAAATGTATCATATTAGAGCACCTATTCAGTGCTGAGCTATCAAATAATTCTAAACCATGAGTAGCTGAGAAAAAAAAAGGACCTGAGGCAAAACTCTGACTAAAGCGTGAAGTGAGAAATTTTGATTCAGGAAGATCACACATAGCACCGTGGGCCACTTCAACAAATGGAGAAACAGCTCTCTGAATCCTAACATCCAACATGAAGGAATTTCCTCTAATGTTTCTTCTTCTTCTTTCAATAGAGCTTGTACACACAAAATACACTAACATACACTCAGAAGTAAATAACTATGCTTACAAAGGGACAATGCGGAAAGTTTCAGTCATGTGCTAAAAGGGGGGCAAAAAAAGGGCAGAGTAACAAATTGATGATGGAGAGAGCCATAGGCAGACCAGCAATAACCAAATTAAAGTAGACAATCATCTTTGCAGGAGCATCAGAGGTGCCCAATCAGATGACAGGAGGGAGCTCCGGGTGACAAGCACAACCCAGTGAACCGATAATGATTTGGAGGGATAATTTAATCTAAATGAACTATGTGTCACTTATCAATAGTGGGTACTTTGGCGTAATTAATTTTCATTTGCAGAGGCAAACAGACGGTCCTTGAATGAATCAGGACATACGAGTGATTTCTCATCGCTAACCCACCCGAATTCATCACACTCGCTAAGACATGTGCTAATGATTAGTATTATTGCTCCAGGTGTGTTTACTGTAAATATCAAAGTCCTGGCATCTGGCTCGAGGTGAGAGTTTGACGCTGATGGAGATGATGACGAGACGACCTTCAAAACTGACTAATAAACACCGCAGTGCGTCTGATCCAACGCAATTTAACTTTTCGCTGTAATTATCAAATTTTTTATGCTGTGAGTTAGTAAATTGTTAATTGGTTTTGAAGACAGCAAACTGAGAAGGTAGTTATTTTACAAACAGAATGAGACTTTGAAAATAGAAACTGGGCGTTTGATTAGAATAAATCTTAAAATATAAAAAGTAAACTAAAAAGCACAAATAATGTCTAGCAGACAGCTAGAAAGAGAAAGGAAGAGAGAGAGAAATTCATGAGTCACTATGAATAGCTCATCGTGGCAAAAGAACAACTGGCTCAGTCATGACCGCCCATATTTGAGATAATTATCCATTAACTTGTTGAACTGAGCCCATGAACATGACATTACTCGCACACCGGTCCTACTCTTGATCAAGACCTTTCTCAGTCTGTGCTTACATAGAAGGAAAACGCACATGAAAGTATGAATATATATTCTGTGGTAGCTCATCATATGAGGCTGCAACTAGTATTGGAAATGCAAATAATGTTTACATCACAGCAAATATTCTACACAGCTTAATTAGGGGTACATTTAGAATTTGACAATGTGATGAAAAAGGTTTTCCTTTTTCCCCAAAAACCCAAACATGACCCATAGCTGCTTTGAAACAATATATATTGTATAAAGTGCTATATAAGTAAAGGTGATCTGTAGAAATACGTGCATAAAATACCATCTATGTTTGCTATTGTATATATTTGCTATTGTAACTTAGTTGACATTTTTAGTGTTTTGGGCCTATACTCAACATGGAAGCCTAGAACTACTGAGTATATGGTATGTTTAAAAATATATTTTTAGAAAAAAAAACAAGTTTTAGTTAAATTGTCTTTGCAGCAATAATACTTGTGTAACACTGTTGACAGTCAATTAATCCACTCTTGACACAGGTTTGCTAGTTTAACCAGTATTAGTAGAAAGAGAGAGAATATAATGTCTAGTGTTTCATCCATGTGCTTCTAGAGCAAATATCATCATACTGTGCAAATTATGTGAGAATGGGACAAACCATTCCTTTTTGAGCGGGGGTTTTCTAGTGGGTAACTTGGCTGACAATGGTTTTTCGGACAATAAACAATTATAGCGCACACCCAAATGTCTTGACAAACCTAATCTAACTGAAGGCAAAACTATTAAATTAATTTATATTTGTGGTAATTTTCATGCTTAAATGCAAAGTAGAACCAGGGTTGAATACCAGGGTTGTATGTGATATGAACATCATTTTTAAACAAAAGATATGAATTTTTCAATATATAGTAGTGTGATATACAGACTTGAATTCATTTGCTTTGACAGTAAATGTTATTTTGACATGATTTTGAAATGAAACCATCATTATTAGATTCATAAGAATAATTTTTGTTCAGCAAAAGACTTATGAATCACATAATATATCACTAACTGTATTTAAAAAGGAAACCTTATACATATTCCCTACAGATTTAACTTACAGTTATTCTTAACACAAGGCAGGCTGTTATATTTCTATGGCATTGTGTTCTAGATGATTACTTCTAATTTCAGTTAAAAGCAAACATCCTAAATCTATGAGTATTAGTTTTACCTCTCTTATCTGTCTTCTCTCATTTCTCCTTGCCTAGAGGACAACTTAAGTAAAAACTGGCATAGCCTACCCGCCTCTCTCTCCTAATCTATTTTTAGTTTTGTTTCTTTCAAGTTTGCACGCAGATAAGATGCTGAAAGCTATAAAACTTTCACTGCATTAATTTCAAAGGCATTCAGAGCGCTTTTGAGCGACTCGATAATAAAACGCTCCCTCCATGAGCAGCCTGTCTGAAACTGCAAGAGCTAATCATCGAGCTGGCGACCCCTGCGTGTCTGTGGTCAAAGTTGAGACAGACCAAACAGGCTGTGCTCCTCACTCGAACTCTGAGGCTTGTTTCAGCCTTGGTCACCACTCACTTAAATCATTTCTGTCCATCCATCACGCTGTGCCTCTGACACGCACTAATAGCAGGGTGTTTGAAACACAACATCTGCAGGGACGTCTTTTGCCCTTTCTGAAACCCCAGATGCATTAAATGGGGCCCCCCACAGCCCTGCAATTGCTAGAACTAGGAGTCTAGGGTATTTATTATAAACAAACACAATAAAAGATTTAAGAAGATAAAAGCATGAGAAAAGACTTGTATTGAAAGATTGGGAAATTTATTTCCTTTATTAATCTTTTCAATGCTCATCTGGTTTAAATAACGGTGTTATGTTTATGTGTTATAATATAAATATAACACCACTGGTATCTATGGAAGCCTGTTTCCACCACTGAATAAAAAATGAAAAGGTAATTGTGACTTTTTTTCCTCGCACATGAGAGTTTACATTTCACAAGAATTCTTTTTTTCCAGAATTGCCTGATACAAACTTGTAATTCTGACTTTTTTTGTCTTAGAATTATGAGATATAAACTTGCAACTGCAAGTTAAGTCAGAATTGTGAGATATAAACACACAACTGCGAGTTATAAAGTCAGAATTGCAGTGAGTTTAATTTTGAATTTATATCTAAAAAGTCTGGCTTCATTTCTCAGAATTGCAAGTTTATATCACACAATTCTGAGAAAAAAAAGTCAGAACTGCTAGATATAAACTCGCATTTGCGAGAAAAAAAGTCAGAATTACGAGATACAACCTTGCATTTGTGAGTTTATATCCAGCAATTCGAAGGAAAAAAAAGTCAAGAATTGTGAGTTCATATCTTGTGAGTTTAATTCTGAGTTTATATTTCACAATTCTGGCTTCATTTCTCAGAATTACAAGCTTACATCACAACTCTGGAAAAAAGGTCTGAATTGCAAGTTTATATCACACAATTCTGAGCAAAAAAAGGTCAGAACTGCTAGGTGTAAACTCGTATTTGCAAGAAAAAAAGTCAGAATTGCGAGAAAAGTCAGAATTGCTAGATATGAACTTGCATCTGCGAAAAATTCAGAATTGCGAGAGACAAACTTGCATCTGTGAGTTTATATCTCGCAATTCTGAAAAAAAAAAGTCAGAATTGCTAGATCTAAACTCGCATTTGTGGGAAAAAAAAGTCAGAATTGCGAGAAAAGTCAGAATTCTGGCTTCATTTTTCAAAATTGCAAGTTTATATCACAACTCTGGAAAAAAAAAGTCTGAATTGTGAGTTTATATCACACAATTCTTAGAAAAAAAGTCAGAATTCCTAGATCTAAACTCACATTTGCGAGAAAAAAAGGCAGAATTGCTAGATATGAACTCACATCTGTGAGAAAATTCAGAATTGCGAGATACAAACTTGCATTTGCAAGAAAAAAAAGTCAGAATTGCGAGAAAAGTCCGAATTTCTACATATGAACTTGCATCTGCGAGAAAATTCAGAATTGCAAGATACAAACTTGCATTTGCGAGTTTATATCCCACAATTCTAAGGAAAAAAGTCAGTATTCTGAATTTCTACATTTTTTTTTATTCAGTGGTAGAAACGGGCTTCCACAGGTAACACATACGGTATAAGACATAATATAAATTGCGTTTCAAGATTTCAAAATTTTAAAACTTTAATAAAATAATAGTCTGTTCATAAAAATACAATTCTCCACTGCAGTGTTTTTTTTTGTTTGTTTAACCTAAAGTGGTGTTACTAATGACTTGACTAAGCAAACATGGAATTTGTTGTCATATATTTTCGTTATCGATTATCACCAATCAGCTGTAGCAGCAGGTAGCGAGTTTTTTTGAGTGCTAAAATGATTCTGGCAACAGCTTAGGTGCTACGTTGGCAATGTTCAGCACTAGACAGGGAAACAAACATGTTTGAAAGCACTGTAAAGATCAGACCGATGTCTAACATGATGTCGTGACCACAACTGACTCAAAACCACTATTATCGAACGATCTTCACAAACAAAAACAGAAAACACACGTGACCATGAATCCTTTAAGAATGTGTACTGTAGTCTCTGCGAATTTCAACACCAGCGCATAACGTATTATTTAGAGCATACATTGAGGTTTTATCTTAAAGAAATTGAGAATAAAAGCCAAACAGAACAATAAATGACATTGAAAGGATTTTGAACTGTCAATCTGTGGCTGCCTCAGGGAGAAAAACAAGCAGCAAAGAGAGAGTGGGTGATTTCAGACAAGATCTGTGAGCAAGAGTCCCTCTCTTCCTCCTCCGTTCTCCTCCATCCTTTCTTTTTCTCATCTGTCTTAAACGTACCTCAGGGACGTTAACTTTTTTTCCCAGGCAGTCCTTTGGCTTTAACAATTAATGTGCTGGGGCTCCACAGTGACAGCTGATGCTAAATACTGCACAGTTTTGTTTACGTAGAAGCGCATTAATAAAGATGAGACCCTGCTGGGTTTGAGGAGAAGAGACGAAGAAGAAACTAGAAGAAAGAGAAGAGGAAGAGGATAAAATCAGTTTCCTCCTCCATTCTGTCAAGTAGCCCACACCATTTTGGGCTGCTGAAATATACCCTGCAGTGTTAAATACAGAGCATTAGACAGCATGTGCTCATTTTAAAGTGATATTAAGTACATATATTTCCAATTGATCACAGCAGATATGACGCAGAAAGCATAATAATCGAGCATACACTAGTAAACAATCAGATTTCACCTTGAACACCTTGTAAACACCTTTTGACAGGAAAAAAAAGAAGATTTGATGTAAAAGAGTAAACTGCAGTACTCCTACAGGAACATGAGTGTAAACTAATACATCAAAGTCAGAGATGTGTCCTTGGTCAAACATTGAACTCTCGCTACATCCATGCAAACAAACTAAACCGTACTTTGTTTTCTTTAAAATGAAAACAGGATGGAGGGAAAAATCACATCTGCAAACTTAAAAAAGGATCTGCTGTTGTGTGATGGTTCAATAATTCATAACAATGCTTCATCTAATGTTTCCGTCTGTTGATTAGCCAGAGTATTTATGACCACATTGGCAAAGTGTTTTGAAGTGATATTCAAGCACCATCAACTGTTGCATTAATATTTGATATTTTCGAAAATGATCTTTGTCCTTTTTTTAATGTGTCGAGAGACAAAGGGTTGTTTTAGGGATATGATGGATATAGAAGTACAGAATTTTGTTAAAACGGAAATTTATGCAGAAACTCTAGACAATAAATATGCACTCCATAAAAACAAAACCACTCGCACGGTATAAACCTTTACCCTCTGTTCAACTTTTAGCAGAATATTTCAGGTTAAATACATGTTTTGTGAAATTATTTTAATTATGGAACTGAATGGGCCTACTCATTTTTTTTTTATTTTTTTTTTTTAAGTATAGCCATAACTTGTTAAAGGGGTCATCGGATGCTAAGTTCACTTTTTCATGTTGTTTGAACATTAATGTGTGTTGGCAGTGTATGTACAAATCTACCCTATAATGATAAAAATCTATGCAGTGGTTTTTAATTAATCTGTAAAAATAATATCCCCTTTTTCAAATCGAGCCGTTCTCAGATGCCCGTCACACCGACAGAGGCCGCTCCCACAATAGATGATTGACATGAGCTCTTACCTTAGACCAGCTGTCACAGTCCAGTAACTTTCCATGTTTTGATGCCAGAGCAGGGATGTAAGTTAGACAAGAATTTCTCCGATTGAGCGATTGAGGTGTTGTGTTGCTGGATGTAATAATGAACATAGTGATCGTCATTTACTCCCGACATCTGAGCCGCTGAAGATGCAGTAGATTACGTTTGTTTGTGAAGGGAATGCGCCTCCCGATCTACATATATCCGTCTATGTTCGCGCGAATCATTCATCATTCAGAGCACATTTGCATTTAAAGGAACAACCCCTTAGAATGAGATGATTTTTGCAGAGCTGATTTTGGCAACGTAAAAAGGGTGTTGTTTTACAAAACCATTGAGAATTTTTAATCAAAGTATATTAGAGACTTTTCATTAAGACCCTAAAGAATCATATCAACTTGTGGAAAATGGGCATCCGATGACCCCTTTAACACAATTCAGATTTTTTGTCTTCACAAATTCAAGTTCATATCTTGCAATTCTGACATTTTTTCTCATAAATGCGAGTTTAAATCTCGCAATTCTTACTTTTTTCTCAGAATTGCGTGATACAAACTCACAAATCTGATATAAACTCACAATTCAAAGACTTTTTTTTTTCTCAGAATAACCAGTCTATATCTCACAATTGTGACTTTTTTTCAGAATTGCGAATTTATATATTTAAATTCTGACTTTACAACACATAATTGGGAGTTAAGTCAGAAATGTGAGATATAAACTTACAATTCTGAGAACATCAGTCTTTTTCCCCCTACTTTATAACTCGCAACTGCATGTTATATCTCACAATTCTGAGAAAAGTCAGTAAAGTCATGCAATAAAAAAAAGAAGTCAGAGTTGCGAGATATAAACTGCCATTTGCGAGAAAAAAGCCAGAATTGCTAGATGCAAACCTGCATTTACGGGAAAAGGCAGAATTATTTACATCTCACAATTCTGACTTTATAACTCGTAACTGCAAGTTTATATCTCAATTCTGAAAAGAAAAGTCAGAAATGCTATTTTGTATCACGCAATTCTGAGGAAAAAAGTCAGAACTGCGAGTTTGAATCAATTCTGAATTAAATAAAAGTAAAAAGAAAAAAAAAAAAAAAACTTCTGTGTAAAATTATATCCAATTTTACAACTTAATTGCCATGATAAGAAAATTCCATAAACACTAAAATGCTAAAACAAATGTAAAATCATGATTAAACAGCTGAAATGACATGTTTTACCAATTTTATAAATCTAATAAAATCACCACATTTTGTCTTTTAAATACTTAAAGTAAATAAATAAATGAAATAAAGTGGTAGAACAATAATGCTGTAGATTAAGCTCAACTTGTACTAAACTTGAAATATTCCTTTAAGAAAAACAAAATGAACTCCTTAACAAATTCCATATGCTTTATCATACAGCTGGCCTCAGAATATTATACAGTGCAGTAACTTTCTAAGTAATACAATTTTTCAAGCGTGCACCTTTTCGGAAGATATGATTTACTGAGCAGGACCAACCCTCAAAAAAGGCTATTGTCCTAAATAAATCACTGGCTTCATTGTCAGATTGAGGTAACACACGCAGTTTTATTTAGTGCCTTTTTCCGCTATGGTGGGAGGATAATTACTGTCATTTATTAATAATCCCAGGGCCAGTCTTCAGTAATGTGTGCCACATGTGACAGCCTGATCCTACAAGTGTCCCATTTGCCTCTGAGATACACAAGTCTTGGTTCTATCTAAACCAAAAAAAGTGAGAAAGCATGAAAAGAAAAACTGAGAAGAAAGAGGTCTGCTGATCACTAATAGCGCCCAATTTTCTTGTCTTTGGCAAGAGAGAATCAAATGATGGGAACAGCAATCCAAAAGGGCACTTTTTTAGATGTCACATCCCATCGGCTTCAAGTAAAGTATGTGTATGAGAAAAAGACCCGGGCTAGCTGGGTTTTAGCTCATTACTTGCAAGCACTTTCCTGAGACTGACGGTGGGTTGTTTCTTCTTGGCATTCAGAGTCTCTGTCCAAACACAAGGAAGCATTTTATCCCTTAGGCTTTGTTTTTCCTCCCCTCTCTTTTGCGTTTAATTTCGACATTAGCTAAGGCAATATAATTTGCCATCCGGTGACCTTGACAGATTGTAGCAGGGACGTGGGCCAGCGCCGATGCCTTTGAGGAATGAGCATTTGATGAGTGGAGGAGTTTAGCTCACTAGGTACAACTTTAACTGAATTCCCCTTCCAGAGCTTTCAGCTCCTTCCTGACCACACAAATCCTGCCATTTATTTGTCCAATTTTGCTTTTAATCAACACTGAAAGCCTTTGAGATACAAACAGGTATAAAAACATGCTGAAGACAAACAGATATCTAATTAAATCTGTTATCTTTTCACCATCTGGGACGAGGACAATGGCCTTTTACTCATCCTGCCAAATTGAATTTATTCATGAAATAAGCTAAACAGACAAAAAGGCATCTTAAACAGTGTTATTTTCACTGTATTGGAAAAAATGAACAGTATATTTAAATATATTTTAAACTAAACTTATACTAGCCCATTTAAAAGGACTAATACTTACTATTATTGTTTTTGTTATTGTTATTATTTTGTTATCAACAGTTAATTGCCTGTTATTGCTAATATATTTCTGACAAACAATTAGCTAGTAAAATTAAATAATTATAAAATAAAATAAAATAAAATAAAATAAAATAATCTCACCAGGCCAGCAGGACAAATTAAAAAATTGAGATCTGTCATGGGCTGTTTGTTTATAAAAGAGCAAAATAATAAAATAAAATGATATAAATTATATAAATAAGAAAGGACTACTACTACAATTAATTACTATTATTATTTTTGTTACTTTTATTAATAGTTAGCTGCCTGTTATTGCTAATATATATTAAAATAAAATAAAATAAAATAAAATTAAATTAAATTAAATTACATTAAATTACATTAAATTAAATTAAACAAATCTCACCAGGCCAGTAGGAAAAAGAAAGAAAAAGAAAACTAAGCAAAAAGATGCCAATAAACTAAGATGAATCTTTCAGTGGCATCTTCTTTCAGTGCCTCAGTCTATGAGGCAGTCTCAGGTCAACTGAAACTAGAGGAGGAAATGCAGGAAGGAAGCGTGGCCTTGCACACTGTAAGATCTCGTTCTCGTCAATTCCAGAGGGAAGAGAGCAGCCTGCAGGTAAGACTCCAGAAAAGGTTGAGGTAGTATAGCTCCCCCTCTCTGCCTCTCCACCAAAAAGAGAGGGGGATACATTTCTATGAGAGCAGATTGGAGGGAAAAAGCGCTCGTGTTCTGGCAAATTATGGAAGCATAAAAAGCCCATGCTGGAAATATTTGACTATGCCAAGATATAAAAGGTAAAAGGACCATCTGTGCCATTTGCATCCCGCTCTCCCTGGTTGTCTCTGTGGCGCAGCAGAGTAAACCATCTCGCAGCAGATGCCGATGGAACGCAAACATACAAGTTAGTGATGCTGAGAGAGCTTGTGTGTCCAATCAGAACGAGCCTCAGAGATGATAAATATGCATTATAATGTGCTGCAAGTTGCAAGTATAACCATGGCAACTGTCCCAGCCTGTTTTGTCTATGCTGTGTTGTTTGTGGTGAATGGTGAGCTTCCTTCCTCTGCTACCGTAAAGACCATGCCATAATGAAGCTGTTTTTGAAGACTTGAATGCATTAGATTCAGCACTGCATTGCAATTCTCTTTCATATTATTAATGATCTTCAAATTCTTAATTTGAAATGATTATGAAATCTGTTTCTTGAAATGATACCCAAGAAGCAAAATGCAAATATAAAATAATCATGATAAGTTATAAATAGACTTTAAAAGGGAGGAGAAAATGCTTCCCATATCTTTTACTGTTGACATCAAAAGCTAAGCATCAGTACTTCGCTTCAAATGTACATGACATTTAAGATTAATAAAATATTAAGCACAGTGTTTGTTCTAATAATAAAAATGTAGTCAATTTAGTACATTTTAGCTGATATTGCTGTTCTGGTATTAATAAAATTGCTCATAATTGGTTCTAGGGACATTTTTGTTTCTTTTGAGTAATAAACAAGTTACTGTGTTGGGCCACCACTTGACATCCAATATAAAATTTTTGTCCTGGAGCAAAACCAGCTTAGAGGCGCTAGCCTACAATTAATTATACTAATCTGATAGAAACTTCAGTTGGAGACACAGCGTGACTTATTTGTAAAGCGTGATTTCTATAAACTACAAACAAAGCAGTGAAATAGACTTTCTGCAATTATTGAATGAAGGCGCTCAACAACATATTCTGAAATGATAAAAAGAAAATAAAGAAAATAAAAACACAGACAGTCTCAGAATGGATGTGTGGGTAGAAATTAGTCACAGAAGAGTAAATGCTCAACACAAGAAAACCAAACGATGGGTAGAGTATAAAGAGAGAGAGGGAGGGAGGGAGGAAGAGAAGCGAGGGAAAGCTCGAAGACTTCCAGTAGATGTCGGCTTTGACAGAGAAATAATGAAGTGACATGATGCTGATGCAGAAAGAGACAAAATGCAGCTTACTCGTTTGATGTTTTTAGGGCTGATGAATCTCCTACGGGCTGAAGAGGAGACATACAGTATGTTCCCCTTGCCGAGATTCTGCCTTTCCACTAATGAATCACATCATCCAGCCATAGAGGATTCGATAAGCCTATAAAAAGCTTTAGCTCAGGCATCACTGTCTGAAAGATTGCTTCAAGGTTGCTGGATGCTGTTACATCCAATTCAATTGTTTTAGCTCAGAAGTGACATAACATTAAATCAAGGACAGTAGAGGAAGCCACAGAGCTTCTCATTTAGTCAATATCAGCATCTTGTTAGAAAAGACAGGTAGTAGAACACAAAACACCTAACAATGTTTGCAAGATATTTCAGATGCTCTGCATTTCAATAACTGAAATACCAAAATACAGAATAGCAAAAAAAAGAGGTATGACTGTACACATTTAAAAAAGCTAGAGGAAGCACAAAGGAATTGAACATACCACAACAGTAAACCAATGTTTTTCTTTATATGGAAAAACTACTTAAAAAACAGTGCAGGTAAAAGAATACAAGAATGTAACCTTAAGGTGGTTAGATGGTCTCCTATCCTGGCTTAGCTTGCTAGATGTGCTTGTTTTGCTAGTTTTAGACAGGTTTTGGACACTAGTCATCTGGTAAGGCTGGAAAACCAGCTGGCTAACCAACTAAACCAGCTTAACCAGGCTGGGAGACTAGCAATTACAAACTAAACTAGGCTAACCAGGCTGGGAGACAAGACAGCTTAACTAAAGACCAGCAAACTACATTATTTAAGAACACTAGTCAGCTGGTAAAACTGGAAGATAAGATGATCAGCCAACTAAACCAGCTTAACCAGACTGGGAGACAAACTAACTTAACTAAAGACCAGCAAACCACATCATTTAAGAACACCAGTCAGCTGGTAAAACTTGGAGATAAACTAATCACCCAACTAAACTGGCATAACCAGGCTTGGGGACAAGGTAACTAAATCATTGAAGAGCACTAGTCAGTTTGTAAGGCTGGAAGACAAGCTGGTCAGCCAACTAAACCAGCTTAACTAGGTTGGGAGACTAGCTATAACCAACTACACCAGCTTAACCAGGCTGGGAGACAAGGTAATTGACTAAAGACCAGCAAACTACATCATTTAAGAGCACTAGTCAGCTTGTAAGGTCCAGCCTTACCAGCTGACTAGTGCTCTTAAATGATGTAGTTTGCTGGTCAGCCAATTAAATCAGTGTAACCAGGCCGGGAGACTATCTATTACCAACTAAACTGGCTTAACCAGGCTGGGAGACTATCTATTACCAACTAAACCGGCTTCAAACAGACTGGGAGACAAGGTAAATTCAATAAAGACCAGCAAACTAAATCATTCAAGAGCACTAGTCAGCTGGTAAGGCTGGAAGACAAGCAGGTCAGCCGACTAAACCAGCAACCAGACTGGGAGACTAGCTATTACCAAATAAACCAGCTTAACCAGGCTGGGAGACTATCTATTACCAACTAAACCGGCTTCAAACAGACTGGGAGACAAGGTAAATTCAATAAAGATCAGCAAACTAAATCATTCAAGAGCACTAGTCAGCTGGTAAGGCTGGAAGACTAGGTATTACCAACTACACAGGCTTAACCAGGCTGGGAGACAAGGTAACTTAACTAAAGACCAGTAAACCACATTATTCAAGAACACTAGGTGAGCTAGTAAGACTGGGATACCAGCTGGATTACCAACTAAACCAGCTTAACCAGGCTGAAAGACAAAGTAACTTAAATGAAGACCAGCAAACTACATAATTTAAAAACACTAGCCACCTGGTAATGCTGGGAGAAAAGATGGTCAACTAACTAAAACAGCATAACCAGATTGGGAGATTAGCCATTACCAACTAAACCATCTTAACCAGGCTGGGAGACTAGCTATTAACAATTAAACCGGTCAAACGAGGATGGGAGACAAAGTTACATAATTAAAACCTGCAATCTACATAATTCAATGCACTTGTCAGCCAGAAAGGCTGGGATAAAACCTGGTCAGCTAACAAAACTTTATCTAAAGGCCAGCAAATTACATCATTTAAGAACACTAGTCAGCTAGAAAGGCTGAGTTTCAAGATGAATTACCAACTAAACCGGCTTAAACAGGCTGGAAGATTAGATAACTTAACCAGTAAGTTACAATAAGACCAGTAAACCACATCATGTAAGAGCACTACACAGCTGGTAAGACTAGGAGACCAGCAGGTTGACCAAGTAACTAATCACATAACTGACTAAACACAAGCTTGATGTGGCTGGGAGAGCAGTTAAACCAGCTAAGACCTGCAATTCACCATCTAATGGGGTTTAGCAGAGCAATGACCTTGTTTATCTACATCAGACCACCTCAGGAGAATCTCATAGATTAGAGTCCGTTAATGTTTTAAGCACATCTTCACCACAGCAGGCGGACAGCACGACACAAGACACCCTCTCGCATTCTAAATCCCGCGACGCCGCCTCGTAGCAACGCAGTCTTCCAACCGCTACCAGTGTGATGCTCATCATCACTCACATGAGTCAGAGAATGCCATAAGCTAATGGAATAAATCAAGGATGAAATATCAATCAAATTACAAACTAATAGTTCCCTTAATGTCTTTGTTGGAGTACAGATGGCCCCTTCAGCCAGCCAAGCACACCACAGCAAGTCATCATGATAATCAGCGCACTAATAATACCACTCCATTAATCACACATACGCGCTCGAACTGCATCGCTGCAAACAACGGGTGCTCTGCCGCAGGAATATCACAAAGTTGAAGCATGGTAACACTCACTCATTACACTGGTAATTAACTCTTCTCTAGAAGTCATGATTGTTGTTTAAAAAACTACAAAGTAAGATATCCGATGAGGGGGTTTGCGAGCGCTGCTGTTCCCTTGGCTTCTGCATACAGTGGTCTTCATTGCATGCAAAATAATAAAATGAAAAATAAAGGCAACATGCTAATACTTACATTTAGCAGGGAGGTCGTAGCCGCAGGTGATCTTGGCTTTTCCAGTGTCACAGCCGTTTAACGAGTGGCACTCTTCATACAGGAGATGACCCGCGGCTCTGTGTATGCAGCCATCCACTGAAAGAGAGAAACACAGCACTCATGTGACAACAGAAATATTTGTTGAAATATTAAAGTTTTTTCCCAAGCTGAAATACAAATGCTGCCATTTATTCACTGACATCCGGAACCACAAAAGAATTGTCGCGGACAACAACAGTTTATATTCTGTGACAATGCCTGTCTATGCCCAACAGGGACTAAAAAAAATAACAAAATATTAGATTCCTAAAAACATTCTGCTTTTGTGTTCCACAGAAGACTGGAACAAGATTTGGAACAATATGAAGAATGTATAATGATTTCAATTCTGTACAAAATAAAACAAAATCAAAGATTTTAAAGGGATGTTGTCAGTCTTTGTGGAAGAAGGAGGCATTAACTTTAAACTATTGATACTAAACCACTTTTGTAAATCTGTATAAAATGAATGTTTTTTTTGTCTTGAAGCTTTTGTTTGGTGTGTTGTTTTGCTCCCCCTTGGTTGTCGCCACCTCCCGATGTTTTCATTTCACATGGGTAAACCCAGGATGCCTCTGACTAATGGTACAGCTCACATGAGTAGGCAGAGAAATAAAAATCCAACTCGTTTCCCTCCCTCTAAAAGCCCATGACCCATTATCAATCACACAGAAACATCATAAAGGTAGAGTTATGAGAAAAATAAATAAATCTGCAGAACATGTAAGCAGAAATATGCAAACAGACGCAGAGCTCCTGTACTCGAATCTCAAGAAGAACATTAGAAAAGAGAACATGAAATTATAACTGACCCCAAGTACAGTATGTACTGTACACATGTCAAGGAAAAAAAAGTTTTCATAATCTTTCATCAAAATGTAATACCTTTTTCAATATCTGAAATACATTATCTGCCCACCTAATGTAACCAAAGACGACGTTGGAGAAAACTTTAACCAATTATAGCAGTCTACCTTTCACAACCCAATCAAATCTAGCTCCTTCCAACATTTTTATAGCTGCATATACGAGCAATATGACGGCTGTGATTCGGCCATAGGCAATATCTCAAGTCTACGAATGTGATATTGCATTTATACAACAGTTCGACGGCACGAGTCTGTAAATAAACAAAACAACGGAGTCTCTTTAAAAGCCCTCTTCTGTGCAGAACTACTTCCTTCCGCCACAGAGTCAAATCAAAGTTTGACAGTTGAACAGTTGAGCTCAAGCCTCCGTTACTAATTTCAAAATGTCACTTTAGAACTAGTAACGAAGGAATGTTGAGTTGCTTCATTGAAAGCTTACTGTATTACTGCATTAAAACCTCACTGTATCATGTATGAGTATTATGAGAGATGGACTGAGCGAGTGTGATTAACGTAACTGCATCTGATAGAGCATTCATTCATATTCACGATGAAAGCGTTATGTTTGTGGTAACGTTGATATTCTTTCATTTGTAAAGCGCGATTTTGCTGCTCAGTGCATTTGTTCGGTGCGTCAAGCGGTTGTTTATGCTAAAATAACTTACGCTTAAAACCTTTTTAGTATACAAGTCTTTACCAGAGTCTCTTTTTTTTTTTACTGCTGACTCACTCATAAAAACAGTCTCTTGTCGCCATCTGAAGGCGGAACAATGTAAATAAAATCACTATCTCACGCAGAGTTTCTCAATACTAAACGCTATTATTAAATATATTGTTCATATAAAATATTATTTATCGAATAATAATATTACTAAACAACGAAAACAGCCATTAAAAAAGGCTAGGCAATTCAGTCAAAAGTAAAGGCGTTCTGATATACAGTAATAAATTTACATATAAATGAGATTTTGCCAGAACTACTGCTCGTTAGATTTAGCCCAAAACGAATTTTATCTCATGTTTAACCACTACAGAGATATTAGAGCCAGAGGTACATTCCAGAAGATCTGGCCGAGTTAAGGCTTCTCTCAACGCAGAAGGGTCACTAACTCCCTGGAGCTCACGCGTCCGAAAACATAGAGGCAAATTTTCAAATAGACGTTATCTTTATTAACAAACGGCATATTTGAACTATAAACAAGTACATTCTCACCTGAAAACCTCTTAAAACTACCTTCCGTGACACAGAAACAGTAATATTTACAAAACATACTGGATTTGGGCCGTGACACTTGCTGTAAGTAGTACCGCAAGCGGAGTGATAAATTACAAACGGTGAAACGGCTGCTGGAGTTCTGTTGGACTCTCTTATATCAAACTCTTATCAGCCAATCAGATTCGAGGACCAGAGAGCACTGTTGTTATTAAAGAGATTTAATACTTAAATGTGACCCTGGACCACAAAACCAGTCATAAGGGTCAATTTTGGGTCAAATTGAGATTTACACATAATGTAAAAGCTGAATAAATAAGCTTTCCACTGATGTATGGTTTGTTAGGACAATATTCGGCCGAGATAAAAACTATTTGAAAATCTGGAATCTGAGGGTGCCAAAAATCTAAAATCGCCTTCAAAATTGTCCAAATGAAGTTCTTAGCAATGCATATTACTAATCAAAAATGAAATTTTGATATATTTATGATCAGAAAAGTACAAAATACATCCATGGAACATGATCTTTACTTCATATCCTAATGATTTTTGGCATTAGAGAAAAATCTATCATTTTGACCCATACAATGTATATTTGGCTATTGCTACAAATATACCCGTGCTACTTAAGACTGGTTTTGTGGTCCAAGGCCACAAATTTTGGGGAAAATATTAAAGCAATTGTATTCTGTGTTTAGACATGAATGATATGTCAAATCATGCATTTTTCATGAGAGCTATGTTATTATCTTTCTAAATCCGATTTTTATTTATTGCCTGGCAGACAACATAAAAACGTCAACCATTCGGGGACATATTTAAGACAAGATCAAGCTATTTTTCTACATAAAGCATAAAAATGTAGTTACATAATATTTCACAACAAAATGTCACACTATTGACATTAAACGCGTTCAAAGGGTGTTCATGTTGACTTTGAACAAATGAAGAAAAATCATGCCTGTTTTAAAACAGCTTCATAATCTGTGATTGATTGAACGCCCCAGCCAACAGGTCGTGATACATGTGACCTAAATGTATGTTTTAGCTGCTGCCACTGATCTGGTTTGCACAGAGATGAACAGCATGTCATAAAGGAGATCAGTCTCAGTACGCTAATGACACAAGTAGATGAGAGGCAATAAAGATGACAGACAGCCCGCTGTTACAGAAGAGAGGATGAGCTCCAGCTAAATTTCATGATCGACCTGATCCACTCGCTCATTCATTGTGCAATGACGTTGTAAAAGAGTGCGAACAGTTTCGGCAAAAAGCAAAGCCCCATTTTTCTTGCTCCTCTTCTTCTTTCGTCAGTTGACAAAAACTACACGCAGGTTTTTCGTCACCATTTTCTTTAGGAGACACCAGCTGGAGGGAAGATTTTTCCACTCCGATCAATCATCTTTAATGGTCTGAGCGACAGCAAGTCGACAGATACAGATTCCGATGGCTTTCGAGAAAGCACTCAGTTCGAAAAGATGAAGACAGTGACAGAGCTTGCAACGAGAGAATCAGTTGCTCAGACAGCCTGACAATTACCGCATCAAACGGCATCAGAACGCAATGGACATGTTGACAGAGTTGTGTAGGCGTACTTCTTTACATCCTGCCAATATGTGAAGATTGTATGTTTCTTTAATACATACAAGCTGCTGAGAAATCAGCATCGACCACATGGAGAGGTCGCTCAAGTTCAACAATGTTAATTTTATACAACAGCTCAATAAGAAGAAAGTTAATATTGAGAAACTTATATTTTAGAGACAATATAATGTTGACTACTTCAGTTCTGTCGACGAAGATAGCGCCAAACAACGCCAAAACAGTACTGACCGTTGTGTCTTCCAACAAACCGTATTTGTTTGATTCCTGAATGAATCAGCGTTTTTAAACAATTAAATCTTTGTGAATGATTCAACGACTCGCTCAATAAAGAAAGTCATTTGTTTCGTTCCTTAACAATAATGCTTCACTCACAAACATGAACTTGTTTATTTTCATGAATGAATTTTTAAACACTTGTTTGTCCTGAACAGTTAAACTGCTCTCTGCTCTTCAGAAAAATCCTTCAGGTCTCACAAATTCTTTGGTTTTCCAGCATTTCTGTGTATTTGAACCCTTTCCAGCAATGACTGTATGATTTTGAGATGCATCTTTTCACATTGAGGACAACTGAGGACAACTCTATTACTATTACAGAAGGGTCAACCACTCACTGATGCTTTAGAAGGAAACAAGATGCATTAAGAGCTGGGGGTTGAAAACATTTTGAATTTGAAGATCAAGAAAAATGTAACTTATTTTGTCTTCTGGGAAACATGCAAGTATCTTCTGTAGCTTCTGAAGGGCAGTACTAAATTTAAAAAAAAAAAAAAAAGATATTTTGGCAAAATAAGACAAAAGTACACATCTTCAATCTCTTCAAAAGTTTTCACCCCTTGTTCTTAATGCATCATGTCTCCTTCTGAAGCATCAGTGAGTGTTTGAACCTTCAGTAATAGCTGCATATGAGTCCCTCAGTTGTCCTCAGTGTTAAAAGATGGATCTCAAAATCTTACAGTCATTGTAAGAAAAGGGTTCAAATACACAAAAATAAAAAAATTTAAAAAAATCAATGAATATGTGTGACCTGAAGGATTTTCTGTAGAAAAGTGGGTAGTTTAACTGTTCAGAATAAACAAGGGACTCAAGAACAACTATCACTAAAAAAAAAAAGCTGTGGATCATTCAGGTAACAACACAGTGTTAAGAATAAACAAGGTAATTTTTATAAATTCAACTATTATTTTCGCTTGAGGACTGTATGTAAACATATTTTAATGCGAAATATCTTATTCAGGTCAGTACTAAATAAAAAATAGCATGCATTTTATATGATCCCTCTTATTTTGGTTAAATAGTTAACATTTTGCAGATTCTGCAAGCTGTATGTAAACTTCTGACTTCAACTGTATAACGAATTCATGAATGAATTCATGTTTTGAACAAATCAGTTCAGTGAATGATCCACTGATTTACACCTACTGGAATTACGATGTAACCTAGCCTACAAAAAGAATCACTGACAATTTCTATTTCACAGACTGACAGTCAAAGTTCCACTGCTGTATTTTAGCACTCTCAGCTAATCAAATTCTAGAACCAGAACCAACTATTGTATAATTCTGAACACTATATAAAACAATGTCTACTATATAGCAGGCCATTACGCTCAAAGCATCTTGCTCAGCAAACAGCA
Source organism: Labeo catla (assembly GCA_012976165.1). NCBI lineage: Eukaryota > Metazoa > Chordata > Actinopteri > Cypriniformes > Cyprinidae > Labeo > Labeo catla. The sequence continues at coordinate 893,674 of VONZ01000165.1, forward strand.
TTGCTGTAAAAACAGCATATTTTGCTGCATGTAAAGTGCATTATTACAGCTCTTATGCGTTAGCATTAAAAGTCAGTTGGCTGTGAATCACGCCTCTCGTGAATACGCCTGGTCAAGCACACCACAGCCTTTGAGAGATGAGCGTTACAGGAAGCGGAGCATGTTATTGCAGATTGCAAGCACAGTTAAAAAGCAATAAATTCATGTAGTATGTTGAATAGGTAATCAACATGCATGTATGAATGTTTGGGCTTCAGCAGGAGGGAAGCATTTACGCAGGAAATAAACCCTCAGTAATGGCAGTCTGTTTGGAGAAGCGCATGAAGATGTTTACTTAAAAGTAATAATTAATAACGCTTTGCAAAATGCTTGTTTTTCATTAAGCACAGTTAAAAGAAAAGCTCATGATGTTACGGTTTATCCCGCTTGCTGATGACTTATCCTAGTCTTCAAGCAACCTACTGTTGAGGTTGATTTAAAAATAAATAAATACAATTAAAAAATAACAGTATTTAATTTTTCATAAAAGACATATTATTTAAGTCTTGTCTGAGCCTAGAAAAAATGTTTACTCACAAATGTACCTTATAAAATCACGTTTACAATCAAGTAATATGCATTCCCAACAACTCCACACACACTGGCTAACATCACCTAGAGGTGAGCTCTAGCATAATGTCTCCCTCTAATAATGCCAAAGTTCAAATCGTGAACTTTCACGGTTCCTATTTGTACAGAACTGTTTCAGCAAAATCTGGAGCTGGAGGCCAAGAAGCAGATGGAGATCAGGTGATACAAGTCGATCAGTACATGATCAAAATTAAGATTTCCTCACCTCCTCACAGCCTGTCAAAGCCCATTATTAGCTGACCTGATGCTGCTGGTGAACACATCAGATGTGTTTCGGCTTTCGTGGAGCCTTCTCTCCTATGTCTGATTATTTGATGCTTATGCAGCTCTCGTATCGTTGCCCTATGCATGTCTCAGACTGGTCAGAAAAACATCACAAATGCTGATTTATTCGGTATCCTTACAATCCCACGCCAAGCATGTACCATACTGGTCTGATAGCTTTCATCTTTGCTCGGATCGGGCCTAAAAGAGTGTTTTTTCCTTTTGTTCTCTTGCTTATTTTGTGTTTATCACTGACAAGGCCAGTGACTCGGCTGAGTGAAATCTTATAGAAATATGTAGATTTCTAGAGGCCATCAGCAGACACACCAATTTCAACGATGCAAAAATGCATGTTGTATTATAAAATCAGCAACTCTGTAAAATGGCTTATAGGCAAGGAAGATTTAGCTGATCAATGTACCGTATATACTGTAGACAGGGATGACTTCAGACTAAAAACAGTCTATGTATGTATGTGTCTGTTTTCAATGTAAAAACTGCTACTAAAACACTGCAAAATAAAACAAACACACTACAGTTGAAAGTTTTGGGGTCAGTAAGCAAGAGAAATTAATACTTTTATTCAACAAGGATGCATTAAATTGATAAGAGGTGAACGTTACAACAATTTTTACAATAAACGCTGTTATTTTGAACTTTTTTTAACAAAGAATCCTGAAAATAAATGTATGATGGTTTTCAGCAGCAGCACAAATGTTCGCAACACTGATAAGAACAAGAAATGTTTCTTGAGTACCAAATCAGAATACTGAATGAATGATCATGTGACACTGAAGACTGACGTAATAGCTGTTGAAATTTTAGCTTTGACATCACAGGAATAAACTACATTTTAAAATATATTCAAATAGAAAATAGTTATAATAGTTATAATAGCTGTTTTTGTATTAAAACACAATAAAATTACATACATTTTGGAAATAACAGTGATGGAAATGTATGAAAGATTTTTATTTATGTATTTTTATAATTTGATTTAGTTTATGTTCATGTTCCTGCTTTGTTTTGTTTCTCGTTTTTAAATTCCTGTCTTGTTGTTTTGTTTCATTTTTCAAATCAGTTTTCAAATTCTAGTTGTTTTGTTTTTTGTTTTGTTTCGTTTTTAAATGTTTTCAAATTCCTGTTGTTTTGTTTCATTTTCAAATGTTTTCAAATTCCTGTTTTGTTTAGTTTTGTTTTTCATTTTTAAATATTTTCACATTTCTGTTCTGTTTTTTGTTTTGTTTTCAAATGTATTCAGATTCTGTTGCTTTGTTTTTTGTTTTGTTTTTAAATGTTTACACTTTCCTGTTTTATTTTTTTTGTAAATAATTTCAAATTTCTGTTTTGTATTGAGTTGAGTTTTGGTTTTAACTATTTTCACATTTCTGTTTTGTTTTTTGTTTTTTTTGTTTTTTGTTTTCAAATGTTTTAAAATTCCTGCTTTGTTTTGGGTTTCATTTTTCAATGTTTTCAATTTTCTTTTTTTTTTGTGTGCGTGTTTTGTTTTCAAATGTTTTCAAATTCCTGTTTTAGTTTTTGTTTTTAACATTTTTTATTAAATTCCTGTTTTGTTTTTTTTTTGTTTGTTTCTGTTTTGTTTTTTTCTCATGTCATTTTCAAATTTCTTACCTAAGATGAAAAATTAGATAAGGGACATAAAACTGCCTGAAGTTAAAGAAAACACCCAGAAAGGAACGTTGGTAGATTGAACGTGGTTGTGTGAGAGTGCAGATTTAGTTCTTTATGGATCTTCAGATCACCTCCAGCAGGTGCTAGGTGAATTCTCCCCATGAGAGAAGAGAGCCAGACCGGGTGAGAGATGTCTTCAGGTGCCCTGGAGCCTTCACCAGCTGCTGCTGAATCGTCCTCCTCCTCATCATCCTCTTCTCACTGGGCTCAAGTCCCCGGACTCTCGTCTTTTGTCCGCCTGCATGGGATTATCTATCACCCACATGCACACCGACACTCACATTAGGGGTGTTTTCAGACTCTCATCAATATTCTAGGCAAGAGGCTGCCGGACTGCAAGGTCTAAAGTGAGTTCCCGATTACAAAATATCCGCAATACAAGAGCTTTAGAGCAACATATCTCCGGGTCTCTAATGCGTCGCAACCAAACGTCTGTTTGGCACCAGCCTACGTGACTTCCCAAGGATATTAAACTGATTGCATTGTTGTGCGACGCAAGTAATGATTTTCAGAAGTAATCTGGGAGTTCAGCTCACTGTGACAGCAAATCCCGTTAGATGGGTTGAGAGGCTTCAGCTGATTTCTGTGGCCTTGCATCATAGTGGCTCAGGTTTAATTTTCGCTCCATTTGTTTGGAGACGAGTTCAACGGGCTGGGTGCCGCAGATGCCATATCAGGTGATGCCAGCGTCAGCGTGAGTGGCAGCCTGTGCTCTCCGTTTAGCTGCTAAGCGAAGGTATCAAAATGCACCGGCATACATACATCTCTAAAGACAGGCAATCTGAAATCGCTTTGGGCGCTAAAACTGAAATCGTCTGCCGGCTCAATACCGTAATCTCGCTAAACCCCCACCTCACCCACCGCAGGTATATTTAGAGATGAATTCCGATAAAAAAATGGCTTTCGAGATGAGAAAGCAGAGCCGAGAGCCTATTCTCCCATCCAGCCCAGGTAATGAGCCCAGGGGCCCGGGCCTGGATCCCGGGCGCAATCATGTCCAGTCAGCCGATTCCTCGACTTTCTAGTCAGACACAACAACGTGTGGCACAAAACAATGTAATTCTTTGCGGGAATCAATAACCGTGGCTGTCTAACCAGGGGAATTTGTGTAGGGCTCCGAATGCAGGCCTTACTGTTCCCAATCGTTCCCTAGCGACTCAGATGATTTCTGTTCATGACAAATGAATTAACAACACCGAAAGCAGGTCTCAGCCGAGCCGCAGCAGAAGCGTGACCCAGATGCGAGCCGGGGTGTCAATTTATTTTCTAATCTGGGGAGGATTTAAGGAGAATTCCCTGCTGATTGCAACGCTAGCGAACTTACAAGGGCAGCCTCTGATCGTCATTAGCTAAGTGTGGTGTTTATTGTCACCTTTACCTAAGAGATATAGTGTGCTATTTGCGTCGTTCCGGTGCAAGCCTTACAATTAATTGTCTTACCGATACACTTAAGCAACACACTTGTTTCTGTATTTGCCTGCTCTGTGTCAGACACGTTGAGTGCAGTCCAAGACGTTTCTGAGAGACATTTTGATCATCTCATTATGCAAATTATAGTGTGACATCACAACCAGGGTCATCAAATAAAACTCAGCACGAGCATATTCATGCAAGTCCCTTAAAGTATAAACACTGATCGCTTGGCTATTACAGAAATTTGCAGTCCCTAGCTTCCCGTGCTTTCGAGACAGCTGCCAAGGCTCTAAAAACAGCACTTTCAGCCTGTAGTAATCCTGCAACTGTGCCACCCAGTGTAATATTTCACTCCTCTTCAAAAGCCACAATGCCCCCGCTGGACCTTTCAACAACGGATCTGTCATTTATCCGCTTCCCCACTATGCCGCGTAGCATCTGGTGTTGCCCACCACCGCCATTCCAAGTCTCCTCCGCCATTACTGCTAATGTTGTATCGATCTGCTCAAGGCGTGTGACTGTAGGATGTGTGACTCAGCGCCAGTTGAGTTATTCATTTTGAAGGTGTTCCGCATTGATTTTGTCAACAATAATGAAGACGAGATGAAAAATTTGCATCACGACAATCAATTTCGGACAGAAAAAAAGAGACACACAGCAAGATGTTCTGACAATGCACAAAAATGTTTAAAGAAGAGAATTCAAAAATAAAATTGGATGTTTGTGTAGATAGAACAAAACTACTGTACAGAGTGTGTAGGTGCTTCTCTCAGATCCTTGCAACCTCAATATCCTATCATTCCTCCTGCAAAAGTGCAGACTATGCCTTGAGAAAAGTCAGGTACCTGTTGGGCACATGCATGAATTTTAACGTTTTCCCACAAGCGCTGCGGCGAGACAGTAATGCCTCGCTAACCCCCCAAAGGCCTTTCTCGCAAAGACTTTCTCTCGCCGACTCTTTCAATTTTTCCCTCTGACACAGAGATCCTTGCTCTGCTTTCATTACAATACCCTGCTTTTCAGAAATGGTGTCAGGCGCAATTTTCCCTCCCTAATTATTTTCCGTCCCCGCTGAGGTTTGGAGTTCAGGCCTGGGGGAGCGGCTGCCATTAAGTGCAGGCCGGGTTGGGTTAGGGTGGGCTGGGTGAGGAACGGAAACTCTGGAGGTGGAAGAAGAAGCAGAAGAACTCTGTAAATTGTCCTAAATGAACTGCACTGAGAGGAACGCCTCTGTGCCAAAAGAGTTGGCAAACACTTGGAGGTCCTGTGCCATTCTGTTGGGCCGAAAGTCAACTTTATGATTAGGTAACTGAAAGTGTTGATTCCAACTCTACGTCTTATTTCCCGGCTCCTCCCCGCCCTTCCTGTTCCCAGCCCCTGTGATTTACCACACAATTTTCTACCCAGCTAATTCTACTGGAGGAGATAATGGCATGAATTAGACCCTAATCAAGTGCCAATCAGAGATCCTTAGAACTCTAAATGTCAGATATTAGACGTCTCGTCACCCGTCGCTAGTTTCAGAGCTCCAACGAATTGTTATATTAGCTAATCACACTCACTCTTCAGGCAGTGGGAATAGAGAGAGCGACATTGTTCAAGTTCTCTTCAAAACGGTGATTGAAATTATAAAAATCTCACCTGTCTCAATGTTAATATCAGATTTGACAGAGAAGATACAGATAAGAATTCAGTCTTTTATGTTTGAGCCCATCTACATGGATATATCTGCATTTTGGCCTCCCATCTACAAGTAAATGCCATTCTATACACTTTAGACTTCTAAAGTGAAGACATTACTGTGATGCATGTAAAACAAGCAAGACATTTTTCATCATTTTAGTCATAGTTTTTTACAGAAACAATATTATAAACATTTTGTAAATATTAATTACATTAAATATAAATAATTTAATTAAACTAGTTCAATAAATGTAAATATCAATTTACAAGTCAGTATTTCACGTCGTATTTATTTATTTTGTTTATTTTTTTTTTTTTTAAGATTTATTTTTGGTGTTTTTATGTCTTTATTTAGTTGGACAGAAAGCGAAGTGGGAGAGAGGGAAGGGGGTGGGATTGGGAAAGGTCCACGAGCCGGGATTTGAACTCAGGTCACCCGCAGTGCAATGGCGCTATATGTTGGCGTGCTAACCACGAGGCTGTTGGCGCCGACCACTGTCGTATTTATTTCAGTCAGTTTTACTCTTTTAGTTTTACAAATATTAAAATACAGTAAAGTCTGTGGTCAATTATAAGTATTTTTTTCAAAAGGAATTTTTACTTTTATTCAGCAAAGGATCTATTCAATCGAACAAGTCACAGCAGGCTTTACTAAATATTCTATTTCAAATAAATGATGATCTTGTAAACTTTATATTCATCAAAGAATCCTTTCAACATTGAAAACAGAAAGAAATTCTTCTTTAGCAGCAAATCAGCATATCTGAATGATTTATGAAGCATCATGTGACACTGAAGACTGAAGTAATGACTGCTGAAAATTCAGATTTGCTATTACAAAGAACAAATTGCATCTTAAAATAAAAATAGGTACTGTAAATTGTAATGAAGTTTTTACATTTACTGTTTTTACTGATCAAATAAATACATTTTGGTGGAACATTGGTGGCATAAGAGACGTATTTCAAAATCTATATTTTTTTAACTTAGACATGTATCAACATTCTATAAAAACATCCTTAAATAACATTACAAGTATCCTACTGTGTATAAAATATTGTGTATACTTTGTGCTTTGGGTATTTATTGCCTTGAAGTTTTTTTAAACATTTTGGGTTAAAAAAAAAAAAAATCTGAAAAATGTGTAGACAAGGGCTTAGACTGTCATGTTGGCTATGATGGATATCACTGGGTGGGGTAGATCTCACTTTTGGACATATTTCATGATGGAGGAGTACAAAGCAGGAAACAAATGCTCTACAGGGTCAAGTACAACATAGATCAACATGATTTGTTTTCACTCTCTCTTGTCTTCATTGTTAAAGTGAACGTATTTACCATGCTACATACTTTTAGAGCCAACAACACAGACACAAAAAATGCACTGAAGTGCAGTGCTCTTATATTTACAAATGAATATGGAAGATACACACAATCCATTCTCTTAAAGGTCCAAACAATGAATCCAGCAGCCCTGGCTATCTTAGAAAACTAAATTTGATCTGTCTTTGTTGTGACTATATTCTTTCAGTGAAGCAAAGAGCTCATAAAAGGTTTTACAATGGCAGGACAGAGACTCTTTACATTTTTGTTTATTTAGTCCTCAGTCTCTCACTGTGATCAAACTGCTTTTCAGTGCACTCACATATCACTGTCATTAGACCGGACCTGTGAAAACACAACTAAAACACCTCTTAAAGCAACTCTGAGAAAAAGAAAAAGACAGAAATGCCATTCTGAACATTCTTATTGAATTAGAAGATCTGCAGACACATCAGAATGCATTTTCTATAATGTTTTGGCCACAGCTGAAAAAAAAGAGGGAACAGAAAAAAAACAAAGTCACTGGGGTAGCACTGGAATAACACTAGTGTCTAGCACCCAGGGGGTCGGGTCAGGCATTTCAAAGAAAACACAGGATTGTTCCCAGGCTCATAAAGCGTCCTGGGCCAGGTTAGGTTACCAAAGCTCATCTGGTGCTGGCGTTTTGCTGCACAGGACTCTGACAGCTGCGGACGGCTCGGTGCCAGACCCCGGCGGAGCCGGATTCCTGGGGACACCATAGCCCTGACACTTGCCGGTCATTCTGAATGTTTTGTGACGTTTGGTTAGACTTGTATTTCTGGTGTGGGCTCTAGAGGAAGCAGAGTCTGTCAAATAAGGGCAAGAGACGGTCTACATTCTCAACAAACTGCAGCCACACTTCAAGGCTGAAGACCTTTGGGTTGTGATTTCCTTCAGACAGTCATATGTATTTACACACACACACAAATTCACATCCTTTCCCCCTCCAAACAATATAACTGTGATTTTTCACCTTTGACTTCTCACACAGTGTCTTATTACAAAGAAAATTCTCGGCTGATATGACTATTATCACCTGCACCCTCAGGTCAGATTGCCTTTGGCACCTCTTCATACAGTTGCAATTATTTGTCTACAGCAAAGCCAGAGCAACACATAAACAAAGACTCATTCACGTGTTCATCCACTAGCACAAATATGCACAATAAAACCAAGGAGATTTAGATGTACCACTAAAACATTTTAAGTGTGAAAGACAGTCCTGTCATTTCAAAGACTTCATACAACTATGCAAGTGTTTAATTATTGCTGTTGTGCTATTGCTGGTCCCTGAATATGATTGGCTAATAAAAGAGTGTGATATTCAAGAGATGTCAGAACTTAAAACGTTTCACTGTTTGTATCACTCTGCATGCAGTATTTCTCACTGCTGGATGCCAAATTCACTATAATTTTATAAATAATACTGTTAATTGTCATGAAATGTAGTTTTAATGGAGATGAATGGAGAATGGAGGGTTTTTAGGTGAGAATGTACTTGTTTAGACTTCATATATGTGGTTTGTTAATAAACATAACATTTATTTGAAAATTTGATTCAACGCTTTCAGAGATATGAGCTCCAGGGTATCAGCGACTGTTCAGCAATCGCAAACCCGCTAAGAGCAGTCTTGCCTCGCCAAGATTTTCTGAAATTTACCGCTGGCTCTATAGTGGTTAAACATGAGATATAATTAATTTGGGGTAAATCTAATGGGCAGACTTTGGTCTCATTAATCTATTATTTCTTTCAGAGCAAATCGTTTTTGCTGAGGGCAATAACGTCAATGCTGTCTCTATCAGAGCGCTGCCTTTGCCTAGCAACTTTTATGATGGCTGTTGTTGTTGTTTATTAAATATTTTATATAAAAAAAAAGTTAAGCAGTAATGACTTTTTTATTAACAAAGACTGAAAGCATTGTAAACAAGTTTCAACAACACATAAGATGCATCCAATAAACCATAATTTCTTTACGACTGAAGACAGAAAGACATGAACATCTTGGATGACAAGGGGGTGAGTAAATTAATTGTAAATTGTTGTTCTGGAAGTGGACTTCTCCTTTAAAGACACTTCATTGTTGCTTATGTATTAACACACTTGTGCTGTCAAACTGTTGTATAAACGCAGTATCACACTCGTAGCCGTGAGATATAACTGTATATTGGCACACTGGGATTACTTAAATCACAGTCGCGCTGATATCCAGCCATATCGCACGGCTACAATTGTGATATTTCATTTATACAACAGTAGTTTGCACAAAAGAGGGTTTTTAAAGACACTCCATTGTTGTTTCTTATGTATTTGCACACTTATGCCATGAAACTGTTGTATAAACACAATAGCACACTTGTAGCAGTGAGATACGGCTGTATATCGGTACACTGTGATTACCTGAATCACAGTCGTGCTGATATACAGTCATATCTTATGGCTAGAAGTGTTATATTGCTCATATATAATTCTGAATTAAAAAAAAAACACGCTAGTAAACAAGTAGTATAGGCAATGCATTCCAACATCGATGAATGAAAATAAACTTTAACTCCTCAATGATCACAGTGTGACAAAAAATGTATTCCATTGTAGTTCCAATTGAGGCAGTAAAGCAGCTGTGTCTCAACCAGCACAAGGACACCAGTGAAGTGAATTCCGTCCTAAGTTCAGCCCGGTGCCGTGAAGGTAAATAGACGGCCAGTCAGAGGTGAGTCTTGGGACAGAGGGCCCTCTGTTCACTTGTTATTTCTGGGAAAATGACAACAGCGCTGGCCGCCAAACCCAAGTAATTACAGGCAAAAAGTGAAATTGAGTCTGTCCATCAGAAAGAAAGAGTGAGAAAAGGGGGAGAGAAAACACCATTCTGCCTCTCTGCATTCCTGGCTCAGATGGACTTTTCCACAGAAGCAGTAATTACGGAAATGAAGAGAGATGGAGCCAGACAAACAAAAGCCACAATTTCAGATTAAAATGCATGAACATCTGCTTCTGTTGTGGGGCCGTTCACCTAAGTGTACAGCCAGCGCGTACAGAGACTCCACTGTGAGAATGATGGAGCCTGAATCTCCTGTGCCAAAATAAAATGAACTTAAACGAAAACGGAAGAATGCAATCATACGTACTGGGTCAAAGGTCATGGGCCTGAAGTGAGGGGAATGAGTAATTGAACCGGAGCACGAGACGCACCTGTAGAGCAGCTCTATGCTTGAAGGTCAGAGAAAATGTGATGGCCTGAAAATGTAAGTTGCCAAGGTACCCGAGAGTTGAAAATAAAAATCAATACATAACAGACAACAGGAAAAGATACTAAATGAAAAAAAAATTGTTAACAGCCCAAACATAGATAAGACAGATTTTTTTTTTTTTATGGAGGACTTGGAGTGTCATTCAAAAATAAACATCTGTGTGTGTGTGTGTGTGTGTGTGTGTGTGTGTGTGTGTGTGTGTGTGTGTGTGTGTGTATATATATATATATATATATATATATATATATATATATATATATTATATTTATTATGTTGATCGCATACAAAACAGTTTGTGTTTACCTAATATATGTGTATGTACTGTGTGTGATTACTACGTATGTATAAATACAAACACATTCATGTATATATTTACAAAAATTACAAGTATAGGTATTTATTATAATTTTATATAATTTATATTATATATAAATAAATAAATAATTTATATTATATATAAATAAAATTTATTTGTACAAAAATAACATATTTCTCCAAAATACATACATTAATTTGTATGTATTTATATCTACATAAGAATTACACACATATATTAGGCTAAATGACAAAACAAAGTCTTAAACAAATATGCAATGTTTCTATACTTATTAAAGTATAGAACACTCTACACTGTACTTTGCACTGTGGAAAAAATAAAACTAGCAGAAGAAGAAGAAGAAACTAAACAATAATCACACCTGCCTACATCTGACATTTATCAGCGGTTTACATGACGCAGGTTAGCAAGCAAACATCTGTAGATCAGACTCAAAGTATCTGTACCTTGAGACGTGTTACCTGTCAGGCCAAGCATTTGAAATGTGTCAGCACGCTGATGTCTGAAAATCCAGCTGCTCAGAAGAACTGTACATCTAAAAACCCTGACACTGATCGCTGGGTTAAGCTACAGTATTGCTGCCTGGCATCACTACTTAAGCAAGAAAAAAAAGGATGAGGTAACATTGCGTAGGCTGATCTAGCAGGGAATATATGTGCGGAAATTGGATGAGACGGCTTTCGACATTCAATGTGATCGCGAAGCGCTCAAACCGGTCGAGACATCACGTAACATTAGAAGGCAAATGTGACAGCGAAACAATATTCTTGTGGTACAAGCTCGCTTTGGTTTAAGCACTGTTTTTTAGTGAAAGTTTAATTGATTTTTATGTGTTAATCTCATTAAGAGCGCGGTGGCTGTCGAGAGTGTAAACATCAATAAGGCCGAGGCCAAAAATAAACACACTTGCAGTGGTAAACAATAACACCAGATCAATGCCTCGTACAGCATATTTTTGTGAGAATAATCCAGGAGTTTTTATTAAGAAGCAACAGCAAAACTGTTAAAATAAATGATTAGAATGAAAATTGGCTTTGTAAGCTACTCTACAGATCTATAAAAAACATAAAATAATAAAAATCAAAAGTTTAGTGATTTTTATCCCATATCTATTAGAATTAAAAGTGATTTGCATGCCAGTATACTGAAAAAAAGTTAATAAAACAACCCTTTACACATTAGAAATGAAGTACAACAGCATGAGAAAGAAAACTGCACTCGGAAAACCATTTCATGTCATCTTTAAAATAACTATCCCAATATCAGTTCCTCTCCAAAGTGTTCACTGGGAGCCCTAGAAATAATGCATGTGTACATAAGCCAGAGCTGGGAGAGCCTTTTTAGTAGTGACTACACAAATTAATCTACATTCCTGCTGTTTATACATTAGGTACTATTAGTATAATCCTTCTATTTTTCTTTCCTATCCTCCTGATCTTCTATGCCGCTCTCGATCATAATTAGTAAAGGCTAAGTATATTATACCACAGAATCCAAGTTTTTAGCTAGTCAAGTATGAGTCACTATGGGGTCAGGAATGTTCTTGTAAAACAGGAAATCATACTTAGCCATGCAAGGTTCAGTTTAGTTTATATCTTAATTGTGAAAAATAGGTTGAAGATGCACTTTCGTCTCCCTCTTTACGTTAACATTCTTTAAGGAGAAGTTCACTTCCAGAACAAAAGTTTACAGATAATGTACTCACCCCTTGCAATCCAAGATGTTAATGTCTTTCTTTCTTCAGTCGTAAAGAAATTATGTGTTTTGAGGAAAACATTTCAGGATTTTTCTCCATATAATGAACTTAAATGGTGCCCCCGATTTTGAACTTCCAAAATGCAGTTTAAATGCAGGTTCAAAGGGCTCTGAATCTGAGTCTTATCTAGCAAAACGATTGGTTATTTTCTAAAAAAGAATTACAATTTATATACTTTTTAACCTCAAATGCTTGTCTTGGCTCATCTGCCTGAGCTCTTGTTTTTTCCGATTCATGATAGGTAGGGTAGATCGAAAAATTCCCATCTCATTTTCTCCTCCAACTTCAAAATCATACTACATCGATATTTTACCTTGTTTGGTAAAGGGCGTTTGATCTTCTTTGCATGTTCACTTTGTAAACAGGGTCGGTACTTCTGCAGCGATGTAGGATGATTTTAAAGTTGGAGGAGAAAATAAGATGGGAGTTTTTCGACATACCCCAACTGTCATGAACCGGAAAAAACAGCGTTCAGGCAGACAGGACAAGACGAGCGTTTGTGGTTAAAAAGTATAAAAATTGTAATTTTTTTTAGAAAATAACTAATCATTTCACTGGATAAGACCCATCTTCCTCGGCTGGGATGTTCAAAATAGGGGGCACCATTGAAGTCCAGTATATGGAGAAAAATCCTTAAATGTTTTCCTCAAAAAACAATTTCTTTACAACTGAAGAAAGAAAGAAAGACACAAACATTTTGAATGACAAGGAGGTGAGTACATTATCCGTAAATTTTTTTTCTGAAAATGAACATCTCCTTTAAAACAGACATTTCACCTGAGACTAAAACTTAAATTTGTGCTCACAAAAAGGGAAATTAAGAAACTAACAATGATGTACTGTGTTTTCAGTACAATTGGTTACACATTTCAGTTTCTCACTGGGTTGGAAAACAAGAAACAATCCAGTGAACACCGGCAAACAAAAACGCACTCTCTTAACTGGGCTTTATTTTTCTTTCTTTCTGACCCCCCTTCTTGTGACCGACCACATGAACACACAAAGACGGAGGCGGCTGAGGCCAGAGTCAGTAAACGACAGAGAAGAATCCTGTCCAGTGATTTATCTGACGGGCCCTGACAACTTTCCAGCAGACTTCCAGAGAATACTATCAATTAATTCAGCTGGTGTCAGCATGGGAGAGATTAAGCATTAGCAGCTGCCCACTAAAACACCCAGCGCTCCCCTACACACCTCCTCCCGCCCTCTGCAAACCCAGCTGTACGGCACAAATCACTGGCCTCGTGCTGACCGGCGCCGACCCTGAGCTCCGAGCACCTTTGGGGTGAAGCAAAAAACACCAGCGCCGCACGAGTCGTGCAAACGTTTAGAGGAAGATGTCTGTCTGAAGCTCTTAATTGGTTCTTCAGATGAGTTTCCAACTGACGACTGATATGGTGCTCTTCAAGTAATGATATTACTAAGTTGGAAAAATTTGATCTATTTGATGAATTTCCAAATGACAATTGATATTTTGCTCTTCAAATACTGTGATACTTCTGAGTGGGATGAATTTTATCTATTTGATGGTCTGGTGGTCTGTTTTATTGAAAACAAAAAAAACTTCTGAGACAAAACAATGGATCTTTGGTCATTTCAGTGAACAAAAAACAAATCCAGTCAGTATGATTTGTTTTTAAAATAATTCTTTTATGCTCACTGGGGCTGTGTTTATTTGATTAAAAATACAGTACAAACATCATTATAATGAAATATTATTACAAGTTACATTGACTGTTTTCTATTTTAATATATTTTTAAAATGTAATTTATTCCTGCAATGGCAAAACCATTAAAATTAAATTAAATTATAAATTAAATTATCCTTCAGTGTCACATGATCCTTCGGAATTCATCTAATAAGCTGATTTTCTGCTCAAGAAACATTTTTACATTTAACTATTATCAATGTTGAAAATAGAAAAACATTATTTTTGTAGAAACCGACACATCTTTTTTTTTTAGCTTTTCTTTTCATGCTTTCATGAACAGAAAGTTCAAAAAAACAGCATTTATCTGAATTGTATTTTTTTTGTAACATTATAAATGTCTAAATTATGATTTCATGCATCCTTTATAAATAAGACTGTTAATTTTATGAGAGAGAAAAAAACATTTGAATTTTTATAAAATAAAATAAAATAAAATAAAAATAAAATCTGTAATACAAAAAGAAACAAATCGAAACAGGTTGGTCATTTAATTTCAATAGGTTTGTGGTCATTTAATGTTTTTAAAATAAGTCTCTTATGCCCATTGAGGCTGTGTTAATTTGAATAAAAACAGTAATAGTACTGTTATGAAATATTATTACAATTCACATTGACTGTTTTCCATTTTAATATATTTTAAACATGTAAATTATTCCTGCAATGGCAAAGCAGAATTCAAAATATCATTATAAAATATCCATATCCATTCTCATTCTAATCTGCTCAAGAAACATTTTAACATTTAATTATCAATGTTGAAAACAGAAAAAAAGAAACTGTAGAAACTGATGCATCTTTCCTTTTACCTTTACTTTCAGGCCTCAACGTTCAAAAGAACAGCATTTATTTGAATTAGAAATATTTTGTAACATTATAAAAGTCTAAATTATGATTTCATGCAATCTTCCTAAATAATAAAATTAACTTCCTGAGAGAAAAAAAACATGCAAATTTTTGTATTATTTTTTTAAATATAAATAAAATTAAATAAAATAAAACCATAAAATAAAGTAAAATAAATCTGTAATTCAAAATAAAACAAATCCAAAAAGGTTGGTCATTTAAATGTTATTTTATGTTGAAAAATATATTAAACAAATACAAGACATCAAAAACATGAAAAAAAGGCAAAACTAAAATCTTGCCAAAAAAAAAAATTATGATACAGTTTATGAAATAGAAGAGCTGCCTATATGACTCTTGAGGAAAAGAACTGGTTGATATAAATTACAGACGTCTATGGAGGCACGATTGTGGGTTTCCAGGGTTCTGCCATCCTGATCCCACAGCTAAAGAGCAGCGCATTAGCACGAGCAGGCCTTTAATAATTATACCATCTTGATCCCAGTCTGTTCCTGCTGGTCTTCTTAATTAACGCCATCATTTTTCTACGGGGGAAGGGGGAGCGACGAGCACCAATACACTTGCAGGACTATTTCACACCAAATATTGGAAACTCTATTTAGGCCATTTAAAGAAGTGCATGTTTCAAAGAGTCGAGAGTCAAAATAAAACTACTGTTTCCTACCTAAACCACGCTCTGTGTCGAGCGGGAACAAAATAAATGTTGCACATTCAAAAAGAGCTTTTTGATGTCATGATCAATTCACAAAGGTTGAGGGTCTTCTCCCTGGAGATCATCTGTTAAAGCAATTGTGTGAACTGTCAGTCTGGCTTATGATTGACAGGAAGGATACACATAATGGCCAGCACGCTTGGTCGCCTTCTCATTCAGTCGTGTTCCTCCACGCCTGACTCATCACTTTTTCTTTACCCTCTCGCTCTCAGCACAAGCATTCATGCAGGACTTCCTGTTATAAAACCGCCTTTAGTGTACAAGCGCCACTGAAGAGTGACTGAAGAGAAACAGCAACCATTATCCCGAAACCCTGTGGCAGTCGCTCTCTGAATTCCAATTAACACGGGTTGTATCTTAAAACAATATATCACAATTCAACAAATTAATTGCTCACGGCAGGAAAAACTGATATGAAACCACATTAGGAAGAGCGGGGCGGAGAAAAAAAATATATATATATCTCAGTGGGGTAAATATATTTTGAACCAAAAACAGAAACGGGGATGGAAAATGCAGAAAAGTATAATTATAACTCTTTCGATATGCTTGGAAAATTTCTATTTTTCTCTTTTGATTCATTTTTTATGTGTCATTGTGCCAGCAGCCCTGCAGCAAATCAAATACACAGTGTGAATTTAAAAGGCCCGAACAGAATTTGTGTTCTCGGGCTGAGCGCATACGACTTTTAAATGCCCTTTAAGCACACAGAGAAAGCTTTACTTTGTGGCAGTATTTCAATGAGAGGGATAATCAGCTGTGTTAAAGGTTATGACATTTAAATGAGGTAATGAGGTGAAATCAGATGAGGCATTCATAATCTAGTTGGATCATCTCGCACATATTCACACCAGCGCTCTCTGGTGACTGAAGCTGCCGTCAATGAAATCTACAAGTGTTATTTCTCTGACTTTATAAACCGGATTTTATGTAACTTAATACACGGAGCCAAACATCATCTTGCTATAAAATGTTTCACTGGGATCTGTTGAAAAAAAAAAAAAAAAATCCATATTCATCTCCTAGCGTGTACACACACTGAAATGGCTGCATTCCTACACGTGATTATCAAGGATTGACTGAGTTGGCAGACTAAGACAGCTGGTTTGGCTGAGGTGGAGAGATGTGTCTTTACCGGTGCCAGATTTGCCCATGAGCACCGAGGGCAGCTCTAGTGCTTCCTGTCAGCCCAATAGTAGAGGAATATTCAGCAGCGAATTCCCCGAGGTTCATTTAAGAGACAGAACATGTCCAGCATGTCGGTTGGAAATGACATGTGGTGGATTCTGACACTATTTTTCTGTGAATGTGTGTGTGTGCACCGGGTGAAACCTTCAAGGACTCAAACCACAGTCACATTTCCTCTGTCCTCTAAGCTGAACTCACAGAATGAACCGACCATTTGAAATACTGCTTCCTACTAGACGCTCTGTCATTAAGGTCACTGCATTGGCTTCGAATTCGTCCGAAGGGCCACATTTTGTTTAAAACAAACACGCTGACTGAGACAACTTGACCTTTAAGGGCCATGGTTGATGCACTTCCTGTCGTTGGGCCATGGCTACTGGAAAGAAAAACTCTACTTCAAAACCTCCAGTTAGGGCTGGGTGATACAGTCAAAAAAAAAATATCATGATAATTTTTTCATATCAGTTGATATTGATTATCAGTGAGAATGAAAGTTGTAAAAACTGTTGTTTTAATGTGGTTTTAAACTACGTCAAAACATGACAAACACTTCATGTTTTTGAATTCTTTACACTTTTTCTAGTCATGTTTCCTTAGCAAAACTCCTCTGCCCATTTAATTGCAGACGCTAAAGTGGCCTTTCTGTCTGATCCAGGTGCCAAGGGGGAATATCCCACATTTCTGGCACAATACCACGGTGCAGTTAGTGTTGCTATAGTAAATCCATAGTAAATGACGGCAATTTGTAGATTGAAAAGTCCTATTTGTCACTGCTGTTTCAACAGCTTTAAACTAGTTTAAATCACGACTTGTGTGTTCTTTGCTGAATTCAAGCGCTTCACACTGGATCTCACAGCACTGTTTAGTAGTCCCATAATCCTCGCAGTTTGAACATTGAGCCGAGTGGATAAACGGTCCGTGTGTCCGGGTTCAAATGAGTAACGCGGTTTGTTCCGTTTTGGTGCATAAACTTTAAATCGAACAAATCGAGGAAAATTATATCGTGATAATTACTGTTATCGTTTTAATGCCCAGCTCTACCTCAAGTGTCCATTATATAAAATACCTGAAATGGGAATCAAAATGGGAATTTACGATTTCGGTTACTTACTGGACTGGTTCCATACATGTTTCTTTTAGGAAGGATTTCTCTACAAACTACTAAACTACTACAAAGCTATTCCACAGCTAAATTACAATATACTTTTAATAATAAATTATGTATAAAAAAACAATAAATTATAAACAACTTTTATAAGTGCATAAATGTACTATATGTATAAGCCTGAATTTATTTGATCCAAAATACAGCAAAAGCAGTGATACTGTAAAATATTTTTACTATTTAAAATAACCGTTTTTTATTTAAATATATTTTAAAACTTAATTTCTTCCTGTAATCAAAGCTAAATCATTATTACTCCAGTCACATGATCCTTCAGAAATCATTCTAATATTCTGATTTGCTGTTCAAGAAACATTTATTATTATTATTATTATTATTATCAATTTTTAAAACAGTTGAGTACATTTTTTCCAGGATTCTTTGATGAATAAAAAGATCCAAAGATCAGCATTTATCTGAAATAAAAAAGCTTCTGTAACATTATACACTAAAAACACTTGAAATTGTAAGAATACTTTTATTACTTTTAATATTTTTTATTAATACTTTCATTTAGCAAGGATGCTTTAAATTAATAAAAATTGATGATAAAACATTTACAGTATAATGTTACAAAAGATTTCTATTTCAGATAAATGCTGTTTTTCTAAACTTTCTATTCATCAAAAAAAAACTGAAAAAAAAAATCTACTCTGCTGATTTCAACATAATAATAATATTAATTATTATTATTTGAGCAGCAAATCAGAATATTAGAATGATTTCTGAATGATCATGCGACTGGAGTAATGATGCTAACTCAGCTTTGAAATCAAAGGAATAAATTACATTTTAAAAAAATACATTTTAAAATATATAAAATATGTAAATATAGTAATTTTAAATAGTAAAAAAAAACTTCAAATAAATGCAGGCTTGGTGAGCAGAAGCTTTCTTAAAAAAAAAACATTAAAAATCTTAGTGTTCAAAAACTTTTGACTGATAGTGTACATATTTAAATACTACATAAGACAGCAGGGTAACCTATGTGTATTTGATTCACTAAAAAGAATTGATTCAAACGAGTTGTTCGTCCAGGAAACAGACTACAACAGATATGTTGCGTGGTTTGCTTGGCTAAAATTAATGGGCTCAAAAGAGTCAAACATTTGAGAATTAACTTAAAAAGAACCATAAGAGTTCAAAAGTGTCATTTGTTTGGAAATCACACTTCTATATTTCTCTGTTTCTTTTTATTACGTACATATTAAGAAACACACGATTACTTAAAATTTGTTCATTTGTTCAGTAAATGATTAGACTACACTACGCTTATGATGAATAGTTTTTATTCACCCAAAAGAAATAACAAGGTGCATAAATAACATAAATGTTATTTGTTCCAAAAAACACAGAACCAGCTGTTTCCCAAACCCTATTTCTAATGCTATACCTGCGCATCCATTTTAGTCGTTTAAACCTTACTTTTACATGCATCACATTCACGACAAGATGGCTTTTGCCTCTCTTCTCTGCTTATTAAAAACAAGCTTATTAAAACCATACGCAATAATCACCGATTTGTTTAGCCAGACATGTAAGACATCACTTTTAGATCATTTTATAAACGCATCTGTTAGAGCGCAGTGGATGCACAGCGGTTCAAATAAATGGTTTCCTCTCGCTCAATCTATTTGAAAGGGTCTATTGGGCGTCAGAGCGAGTGGGCACACACACACACACACACACACACACACAGACGGGGCCAGGAGCTTCAGAGCTGTTCCTGCTGTCACTCAAAGCTCCAGCACCAGTAGCTCAGTCTCACCTCATTGTCTGGGTTATCTGCAATTCTAATCAGGGAGGCACAACCTGGCAGTCCGGCAGGGCTCGTTTTCAGCCGACTCAAAGATTATCTCACCTCTCACTGTCTACCTCTCTTTCTCTATCGTTCTCGCTCGCTCTCAAGCCATTTGTCTCTGTCAGAACATATAAACCTCCCTGTCCTCAGCTAAGAGGTCTTGGATGAACCTGCACAGACAAGAGACAGCCAATCAGCGGCCTCGTTGGACATCCCTGCCCCATCGCTATTAGCCAAATGGACTTGAGACCGGATGAATTATGGCGAGTGTGGCGATGAGGAAAGCCTGCAGAGAAATTGATTTATTTAGCACAGTCATAGCCACACCTGAGGTCTAATGGGTTTGCACCTCTCATTGACTAGATTTGGATGGAGACCACCTACCGTTCGCACCGGGGAAACAAAAGCGATGAGACAAAGACCCCGAACGCATCGGATTTACACGTAGCCGATAATGTTTCTTTCTCCTGCGTGAGCCAGTTGCCTTGTTGCCGCAACGCAAAAATCGGCTAACGTGCATAGGTGTTAGTTGGTAAATACACAGTTAAAGGTCTATACAGTTGCCATGGCAGCAGAGAGAAGTCTCTGTTTGCAGTCGGCCATTGATCAATGGCTTTACACTTTCATCAGATAGAGCGGAGAAGGTGGATTAGTTTATCGAATTGTTGCGCTCGGGTCAAATTTGATAAAAACTCTGGAAAACGTTTCCTTCAGGATTAATTATTTGATATGCCTAATAGACTCATAAGCACATTTCTTCTGGGCTTAAGCGTGAACGCTCGTGTCCAGTAGCCGCATTACTCTAATGATGTGACGGAACGCAACCCAACTCTCGAGGGTTCAGACGCAGCATATTTCTCAACAACACTTAAGCCATTTAATAACCTATTTAATTGATAAATATAATGTTTGAGTATATTTCTAACAGGACTGGAGGGCAGACATAATGAATGGGTTTTTCTGAAGTCATTTAGAACGGGTTGGAAACTAGTTTAGTTTAATTAGATCCTCCAGAGATGGGGGAGGAGGTGTCCCAGTTCTATTAGAAACTATCCTTTCATAACATGTTTGCTAAACGCCAGGCCATTTCATTAAAAGAATGATAATTGTGGCTGAGAAAAAGTACAGGCTCTGGGGGGCACGCTAGAGTCTCAAGATTTATACTGGCACGGATAAGATCCTTCAGAGTAGACTACATTCATTTCATCTGAGTGTTATGTAATCTGAAATACAGTGAATTATTGAGGCTGGCAGAATGATTTGTTGTTGAAAACATGATGACATACATTTCAGGGGTGCTTGCCAGTGCAAAACGTACTAAAGAGTTCAGTATGGTTGCCAGGGTGTTGCTATGCTGTTGCTAAGGTGTTCTGAATGGTTGTTGCATTTGCTAGATCGTATGTAGAAGCTAAAGGTTTTCTGATTGGCTGTTACCATGTTGTTAGGTGATTGATAAGGTGTTCTGAATGCTAGGTGGTTGCCAGGGAGTTGCTATGCATTTGCTATGGTGTTGAATGGTTGATATATTGGTAGGTGGTTGCCAGGGAGTTGCTATGCAGTTGCTGAGGTGTTTGAATGGTTGATAACATTCACTAGATGGTTGCTAATATGTTCTGAATTCTTGGTATATTGCTATGTGGTTGCCAGGGAGTTGTTATGCAGTTGTTGAGGTGTTTGAATGGTTGATAACGTTCACTAGATGGTTGCTAAGGTGCCCTGAATGCCTGTTATATTGCTTGGTGGTTACCAGGGAGTTGCTATACAGTTGCTAAGGTGTTGAACGGTTGCTATATTGCTATGTGGTTGCCAGGGAAGTTGTTATGCAGTTGCTGGGTGTTTGAATGGTTGATAATGTTCACTAGATGGTTGCTACGGTGCTCTGAATGCCCGCTATATTGCAAGGTGGTTTAGAGGTTGCTATACAGTTCTAAGGTGTTGAATGGTTGCTATATTGCTAGGTGCTTGCCAGGGAGTTGCTATGCAGTCACTGATGTGATGAATAGTTGATAAAATTTACTAGATGGTTTCTAAGAGGTTCTGAATGGTTGCTATATTGCTAGGTGGTTGCCAGGGAGTTGCTATGCAGTTAGGTGATGAATGGTAGATAACATTTGCTAGGTGGTTGACAAGGAGTTGTTATGCAGATGCTAAGGTGTTTGAATAGTTGATAACATTGACTAGATGGTTGCTATGGTGTCCTAAATGGCTGCTACATTATATTGCTGGATGGTTGCCAGGGAGTTGCTATGCAGTTGTTGAGATGTTTGAATGGTTGAGACGAACGGTTTCAATGGATGATAACAATTACTAGATGGTTGCTAAGGTGTTCTTAATGGATGCTTTATTGCTAGGCAGTTGCCAGGGAGTTGCTATGTAATTGCTGAGGTGTTGGAATGGTTGATAACATTTACTAGATGGTTTCTAAGATGTTCTGAATCAATGGTTGCTATATTGCTAGGTGGTTATTAGGGAGTTGATATGTAGTTGCTAAGGTGTTGAATGGTTGATAACATTTACTAGATGGTTGCTAAGGTGTTCTGGATGGTTTCTATATCGCTATATGGTTGTCAGAGAGTTCCTATGTAGTTGCTAAGGTATACGGAATGGTTGCTATATTAGTGGGTGGTTGTTAGGGTGTTGGGAGGCAGTTGTTATATTGCTAGATGATGCTTAGCAGATGATAAGGTGTTCTGAATGACTGTAAGCATCCTGCACGAGTGTTCTTGGCATGCAGCTTCTACAATGTTCTGAATAGTTGCAGTGTTGCTAGGTGGTTACCAGGGTATTGGTATGCAGTATCTACAGTGTTTTAAACTGTTGTTATGTGGGTATATTCACTAGATTGCTCTGGGTGGTTGCTAGAGCTCTGCTAGGCATATGTAAAGGCGGGCTAAATGGTTGTTAGCATGTTGCTAGTTGGTTGCTAAGATATTTCTGGTGGTTGTCAGGGTGTTGGTATACAGTTGCTAAGGTGTTCTGAATCTAAGGTGTTTCGAGTAGTTGCTAGAACCTTCATGTTTTCTGGATGGTTTTCAATATGTTGCAAGGTGAATGTTAGGGGGAAAATCATCCAAATTATTACTAACTGAAAAGTCTTTGATGCGAGTGACAGAGAGTCTGTCTGCTGACTAAGTGAGTCACTTTCACACTTGAAACCGAGTTTTGTGTGCACATCGCGTTCATGACAAGGTGGCCGTTCCTCTCCTTTCTGCTTGTTAAACACGCTTGCTCACACAGGAGGCACAAACATTCTCCCAGCAGCTTGGGTTTTACACTCCGAGGTGCAATAAAACACGCTATTTCAGCATTCCCCTGTCAAAAACACAGACCCCCCTCCAAACAGTCACACGCGTTACAGGGTTCTCACACCGTAAGTGACAGTCATGCCTCTTTTATGATCTCTAATATAAGACCGGCGGAGTCTAGACGGAACTCACACACACCTGTGAGACGCCAACAATTACCAGAAAATCATCACCGATAGAGGGAAAAGCGTGAGGCATGTTAGCTTGCCAAGAGTGACGGCAAGCTGACGGTAACAATTTTCAAGGTGAGAGAAGAGAGGCTAAAGCACTCACAACACGTACTGTACTCAATCTGTGTGATGAAGCTGCTTCACTTTCTGCATGAACCTCGAAAAAAGTACATGAATGCATGGGGGGGGGGTTGTTGAATGACACATATTGGGTTTAATTCTTTATACAAAGAAAAAGTATTCTGTTTAATTTTAATTTTTAGTGTAATTAAAATCTGAAAGAATTATATTGTATACAAATGTTTAAATGATATTAATTTGTTCACTTTGTATGTTCATATACAATAATAAAATTTAATTTAAACTTAAAACTAACCAGTAAAACTATTACAAATCACATTTTTTGACTGAAATAAAGCTGAAATAAAATATAAGTATTAGATGAAAAATTATAAATGAATGAATGAATAAATAAATAAGAAAAGATATACTATAAATAAATCAACGAATGAACGAACAAACAAAAAAATATATAAGATAAGATAAGATATTTGCCTTTGGTAACTGAAATAATAAAATAATAATAATAATAATAATAATAATAATAATAATAAAAAATTAGAGATACTCCATTTGGTAACTAACTCAAATAAAAAAGATATAGTAAACAAATTACTAAAACTAAAACAAAAATAAAAGAAAAATAAAATAAACCCAAATAAACCCATATATACATACATAATAATAATAAAAAAAGTTTATATATTTTATTAATATATATATATATACAATTTTGCATTATTTTACTTTTTTTAAATTTTATTTTGTAACAAAAATTACAAAAACACATAACAAATGACCAAAACCTAAACTAAACACAAAATGAAAGCTAAAAATATAAAAATAAAATTCAAAACAATAATAAACACTATAGTAGTATGTAAATAAAATAATAGTGATTCTAACTATAACGTATGCATTTTTTATGTGAGAAATGTATATTTGTGTATATAACTAAGCATTGAAAAGGATATAATAAAAATAGACAAAAAACTGCAGCAAATACATGTGTGTTTTACTAATATTAAACTGTTTTTCAATTCAAAATATGACATTTTTGTGATTATGCATTAAGGAGATTAATTATTTTACTGAAGAAAAAAAAAACTAAAAGAAGAGGAAGAAAAAAAAAAAGACTCCCCTATTGGTCAATCTGGCCCTCTTTTATGCATTAAAAAAAAAATAAGCTTTCAAAGTTAAGATTTGATAACCCAGGTGGCAATAATCTGCTGATTCAGATTTTTTTTTTTTTGCCAAGTACTTTTCTTTTCATCAGCCGGATGCAAGAATTACTAGCGTCCCATCTCGTTTATTAACTGTATCATTGGGCCTGGGGTTCCACCTGACCTTGGAGTCAAAGGTTGACAAATACCGCCCTGATTAACCCCCTGACAAATGACCCGGTTGGAACATTTAACATGATTAATACGCTCTAGTCAAGCAGAACTATTCAGGAAGAAGCTTTAGGGAGGTCACGTCCTGTATTAAGAAAAAAAAAGCGGTTCATTAAAAATAACACAAGAAGCACCTGCGATCAATCAAGCGAAAGTAGCTTAAGACATTTAGAAGTAGTTCCACTCAGTATTATATTTTTGATAATGTTCGATCTTCTAGCAGACCGGGCAGAAGCGTAAAATCCATAGGTGTTAAAATCACTTCAAAAACTCAGCCACCAACTTTCACATGCCAACATGTGCAACAAGGCAGAAACATCAGGGGTCAGCTGCTGCAGGGCATGCAGCTTCTTTTCACATTGTGACCACACAACTGGGAAGACGTGCACCACCAATGAGTCAGGAAGCTTGCTTTTCACATTTAGCAATGCTATTGAGGTCTTTATAGATGTTTTCAGCCTTTTCTTATTTAATTCTTCCATCTCTTTCATGGACAGTTATGTTCCCTGTCAAGAGTCAAATTGGAAAAAAAGAAAGGTTGAGTATAGTTTTCAACAATAATGGTCTACTATTTGATGACCTTATGACACTTAATCATTCAGCAACAGTTCTGGCCAAAGAAACTGACATTTTCAAGTGACCACTAAAAATACAGGCTTGTAGGAGCATCTGCAGATGAGCTGGCTGTGAATGCAAAACAGAAAATAGTAGACATCTGTAGACATTCTTTCATTATTGATTTCGTGTTCATTTAGAGCACAAGCTGTTGCAAGTTTTATCCCATATCCTTTTGATTCAATCTGCAAAGTATTGACTGGATAAAAGATATGCAATCTGACATGTTTTCCACTAAAACACTTCAATATGTTCTCATTAGATCTAAAGGCCAAAGCCATCTTGATTTACAAGAGCTGATGCATGCTAATATGCGCAAGTTTCTTTCAAGCCGCATTTCCATGAAAATCATGAGCTGACCTCTTGAGGATGGTGGAATCATTTATTTTATAGATTTTCTGTTTCTACTATAAAAGACTAGCCCCTTAAACCAGCCTTCCTTGGCTTAATTATTGACCACTTGTTTTTCTTCTCACAACATCAGGAGATGTTCAGTAACATGAATAGTCCATGAAGAATATAGCTATGGCTTCAAAACAGTTCTATAGTGAATACGTTACTTTTTCATGTTCCACAAATAATAACAGAAGTTTCATTATTAGGTATACCATCTGTTTAAATAACTATTTCCTACAACTTTTTCACCAATATCATGACCGAGTAGAAGTCCAAAAAAAAAAAAAGGCACATGAAGTGTGCGTTTCTCAAGGGTCAGGTTGAGGATTTTCATTGGGCCATGTCTAATATCATTATCGTTCATGGTGCTTAGCCAGAGATGTGCCAGAGGTATTGTTTCTGTCACACCGCCACGGTTTGGCCATTTTTAACATCAGTCAGTCGGCACTTTGATGCTGCTCTTCTATCTCTCTTTCCTTTTTTAAACAAACTAATTTTTTCAAGAGGGTCTCTCTGAAGAGGCTGATGAAGAGGCAACATCTGCTTTCAAAGGGTTTGTTCATTATTCACCAAAGAGAGGGGGAGAGAGAAAGAATGAGCGAGCGAGAGAGAAGATGAAGAGGAAAAACAAGGAAAGGAGAGGCACCTGAATAAACAGAGTGCCATTGAGCACACCAATTAAAGGAATAGTTCAACCAATCGTGAAATTTCTGTCATCATTTACTCACCTTCATGTCATTCCAAACCTGTATGACTTTCTTTCTTCTGTGGAACACATAATGTGATGTTCTAAAAATATCTTGGCCACTCCAAAAAGACAAAAAGCACCACAGAAGTACTATAAAATGTAGGTAGATTTGAGAAATAGCGCTATTTAAGTTGGAAAACTTGACATCAAGACTGGTTTTCATGAATGTATTCAAGTGTAGGGCTGTTACTAACGATTATTTTGGTAATCTGTCAGTTATTCTGATGATTAATCAAGTAATCAGATCATTATAATTTTTTTTGTAGTAATAAAAATAGACCTAAGTGAACAATAGTCTTTAAAAAATGAGTAGTTCGCTTCCAGAACAAAAATGTACAGATAATGTACTCACCCTCTTGTCATCCAAGATGTCTTTCTTTCTTCAGTCGTAAAGAAATTATTTTTTTGAAGAATACATTTCAGGATTTCTCTCCATATAATGGATATCTATGGTGCCCCCCCAGTTAGAACTTCCAAAATACAGTTTAAATGCAGCTTCTAACAGCTCTAAATGATCCCAGCCGAGGAAGAAGGGTCTTATCTACCGAAATGATCTGTCATTTTCTAAGGAGAAAATGAGATGGGAGTTTTTAGACATACCCTAACTGTCATGAACCAGAATACACAGAGTTCACGCAGAGCTAGACAAGACGAACGTTTCAGGTTAAAAAGTATATAAAAAAAAAAAAAAAATTGTTTTGCTAGATAAGACCTTTCTTCCTTGGCTGGGTTTGTTTAGAGCCCTTTAAAGCTCATTTAAATTGCATTTTGGAAGTTTAAACTCGGGGGTACCACAGATGTCCATTATATATGAAGAGAAATCCAAAAACATTTTCCTCAAAAAAACAGAATTTCTTAACATCATTTCATAAAATCTTGGATGACAAGGAGGTGAGAACATTATATGTAAATTTTTGTTCTGGAAGTGAACTCCTTTAAAATACATATACGTGACCCTAGACCACAAAACCAGTCATAAGGGTCAATTTTTCGAAATTGAGATTTATACATCATCTGAAAGCTGAATAAATACGCTTTCAGTTGATGTTTGGTTTGTTAGGATAGGGCAATATTTGGCCAAGGTACAACTATTGGGATAAAAAAACAAAATATTGAAAAAAATCACCTTTAAAGTTGCCCAAATTAAGTTTTTAGCAATGCATATTAGCAATCAAAAATTAAGTTTTGATATATTTACAGTAGGAATTTTACAAAATATCTTCATGGTACATGTTCTTTATTTAATTTCCTAATGTTTTTTGGAATAAAAGAAAAATCAATAATTTTGACCCATACAATGTATTTTTGGCTATTGCTACAAATATACCCCAGCGACTTAAGATTGGTTTTGTGGTCCAGGGTCACATGTAATAGCACGGAGGCAATAAAGAGTCAAATGCAACAAACTGAACAAAACTATTAAAATACATAATGCATTATAAACAACAGAGCTAATGTAGATTGTGCATTACAACAAATGCCTGCAGAGAGCGCCAATGCCTGACCATTGTTTTTACACTTTACTGCACGATATAATCTGTGTTTAATATTGACTAAACAATGTTTAATTTAAATGTCCACTTAAACTTTACTATTTGGCCATTTCAAAACCTACAGCCACTGTATTGTCTTGAATATGTGGACATCAAAACTCAGAGTGAGGGTTTAAACTTTTATTCTGAAATCGCGATGAACAGTTAGCATATTGACAAAGATGATGTATTCTCCTGTGTTTGTGTAGGTTTGTAAATTATTTACCTTACAAATCTGATTAAAAGGTGCACACTGCATCCCCAGATGGATGTTATAATAAACCCAAACTCACAACAACATGCAGAGACGGAGCCAGTTTGAGATGCATGTACGTAACCTACACACATGTAAATAATTAAAGCGCATATATAACATCTGCATGGCATATATTTATTCGACTGAATCGTTTGTGAATTCATAATAACATTATGCTTTATTAAAGCATAAAGAAGCGGTGGTTTATAGTGAATTAATAACAGCTAAGGGATGTTTTTAGGTACGACTCAAAGCTGTTATAAATGAACTATAAACCATGGCTTCACAACTCTTATTGCTTTTATAGAAAAGTTATTTCATATACGTAGTAAGGTTTCACAAAATAAAACAGAACAAATAATGTGCAGTGAGTTTTTTTACCTCAGAAACGGTTTTGGTTGCCGAGCAACTTGCAGATGTAAACAAAGGTGTATGTTTGTAGTGTAATTTACAACAGCTTTGAATGCGGCTCAACCAATCAGAATCAAGGACCGTAACAATCCGTTTTATAATATGATTTTTAATCGGGTATAACATGAAATGCACCTCTTCCGGCATTTTGCAGATTACTTGACACGGGCAAAATGCAATCGAGGATTTTTTTTAAATCGAATACTCGAGTGGAACTGAAGAACTGTTGCAGGCCTATTCAAGTGTATTCAAGATGTTTAATTTGTGACTGAATCATTTATCTAAACTGGATCATTTCAATAAATCAGTTGATTCGGTTTAAAAAAACAGTCTGAATTATTTATTCACAAAACAGACTCACCTGATTCTAGAGTTAAACTCCGTCATCCAGTCAAATAGTAACACCAGACTAGACTGGAAGATTCAAATTTAACTTAGATCTCAGCTTGTTCTTCTTTTAATGACACTTTCATGGTCTTTAAGTTTTCTTTTTGAAGCTTGACAGCCCTATCCTCATTTACTTTTATATTCACACTTCTGTGTTCCAAAGAAAATCATACGGGTTTGGAAAAACCAGAGTAAATAAAAAAGAGGAGTAAAATTGGTTTAAATAACATGCTGGAACATTTCATTTTTTTTCTACAGCGGAGGCTAGAAGAAAATATCGGAAATCACTGCAGACTCTTGAAGTTCAAGGCCTGAAAGCAACGATCCCAACAAAACAGCCATGCAAATACGCAGTAAACAATAAACAACCCAAAGGGAAAAATAGCATATCAGAGCTTTTTATTGTGTACGGGATCACAGTGCAGTGTGGTTCGCAAGGAAAAAGTTTCTCTTTTTTTGTTGCAAAAACACTCAGTCGGCCAAAATGAGCTCTGCCTTCATTTTTGTGCGGCAGTGTCCTTCCCAGGGTAATGGTATTTTGTATAATGCTATTAGTAAGCTGAAAGCATGAAATCGCAGCACTGAGACCCACTTTTGTGGAGGCTGATAAAGGAGAGCGGGGGAATAATGCCCTTGTAGGCGAGGTTTTTTTTGAGTCTGCACTCTAAATTCTGGTGAGAGGAGCTTAACGCGCAGAACGGCCAGCACATCTCCCCATAGCTATGCATTCTAAACGAGAAAAAAAAAGCGCCCCCAAAAAAAACAGAGGGCTGCCGTCTGCCAAAAAGACACTGTCTGGTGTCTGTTGACAAGTTGAGAATGACCTCCATCATGGACTGTCACTTTTTGTGACGGTTCACTTATCCAGAGGTGATAAAATGTACAAAGCCGAGAGACGGGCACTTAAAAGATGGGCTAGTTCAAACCCTGAATAAAATGATGTAAAAAACTGAAAACATTTACTTAAAGGAGTTACAAGCTTGCGTCTCTAAAATTGGCTCCCATGAAAGACGTAAAAACAGTCAAGGGCTCCGGAGCATCCTGGATAGCCCTAAATGCTCATCAGGGTGCCAGACTACAGTCCAGCGACCTCTTCCCCTTTTCCTAACGTGGGACACACGGCCAGCTGCTGCCAACACTAATCTTCTCGGGTAAAGTTTCAAGGGCTGAAAAACAATCTTTACGTTGGCTAAAAGATAGTGGGTCTGGCCATCTCATCAGGCCATCAGCTGAACTAGTAGCCCTGGGGACGAGAGAAAAAGACCAAGAAAGCTGAGGGGAAAGAGGAAGGAAAAGCAAGAAAGGAAGACGGGATGGTTTAATGTGTCCAGCAGCTCCTGGATGGCCCCAGAGCATCTGTCTCTTTGCCCCTCACTAAGGACAAACTGTTAGTACAGATGATAAAACTATAAATAAATAAACAGAATCAAATTTGTTAACTATTTATTTATTTATTTATTTATTTGTAATTGACCAATATTAAATATTACTGTAAAATTGTTAATATAAAATTTATAAATATTTATTTATCTATTTAATAGTAATTGACCAATATTAAATATTGCTGTAAAATGATTCATATAAATGTATTTATTTATTTATTAGTAACTGACCAATAGTAAATATTAATATTAAATGTAAAATTTGATATAATTAATATTATATATTAATATAATTAATACTAATATTATTTAATAGATAATATAATCATTATTCATATAATTTATTTGTTTGTATATTAATAATATTAAATATTACTGTAAAATTGTTAATATAAAATGTATTTATTTATTTATTTATTTAATAGTAATTGGCCAATATTGCAGTAAAAGTATTAATATAAAATGTATTTGTTTACTTATTTATTAATAATTCACCAATACTAAATATTACTGTAAAATTGTTAATATAAATTTATTTATTTATTTATTTATTTATTAGCAATTGGCCAATAATAAATATTACTGTAAAATTATTAATATATAAAAAAATGATTATATGCATTAAATAATTCACAACTATTAAATAGTACTGTAAAATTGTTAATATAGAATTTATTTTTTATTTATTTTTTTATTAGCAATTGGCCAATATTAAATATTACTGTAAAATGATTAATATAAAAACATTTGTTATATGCGTTAATTTTATTTAGATTTATTTGTACCCATTTGTATAAATACAGTACGTAATAAATAAGTTACTTTAAACGTTAATATTAATTATTCATATTTACTATTAATATCAATAGTACAAATATTAAACATTTCAATTAATTTATGATTAATATAAAACATGCTATATGTATTCATTTTATTTATATTTATTTATTTATATAAATACATAAATATTAACATTCACTATTAATATTAATAGTAATAAATATTGCAATTAATTTATGTTTAATATAAAATATGTTATATGTATTAATTTTATTTATATTTATATGAATACATAAATATTAAAAATGACTAAATATTAAACATAACTTTACTGTTTTATATTTATTTATTGAATTGCTTACATATGCATCATTTGCTATTTGTTACACATTTGACATTATAGCAGTTATGTGCTATTTTAAGCAATTTGGCATTGAATGTCAAGCAAAAATCTTGAGATATAGTATCATTGTAATGATATAGTATCAATGTAATGTAAAGTGTTATAAAATATAAAACTAGCATCATCAGTGTCAATATCAATATGTCACCATCATCACAAGCTGAAATAGACTTTCTCTGAGACATAACATGAATAAGTATTAGCTTTGCCTTTTAAGCAAACATCTGATGCCTTAAAGCAAATAAAACATTCAATTTCAGCACATAACAAGACTGCAGATACTCCCAAATACGATAAAATAACTCCACACAGCACATCACCACAGAAGGATTCAGTCTCTTTGCTGTTTTCTCCCCTGTCGCATTTCCTTTGTCACCTTCCACTATACGGCCCATTAGTAATACAGCTCTAGCATACGGCTTTAAGAGGCTGTAGAATAATGAAGGTGCAGTCATACACAGGCTAAAGTCTTTCATATTATGCATGCACCATTATCAGTAATCAGAAAGCACACACTTATGGAGAGAGAAAGTCTGCCAAATCAAGTCAAAGCCAATGCCATTTAACGCTAAACCCCAGAGGAAGCCCAGTGCCTGTAAAAGGTTTTTTGGGGGGAAGCGCGGTAGTGCATTGTCACTTACAACTCTGAATGTCCAAACAATGATGTTCTGCTTTGTTGTTTAGAGTTTAAAGTCATGAATATGCAGAAATAACAATGAGAGCCAGAGCAGCTTTACATTTTGTCATGTAAAAGGCATTCTTAGAAGCTTATACATTTTAAACCTAAAATTACGCTTGTTTCAATTTAAATGACCCCTATTGGATGAGTTTTGGACTCATTCATGCATTCAAAACAACTAGACGGAGCGCAACCCCTATTATTGTTACCCAGACTGATTAATAATCAATAGGGTTGACTGTTTACACACAACCAGTGACATCCTATTTTCCACACAGATGTTTTGACTCAATTTCCTGTAAAACTCTCAAACTAGTAACTCTGTCCTTGATGCTGTGGGCATGTTGTTGATCATTAACTCCAGGGTGTCATCAATCAAAGCCTCCCATTCGTGTCCACTGGAAGAACCGAATACAGATACTTGTGGCACAAACACTTCCCAGCATTTCAGCGACAGAATAAAGCGATGGGGAGAGAGATACATTCAGATCTGGCAGCCAAGAGAGCCATAGTTAGGAAGATTCAATTTCAGATCGTTCCTTCAGAAGACAGATCCTTTTCCCCATCACCGGACGCACAGGAAGCACGAGAAATCTCCGGGCTGAAGGCTATCTCTGCTCTGTTGTGACAGCTCGAGAATTACAGAATTTTCTTTTAAAAACACCTCATTGACTGTCTCGGGAATTTCCGGCCCATTCTTCACAGGCTGAATATAAAGCGGTGGGAGTGTCTGATCCGTGACAGTGTCTCCTCACCTGGCACGTCTGGGAGCAGATCTCATCCACCTCTGCTGTCGATAAGGCCTATCTGCATAGGGCAGACGAACCTTCCATCAATCCCTAACAATGTTGTGGAGGCCACAATACATTCCATCTTGTATTCACACTGCAACAAATCCAGAATTCAACTACTTTACATTATGCAAAACAAATATGAATCATACCTGCTCCTGCAAAGCCTAGTTGCTAAGGTGCCTTGAGTGGTTGTTAGGGTGTTGCTATGTTATTGCTTAACTGTCCTGGGTGCTTGTAAGGGTGTTGCTATTTGAGCTGAAATGATTATTCAACATTATCAACAACTTTTTTGTTAACGAATAATCGTTTGATCTCATATGGTCTAATGCAAGGCCTTACAATAACACAATTTGACCAGTATGGCACTGGAGTGCAAAACCGTAATTCAACCCTCCTGCATGCAATCCAATAGAAGAAGACATGTTTATAAGAAGTGTAAACGAAGCCGAACCAGTAGAGTGTGAGAAAGTTTTACAAAACTACAAACAAAAAATTCTGTCTTTCTTTTTTTGTTCTTCATTTAAAGCTTAGAAAGCCAAATCACGTATATTTATATCACACTTCATGCAATAGACTACGGAAGCCGGTTTCCCGCACTGAATAAAAAAATAAAATAAAAAGGTAACTGCAACTATTTATCTCACAATTCTGACTTTTTTCCTTGCGATTATCAGTTTATATCTTGGAGTTCAGATTTTTTTTCTCTAAATTGATACAAACTCGCAATTCTGACTTTTTTTCTTTGAATTGCGTGATAAACTCACAACTGTCAGTTAAAACGTCAGAATTGCAAGACAAAGTCAGATTTGTGAGATATAAAGCCAGACTTGCTAGATATTAGGGATGTCACAATACTCAATATAATATCGAACCGTTCGGTTAAATATGCGCTTGTGAATTGCGGTTTTTCAGTTTTTGCATTTAAATAACTTCCTTGTTTTATTTCTCTTGGAATTTGCTGTATGTGTGCCCATGATTTCACGTGCTAAAATGAGGAAACGCCTCCCCGTTTATATTTGAAAAAGCAACACACGCAGAGAATCTTCCATTCTAATGACATGCAATGATAAGCCTTTCTAAACCTGTTGCCCAACAAAAGTTATAAAAAAAAAACATTATAACTTGTTTTTAATTCACAACATCAGTCGAGTGTTTGAAATAACTTCCTTGTGTGATCTGATGTGGATTCTTATCACAGAAGACAATTAATTCTATACTCATATTCAATGTATGTCGATTAGCAATGGGCTTATGAAAATACCCGAGATGGCTTGAACACAGATAAACCATATATTATTGCAGACAAGTGTTTATTGTCCTTACATTTCATCATTCAAAACGTTTAATGTTATATCATGTTTTTAATCAGTTACAGCAATAGCGATGCTTTTATCCATATTAGAGAAGCTGGAACGGAACGTCATCAGCGCTACTTCTTTGACGCATATGTGTTTTTTTTTTTGCACGAGGGCGCCCTCTGGAGTCCAGTATGATTGAAACCCATTCTATTTTGCGTAAAAATCGAAAAAATAATACCACTCTCAAAAGAAAAATTAAGCAGACATATACTAAACCACGCTTTTTCTAGTGTACAGAGGTTTACGGGAGTATTTTGTTAATTTGTTCAAAAAAAAAAAAAAACCCACACTGAAGTGGCAAGATATCAGAACCGAACCGAACTGAAAACCGTGGTTAAAAACCGAGGTACGTATTGAACAGTGGACAAACTGTATCGTTGCATCCCTACTAGATATAAACTTGCACTTCACACTTTATTCTTAGAATTGCGTGTTTGTATCTCGCAATTCTGACTTTATCACAGTTGCGAGTATATATCTTGCAATTATTATTTTTTTCTCACAACTGCGAGTTTCTCTCGCAATTCTGACTTTTTTCACAATTGCAAGTTTATATCTCATAATTCTGACTTTTTTCTTTCAATTGCGAGTTTATATTTCGCAATTCTGACTTTCTTTTTCAGAACTGATACAAACTAGCAATTCTGACATTTCTTACAATTGTGAGTTTCTATTTCGCAAATCTGACTTTCTTTCTCAGAATTGTGAAATAAACTAAATTTTGACTTTTTCTCACAATTGTGAGTTTCTATTTCGCAATTCTGACTTTTTTCTCACAATTGCGAGTTTATATCTCGTAATTCTGACTTTTACCTCGCAATTGCATTTGTATCTTGCAATTCTGACATTTTCTCAGAATTGATACAAACCCCCAATTCTGACTTTTTCCTCAGAATTGCTAGATATAAACTCGCAATTCACAATTATCTTTTTCTCAAAATTGTTTTGTATCTTAAAATTCTCAGCTTTCTCAGAATTGTAATACAAACTCGCAATTCTGACTATTTTTTAGAATTGTGTGATATAAATTCACAATTGTGAGTTATAAAGTCAGGATTGTAAGATACAAACTCAAAATTTTGTTCTTTTTTTCTCAGAATTGTGAGATCCAAACTCCCAACTGTGAGTTACAAAATCCAGTTTTGCAGGGAAAAAAGCCGCTGATTGGTGACTGAAAAATCTGACTTAACTCACAATTCTGATGGAAAAAAATCGGAATTTTAAATTTATATCTTATAATTCTGGCTTTATAACTCACAACTGCAACTTTATATCCTAACGTTATGACTTTAGATCTCACAATTCTGGATTTATAACTCGCAACTGCAAGTTGATTATGACTTTTTTTCTCAGAATTGTGAGATAAAAATTCGCAATTATCTTTTATTTATTTTTTATTCAGTGGCAGAAAAAGGCTTCCGTAATAGATTTCTTTAAAGCAAGAAGCTTTACCGTATTAAACATGAAAGAAAAAACAGTGTCAATGTTGCCTTCAGTTAGAATTACAACTTGCTGTACTGTACTGTAATTGGTGACGGTCTGCGTTGGTCAGTGTCTGTCGGTGCGGTGTGAATTGGCCTTTATATGCCCAAGTCCAACACAGTACAGCTCTTGTTTCTAGATATTCTTCAATTCAGGCTTTTTGGTCTTATTTTATTGTCCACCAGGAAAATCGTCAGTCTAATCGTTAAGGGAAGCAAAAGCACACCATCTCTCAAGAAGTCGCTCTATGTGAGGCATTAATGCCTGCAGCGCAAACGTTGAGGGACCAGTTACCTGTCCAAGCACAATACTTAGACTTAAAGTTTGGTTCAAAGCCCTAATCCGCACCGAGCAATAAGAGGTTTAGCAAGCAGTCCTAATTAAAAAGGTGAGGCACACTTAACTGATACTGTTTTAGGCAGAAGCAGATCTACAGTCGATATGCCTGTAAAAGACACCTAATAGGACCTTTAATGATCCATCGCTTATGTGAATTATAGTGCTCCTAATTGCTGTGGGTTTTACAGCAGTGTACAGACTATGGTGAGAGTGGCTTAGTTTTCTGCACTGTGGTTTCGGAAGGTTGCTGTGAAAGGCGATTGCGTGTACTGAATCTTTGTTTGTTTATGGCTCTCACCTCTAACTTTAACGGCTTGTGACAGGCTAGCTTTATTAAAGTGGGCTTTGAGCATGCGCTGAGAGCCAGTAAAACTTCCCTTACTGCCGGTCAGGGATCAATTCTGACTGCCGCTCCTCAAATTAACAAAACTCAATAGCCGAGAGTGAACACCCTGCAAGGATGTATAAGAGGGTTAAATGGAAGGGTTTAATACTTTAATCAACTTTAATAGTTCGCACTTTATTCAAATTTAATCGTTGGCTGAACAGCGAAAGACCTCTTCCTGTGTCTGATGTCTGCATATTCTAATGGGGATAATGTCAACAGAAGGGTGTGTGCGTGGATTAAGCGCTCAGCCTTCTCATGTCATGGATCTGCTGATATGCAACAACCCCTCTTCATTTCCTGTTGCTATTTTTTCATCCTCTCATTTCCCACTTCACTGATGTTTGATGAGGTTTACCGGGAGGTCCCTTATTGATCTCGCCAACAAATATGCTCAAGGCTTCAAAGCGAACCGACATAGTAGCTACGCATGTCTCTGTAATTGTGTACATCTGAGTTTCTTGACTCTTTTATCTCTTTCATTTTACCTGGGAAGGCTTCCATGTGCTCTGAAATCATCAAAAGCTTGTATTTCCACATCGGTCTTTTGGGTTTTAAGTCTCTGCTATAAGGTTAGGGCTCTAGAGATGTTTTCTGAAAGCATGAAGTAAGGATGGGAGATGAACTATCACTGGTATATTAACTATTCAGCTACATAGCAACACGCTACAAACACTCAGAACTCCTTTGCGACCACATAGAAACGCATTAAACAACCACTCATGATTCATTAGCAACCACATAACAACATCCTGACAAGCACTAAGAACACGTAAGGAGCTTCAGAGCAATGCCTTGACAAACATGCACAACAACCTAAGATCATGGACATGAGTTTTGTATGAAGAGTGGCTTTTAATCTACACTGTGAAAACATAAATACATTTTTATATAGCATACTTTCACTGCATAATTTAGTTTTTTAAAGAAATTAATACTTTTCTTCAAGCACATGAATTTAATCTAAAGTAACAGTAAAGACATTTATAAAAAAAAAAAGATTTTATTTCAAATACATGCTGTTCCTTTGAACTTTCTATTCATCAAGGATATATATATATATATATATATATATACGTTTTGGTGCTAAATTTTAATGCTTTTAGTGCTATATATCTATATGCATTTATTTATTTATTTATTGTTTTTGGTGCTACATATAAACTTTTGAACAGGATGAAGATGTCCAATTTTTTCTTATTTTGTTGATATACATTTTTTCCATTTAGTACTGCCCTTCAAAAGCAACAGAAGATACTTGCATGTTTCCCGGAAAACAAATTAACTATAATTTACTTTGATCTTCAAATTCAAAAAGTTCATGGATCGTGTTTCCTTCTGGACAATAGTGAATGTTTGAACCTTTTTTAATAGTTGTGTTTGAGTCCCTCAGTTGTGCTCAGTGTGAAAAGACGGATCTCAAAATCATACAGTCACTGGTTCAAATCTGCAGAAGATGCTGGAAAACTGAAGAATCTGCAGGACCTGGAGGATTTTTCTGAAGAACAATGATCAGTTTAACTGTTCAGAACAAACAAGGGACTCATGAACAACCATCACAAAACAAATAAATAGTGGTTGATCATCCAGGTAACCACACAGAGTATTAAGAACCAAGGGTTCCCAAACTTTTGAAGGGGGGTATTTTAATCATTTCAGCTATTTTTTATATGAAAACATCTTTTATGTAAAATATCTTTCTCAGGACAGTACTAAATAAAAAACAACATGCATTTTGTATGATCTCTCTTATTTTGTTTAAATTATTCACATTTTCACAGATTCAGTATGGGGTTCCCAAACTTTTGCCAGTGTTACTGTTTTTTTTCCTGGATATTTGATCAAATAAATGCAGCCTTGGTGAGCATAAGAAACTTCTTTTTGAAAAAAATCAAAAATGTTATTGTCCCCAAACTTATAGCGGCCTAACAGAATTGTCTGAACAAGTAAGTTCATATGAAACAATGTTGTTCGTTTGCAGGCACGAATAAATTCTGCAGTTAATGTTACAGTTAATTCTACTTTTGGTGACATTCAGCTTGCATCTGGTCAGTCAGTGGTGCTCAAACCAAAACTAATCTTTAGAAAAACTTTCTTCAGTCTATGCATATTAAGCTTAACTACAATAATAAGTCTTCAGAAAGATGCCAGATGTACATTTGGCCAGATGATATAATCCTGAGTCAACTGTTTCATTTCGCTACAGATACTATGACCGGCTTGCCAAGGTTTCTGCGGCTGATCCTTAATCTGCTAACAGTAAAACTGAGGCCTTTTTCATCTTTCGCCATAATGAGAATTTTCAGGCTCTCTGTTTCCACCAGAGGAACATCCTTATAATTAGAATTTAATAACCTCCTCCCAGGATGTCAGTTAAACTCCTGTTCTTTTGAGCCTATCTTATTTACGATATAATAAGAAAAAAGGCTGCTAAGCTGCTCTCGGTTTTCATTTCTAATTCATTTTTGTTTTGTTTCAGAAGCCGACAATAATTGATTGGAATTCTTGTGCAAGTCTAAGACTCTCTAATCTAATTATTCCTGGAAATTAGCATAATAGAAGTATTACTTTAGATTTCACTTAACAACACTGAAAGAAAGGGCGGCTATATTTCTTACCCTAGCCATGGATTATGATTGCAATTATTTGCCATGATACCACTAATAAGGAAACAACGATTATGTCACACAGAACATTTTTTGCCCAATGCAACATCCAAAATTGTCTAACAACATTGTCCTGGTTGTACTACGGTAATGACTTTTGCTTCAAAAGACACTGAATCTGATTAATTTTGCTGAATAGGCACTGAATGAA
Source organism: Labeo catla (assembly GCA_012976165.1). NCBI lineage: Eukaryota > Metazoa > Chordata > Actinopteri > Cypriniformes > Cyprinidae > Labeo > Labeo catla. The sequence continues at coordinate 933,174 of VONZ01000165.1, forward strand.
CAGATGGGTAAACAAACAAAGACTGAGCCAGATGCAGGCGGATGTAAAGCTACATGCACTAAATGGCCAGGTAATATTAAACCCCTCTTAACGATGTTGCACACCCGTAATATATGAATCTTAGCTAACTAAGACCCACTGTGACATAATATAGCCCTTCTCACCTCTCTTAATTGGATTTGGTGGATGCAGGTCAGGTGTGAAGGGCAGCAGTGAGCGCTGATTAATACTCATTAGACTAACTAGGCCTCACGGTGCCGTTCTGCCATACGGCGGTGGGCTCTACGGGACACTATTGTGAGGTCTAACCCCTCACAGAATGAACCACAAATTGCCTTGTCAGGAACTTCAGCCTTTTTGGCCCCATAATGCATTGCCCTTTGACCTAAGATGGCCATCTATTGTTAAACGGGGAGGGTAAAAGTTGAAAGACGCCATCTCGGACAACAAACGCGCTGACGCCGGTAAACACCGGTGTGTGTTTGTGATGCTGAAGATTCATTCAACTCTGGCCGGGTGATGGATTCCAATCCACAACATTTATCAACAACAGATGCATCTGAGAAAGGAAAGCAAGTACAACAATAGACCATTGACTCATGATATATTAGATCTTATTCCGCTGTGGCGTCAGACAAGGAGAAGAAAGGAACAAACTCCACAGGGTATTTTCACAGATAATACTGCCGTGCAGAAATCTGGTGGACATGGAATTGTGGCTGCAATCCCGGCGCTGGGCCCGATCCAAAAGAACACTATTCATTCTGCACAATAATGCTTCATAATATTCCAATAGCAACACGTAGTTAACCAAACCACAGATGTGGTCTCGTTCTATCACAAAAGATCATATTCTATTTGGAATAAGAGGATAAACTACTCTTATTCTCGCAGTAAATTAAAAGTTATCAAAGACAGCCAGACACAGATTGCAAAGTAGGTCAGGCTATGGTTTGTGTTCATAAGGCTGCTTTTCCTTGCCATTTTTTAGGCTGTTCGGTCACCCAATTGTTTGTGTGGAAAAATGTCTTGGGTTTTAATTGTATTTTCATCCCTTATCCCTACTCCCAGGTGGTCAGTTAGCGCTAAGGCGAGCACAGGGCAGACATTATTAAAGTGATTTTTTTTCCTTTCCTCAATGTGACTAATCAAGTTGGGGTAATTAGACCCACACGCCTGTGCAGATTGACATGAAGATTAACGAGTATTTGCGCCACGCTTGAATGGAGGTGTGACATTCGCCGCTGTTGTCTGAGCAGACCTGCGGAAGCGGCGTGTTATAATCCAGCGAGAGTGTGCGCTACAGTAACTAAACACAGCTGTACACGTGTGTTTTTCTCTTTCATGAAGCTCACTTAAACACACTGGCCGTGACCCCCTGCGCAAAATAACCAAACAAAGACTCATATTCTCCAATAAACTACCGCGGCCTGGTTGAAGCGCAGATTACAGGCAACGCATACACCCCCCCCCCCAGTTCAAAGCCTAAACAATCAGGCTTAATCAGATTCACACGGTCAGTCTATTGCTGGTCTTTGTTTTGTCAGACTCGGAACGCGGAGAGGGAAGGGGTTTGAGCGTGGAGGGAATTACAGACAAGATGAGTGATTCTGATAAGCATTTATGAAACATTTCTCTTCTTGTTGTTGCATGCTGAATGTTTCTAATCAGCGTGCTCGGCTTCCTAAACGACTGCGATAAAAGGACTTGTAAATCTTCAAGCCACGTTTAAGTAAAAAAAGGCTGTAAAAAATAAAACGGTAAATTTAATGGCCATCTGCTCTCTGCTGGAGCAGACTTGGGTGTAATGTGCTTTTTGTGCGATCAAAGGGACCGTCCGCATCATGGTAGTTTACCTTCAGAGATCCCAGCCACCCCCTACCAAGAGTTCACAGCCCTGCTTATTGAAAAACACTTTTTACAACAGACGTAACAGAGTATTTTCAAAGCAACACAATCAAGAAAAATAAACCATCTTTCTTTTGAGGGTATAACGACAGTACATTGCTAGACAATGACACTTTTTATAGACTTTAAACAACTGTTATGTGTGACCTGGGCCACTGGGGGTGTTTCGTTACAAACTTAGGAGACGGGAGGGGAGGTGACCGGCCAATGACAGAACAGACAAAGAGAGGGAAATATTTTACTCAGTCATTGTTCTTATCTCATCAGGACATAGTTAATAAAATATTAACAACTGCACTGCAGTCAGGACTCATCCAAGGTCTGTGGGCCTATTTCAACAAATAGTAGTTCAAAATGAACAAAAACACACACGATAAAACTAAAAAAAGTTTGTTAATATGACTTTTTATTCTATTTTATTGCTATTTTTGATCAACTCTCACATATAAGCAGTTAAAAACCATGTAAACCATTCAGATTGGATTTTTTTTTTTTTTTTTTTACATAGATACACTCACACTAAAATGAATTCACTGACTTTATATTTGATGTGATTTCTTGTACAAAACACCTTTGAAGCTTTTTTTATAAGGCCGACAAAACAACACCTGTGACTATACATTTTATATGAGGGGTCCTTAAAAGTGGGACTTTACTTAAAATCCAAAACAATAAATAACTAAGAATAATAATATGCGTTCATGTACAATATTTAAGTGAATAATCTAAAATTTAGCTAGATAGGTAATATGCATTTTGCATTTTTTTCTATTTAAACTAATTTTTCTACTTGAATAGATTTTAAAATGTAATTTAATCCTGTGATATTAAAGCTGAATTTTTAGCATCATTACTCCAGTCAGATGATCCTTCAGAAACCATTCTAATATGCTGATTTGCTGCTCAAAAACATTCATTATTATTATGTTGAAAACAGTAGAATTTTCCAGGTTTCTTTGATGAATAGAAAGTTCAGAAAAACAGCATTTATCTGACAGAAATCTTTTGTAACATAAATGTCTTTATCATCACTTTTGATCAAACTATTAATTTCTATAATTTCATTTGCAAAAAAAAAGAAAGAAAAAGAAATTTCATATATATTTCAGATACATGTGGATCTTTCTATTCATCAAAGAATCAAATCATCAATAAAAAGTACTCAACTGCTTAAAATATAGATATTAATTATTATAATAAATGTTTCTTGAACAGCAACCCAATCAGCATATTAGAATAATTTCTGAAGGATCATGTGACACTGATGACTGGAGTAATGATGCTAAAAATGTAGGTTTGATCACAGGAATAAATTACATTTTAAAATATTTTCAAATAGGAAACTATTATTTTCTTAGGTATTTTAAATAGTAAAAATATTTAAAAATTGTACTGTTTTTATTAACTTTGGATTAAATAAATGCAGGCTTGGTGAGCAGAAGAGACTTCTTAAAAAAAAAAAAAAAAACTGTTCAAAAACTTTTGACTGGTAGTGTATAGATAGACAGATAGATAGATAGATATTTTTTAAAAAATGACCAGTTGCATTTTGCTTTGTATCTGTACTGTGGGACACGTTCTCATCTCTGGTCACCTCCTTACAGCGTCCTGCAGGATCACCTGAGAGCAAACAAACAATCGCTCACAGAGTCTCTCGCAGACTTCAAACTCCGCGCTGTGTAAACAGCTTCTCTGCAGTCTATCAGGGGGCACAGCCAAAGCTCTTTGAAGAGTGTTTCAGGGCCAAAAAAAAAAATACCACGGCACTTCAAACAACACTGAAGGGACGGCAGCAGTTGATCCCGCGCTTTCAAGGTTACAGAGTTGTGTAAACGTATACAAGTCCACACTACAAATACAGAGAGACACTTCGGTCACAAGAGTAGGACCACCGTGGCCGTACCGCCCACCTCATAAACACTGATCTCCTCTTAAGCCTGTCTCCAGCTGGGGTCTCTGGTCCACAGGGGCCCGCCGAGGACCCAGGTGTAAGTGCAGATTTCACACAGCCATGGTGGCCCACCTCTGGAGTTCATTTAGGCACACGGTAGGGAAAAAAGCGAGATGCGGGGCCATACCAGGCACAGCCCACCTCCCATTCACACAGCGGTGTGCGGAACTAGCACTTTTCTAATGGAAAAGCTTTCCTGTGCAATTCTGTTGATGGTACTTTTATATTTGCACAACTGGGATAATAGCCACAATTATTGGGAGTTTTATTTCACATTATAACTAAAGGCTAGATTTGCATTTCATGCAGAAAATACCAGTGCTTGAAATGCAGAGAAATAACAGTGTTAAAGTATTATGCAATTTTATATCAGGGCTTGAGCTGTGTGAAAATGAAATGTTACATCAAAGCTGAATGACACACAGCAGGTGTTGTGTTTCCTGTCAGCTGTGTATGAGAATATGTGCAGTAAGGAAGCCAAAAGGGGTTAAACAGATGCAATATAGAAAACCAACTGCAATTCAAACAAAGTAGCATAACTAAGGCTTTTACTATGACTTAAAGTTAAATGAATTCTGTAACTTAAGTGATTCAAGCTCAGTGATTAACATAATTTATTTTATTTACTGATCAATACATTTTTAGTCATTCATGTTTATAAATGTACATGATTCATTACCATTTATTATAATATGTGACCCTGGAACACAAAACCAGTCATAATGGTCCATTTTGTTGAATAAATAAGCTTCCCACTGATGTATGGTTTGTTAGGATAGGACAATATTTGGCTGAGATACGACTATTTGAAAATCTGGAATCTGAGCATGCAAAAAAATCTAAATATTGAGAAAACTGTCTTTAAAGTTGTCCAAATAAAGTTCTAGGATATTACTAATCAAAAATTAAGTTTTGATATATTTACGGTAGGAAAAAATTATCTTTATGGAACATGATGTTTACTTAATATCCTAATAATTTTTGGCATAAAAGAAACATCAACCATTTTGACCCACACAATGTATTTTTGGCTATTGCTACAAATATACCCATGCTACTTAAGGTTTTGTGATCCAGGGTCACAACTTTGTTACATGTATATAATAACAAAATAAAAACAAAACCAGCACATAAAATATAACATAGCTAAACTTAAATTAGTAATGTAAAAAACTACATTTTAATGACTTGTTCAGGCTTAAATGTCTCAGATTGTAAAGATAAATTTAAACATGTCTGATCAATACAGTGCTTGCAAGTACTCTAATTATATACATGCCGCTGGCATTTAGTATTGCATAAGCTGATAAAAAGTATGATACTTACAAGTATGTTATTTTTAATGTCCAATAAATGAGCCAATAAATTACCAAGATGTTGCTTGTTTATTGCCCAGGAGAATTAATGGTAAAAAAAAAAATAAAAATGCAATTTTAAAAATTGTGTCCGCTCTTTCATATGATTCAGATTTATCGGTACGCTTTCAAAAGCGCATTAAAAAAATACACTGTGAAAGAAACGCATCTTATACTGCATTAGAAGTGTCATTATTATTCACCCAATTAATTACTTGCTCTACAAACACAAACTGCAGCAGCTGAAGGAACAGAAAACCTTGTCTTAATTAGTTCATATTAATCTCATCTTTCCCCTTGAAAAGTGTTTTTATATTTCAACTTTGTTCTCCTGAGAGAATCAAATAAATGGTCAGAAACTATTTTATTTTCTTAGCTATAAGGAACATCAAGAGAAATTGTCTTTATGTTTTGGTTGGCCATTGGGATCCAGACACCATTTGAAGGCCTTTAATGGTTTCAATGATAAGGTTCCTGGTGACTGACAAATTAAAACAGCCACTCTGGAAATGTAATGAATATAAATCTCATTTATGGAGAATATTTCAGTGAGTGCTCTCCCCATGTCTTTCTCCATTTCGCAGTTCACAGAGCGGACTGTTTACAGATAGTGAGAGATAAGAGCCAATTAAGAGTAAGAGCTGCAGATAGTATTGTTGAAGAAAATTTCTTTTCTGCTAATATCTCTTCTTCGGCTCATAAATCCCCTCACCTGCCAAAAACGTTGTCCCCTCCCCGCAATTGGCCCTCGCCGCTTCATTCCTCACAAAATCTGTTTCTCAGGCCTACTTTTCCACCCTGCTTAAGATAACATCCTCCATCTGTGGGCTTTCCACTTCACAACGTTTTAACCAACTTCCTAACTGCCTCTTTCCTCTACATCTTGTTTTCCCTGCCTCTTCATCTCACTTCCTCCTCATTCCCTCATCCTGTCTTTCTCACAAGCACCTGTACGTTTTGTACCAGAGCTTCCAGGGAGTTTCAGAGTACACCATTTCCTCACAGTTGTGTAAGTGTTTATGCAATATACTGTAGCGTTTTATGTGAAAGAGATTTTCATTTATTTTTGGATAAACTGTTCCATTAGGTATAAACTGACTCCTGTAGTTCTCAGTTTGTGCAATTTAAATCTGTATAATTACTGTCTGATTCTCCATATGCAAGTTTAAGGGTTATTAAATGAATGGCTTTTTAATAAAAGCACTAGGTATCTACCAGAATAAAAATTTCCTGACAATTTACTCACCCCCCATGTCATCCAAGATGTTCAAGTCTTTCCTTCTTCAGTCGAAAAGAAATTAAGGTTTTTGAGGAAAACATTCCAGGATTTTTCTCCATATAGTGGACTTCAATGGTGGCCAATGGGTTGAAGGTCCAAATGCAGCTTAAAGAAGTCTCTACATGACCCTGGCTGAGAAATAAGGGTTTTATCTAGTGAAACAATGTCATTTTCTTAAAAAAAATTATATACTTTCGAAACATGAATGATTTTGAAGTTGGAGTTTTTCACCCTACCCTACCTGTTTGAATCGATGTACACAGACGAAGAACCAACCACACGTGACTTTTTCAATGTAATTACATCGAGCTAGTGCAAGACAAGCATTTGTGGTTAAAAAGTATTATTTTCATTTATTTTTTAGAAAATTACAGATTGTTTAGCTAGATAAGACCCTTATTCCTTGGCTGGGATCATGTAGAGCCCTTTGAAGCCACACTGAAACTGTAAGTTGGACCATGAACCCATTGGCTCCCACTAAAGTCCACTATACACTCTTAAAAATAAAGGTGCTTCACGATGCCATAGAAGGACCTTTTTGGTCTAAAAGGCTCCATAAAGAACCTTTAACATCCAAAGAACCTTTCTGTTTCACAAAAGGTTCTTTGTGGCGAAAGAAGGTTCTTCAGATTATAAAAAAGGTAAGAAAGAACCTTTGACTAAATGGTTCTTTGTGGAACCAAAAATGGTTCTTCTATGGCATTGCTGTGAATAACCTTTTAAAGCACTTTTATTTTTAAGAGTGTATGGAGAAAAATCCTGGAAGGTTTTCCTAAAAAACCTTAACTTTCTTTTTGACTAAGAAAAGAAAGACTTAAACAAATTTTAGATGACATGGGGGTAAATTAAGGCAATTTGTATTCTAGAATTCTTTAATATATTTTTTAATCAGACAGTCACTGTACTGATTTAAGTCGCACAAGCTTAATTTCAAAAGGAACATCACAAAGTAAATGATAACTTGCAGTTCAGTAAGTTTATTCGGTGAAGCATTTGTCAAACTGTTTCAAACCGACAACTCGTGGGTCTTGTTGAACTCAATACATTTGATTAACTAAAAAAAAAATTTAAAAGTCATTGTTCTCAAAATGGACTACAATAGTTGTACTAAATACTTCTGATACTAAAAAGAATCATATAAGAGTCATTTGTTTATGAATCAGTCTACACTGGTTGTACTGTATGTTAGTGATTCACTAACTCAGAGTTATTTGTTTGGGAATCAGACTACACAGCGTGTGCTGTATGTTTGTTTTGCGGTAGCCAGTGTTTTTGAAAAGTTACTTTTAAAAGTAATGCGTTACATTACTGCGTTACTCCCTAAAATTCTAGGAGTAACTAATTATGTTAGTTACTTTTTATGGAAAGTAATGTGTTACGTTACTTTTGTGTTACTTTTTAAATCCGGGCTTGCTTGTTTGTTTTTAATATAAAAAGTTCTATTTTTTGCAAATGTAAAAGCCCTTTCACACCAAAAGCCTCAGGTTGAAGAAAAAGTAAATTCACTTTTGTACAGTAGAACACAGAAATAGAAAGTTCAGCATTCTTCAGCAAATAAAAAAGGGGAACAAATGTCAGTTTATCTTGAGTAATTTAGCTTATTAGTATGGTTGAATTGGATAGAAGATCAGCAGCAAAGATACTGTTTAATAAAATGGGATTAAATACATAAAGGATATTTGTATTATTTAACATTTAATTATTGCAGGTTTACGTCATATTCTGAGTTGCATTTCACTGTTTTTATTTTTTTTGAAGAAAACTGAATCTGTTTCTTTGTGAGTGAGATGAATTAATACATGTTCACATTTATTCTAGAACTAAAGTAACATCTTACTCCCGATTTCTGAGGACAGGAGAGCTTTCAATCAATAAATGGGAAAACTGGCATTACTCATTTGAAAAAGTAACTTAGACATTTTCTTGTAAATTAAAAAGTATTGCGCTACTTTACTAGTTACGTGAAAAAAGTAATCTGATTATGTAACTCATGTTACTTGTAATGTGTTACCCCCAACATTGGCGGTAGCACTAGAATTACGCATTTTCTCACCTTTATTTCATGCTGCACAATCTTACCTTGTCACATTCAATTTAGAATTCAAATCTGGACTACAGCATACTCACAAAATTGAGTAAAATATGATTTTTCTCACTGTGGCACTACACAGTTAGCTGGGGAGGTTTGTTCCCAAAAAGCTGTATCTAAAACACGAAACTGGGATTCTATTTCACATAGACAAAATGCCGGACTCCAGTCTCACTGTGTCTTCCTCGGAGTCACCTATTATCCCTCGGAGACCCACACAGACATGGATGTATGTGCACGTATGTGTGTGTCTGTGTGTAACGTGTCGGCCCCAGACAGGAGAGCTGGCGGTACCGTGGGGTTAACGCCATGAATGAATTCATTCTGCCCCGTGGGAGCTGTCTCTGTTTTGCTTGAGTGACACTCTCTAGACAGATGCGGCGTTCTCCAGGACAGCCTTCACCAGCTGAATATCCAGAAGGAAAGATGCCCTCTCTCACGTCGGTAACAGAGGAAAAAGAGGGAGAGAGAAGAAAAAAAGATGACAGCTTCTCTCTAGAGCTCCCCTTCTCTCCTCTGCTCCATCTCAGGGCAGAAACACGGCATTTGTTGGCGAGAGCACAACCTGACAGATACCGCTAACTAGCACAGCCTCTTGAGACGCACCGAAAGGCTGACAGTCGGTTACGCTTTGGCTAAAGGGCACGACTCTTGGTCTGTGTCTGCTCATTGGAGGTGTCAGGGAGATGTCACCCAGGACAATGTTGAACCCACAACCCCCTTCATTGCCCCACACAACCCCAACCCTGATATCTCCACCCACTTTCTTTCTAATATCATGGCATAAACAGACAGACATAACAGATGCTGAAAAAAGAATGTCTACTTGGAGAGAAGACGCACTTTCATCGTGAGTCAGTCTGCGTAAATACCAAGGGTCTTGGATAATATGGTTTTTGAGCTTTTGTTCTAGTAATCTGTTAAGTTTTTTTTTTTTCCTGACAGTTTTGACATCTGTCATAATTACAGCCTTTGTACTTTCACAGAAAAACCGACGAATACAACATCCTGTATTAAGACGCTGTTGTGATGTTGTGTGTCCGTATAAACACACTCACACACATAAGAGACACATTCAAACATTGTTTCACGCTTGAAACTAATTGCTTCCTATGGACTCTGGCATTTTACAAGACTGGGGTTTGAGCGAATGCTAATGTTTTCTTTTGTATCGGCGTCATTAAGAGCATCCAAATACACCCCTTCAGTGATCCCAGTCTCCCGCCTGTGCAGCTAATGCAGCCTGCTTCACACTTCACTTGAGAATTGTAGTAAATTCCATTTAAAATTGAATTAATTTGTGGTAATTACTGAAACCTTCTGAATCTGTTCACTTTAGAGAAAGCATCCTGCTCCATACTCCACAGCTCTGTGGCTAACTCTAGCCCATTAAAAGCTAATAGCACTGAACCTAATCGTTTTTGTCCCAAATCTATTTAATCCTATGCTTGAGTTAATGCTTTGTGCACCAGACGGGCTTAATGTTCATCTCAGTGATAAAGATCAAATAAATGCTTCATGAGTATATGGGCACATCAGTTCAAGCTTATCTGTTTAGCCATCTAATAGTCACCAGTGGCTGATTATCTTCTGATTATAGTGCTGAATTTATTCCAGGTGAAGATGCATTCATATAAATAATATTCATAACAAATTAAAGTTTCTTCGATGGACTTGACACAAGAGTTTAACTGCATAAGAACATTAAAGGGAGGGTGAACATAACAAATGGAAAGGTGACTAATCAAGTTTTTAAAAATCTCAAAAGTGTCGTTGTACATAGTATAATCTTATAAACACCATATCTTACATTGCGAGTCTCTGTAAAAGTTTGTCTTTTTATGAAGGTTATTTCAATAATGGGCCTTTTAGTCACTGTACTGTCTGGAAAGGGATTGATGACTTTAATTATAAATATTTATATATAATCATTTTATATTGTTGACTAAACTTTAATTTTGTAACCTTTCTTACATTTCTTCAAAACAAACTAATTAGCATGAGGTCTTTAATCCACATTTAAAGAGGTGATATTAATTTAGCGCTTTCCCACACATATTAACCTCTATCGTCCCCCTCTTTAAAAAAAAAAAAAAATAAATAAATAAATAAATTTAACATCCTGTGCCATTTGAAAACTGCTACTTTTGAATGTTGCCGTCACCTATACAGCTTCATATGCATGAGTTTTCTAATTCAGTAGGTTGCTCCGTAGCTCACGCGATACAGCGTTGCGTTTGAAAGATGAAGAGCTCCGGTTGGGGAGAGTGGGGTAAGTTGAGCCAGTGGGTAAGTTGACCCACCCCCTGTATTTTGGCAACTGTAAACTTTTACTGTAATGTGACCATGCATTTTGGAATCACACATCATTTCTGCCAGACTGTGAAAAGAAGAAACACATAGGAGGTGTGGAAGGCACCTATTTACTCTAAAAACGTTTTTGGCTTGTCAAAGTACAATTTTAGCATAACAGATGTAATGGCTGTTACATCAAAACAAACGTATCAACAAAAACCATGCAAATCATTTAGCTAAATATTAGCCTGAATTGGTAAGGTTTTTTTGTTGTTGTTGTCATCAAAAAGCCAGCTATGTGGCAAAGTGAACCAAATGCTTTGGGGTAAGTGGAGCCAGCACTTGAACTTACCTCACCATAAGGCACTGAAATCAAGTTAAATCTCTGAAGTAAACTGTTATTTTAATGTGATATTACACAACTAGTTTAGTTTATCATACATATATATAGATATAATTTGTAGTTTATTTGATAGGGATAGCATAAAAGTGCACCAAATCATTCTCTGAGAAGCAGAAGATGTTTTTCATCACATTATAATCAAATATATCTTTCCATCTGTAGTCCCTAATGGCCGGTTCGAAATTGCAGAAAACCTACCATGCCAAGAATCTGTAGACTAAAATATTTATTAGTTTCAGTGACATTTATTCCTTCATTCTAATTCAGTTCTGATTCAATTTTACTCAACAAACTCTCTGTTTAGTCTGCTTTAGAAGGTGAAAACTTTGGTGTTCAACACATTGTTTCAAAAATGCAAACAATTAAAGACTGAAAATTAAACAATTTGATTGGTTTTATTTTGTATAAGCTAGCTTTAAGAAAAGAAATATGACTGTAAAATGATTATTTTTACCATTAAATGACTGTTTGAAATTTAATTAAGAAAGAGGTCAATTATCTTTAAAATTTCAGTCAGATGGTCAGTTTTTACTAATATGGTGCATCTTACCCCCTGACTCGGGTCAACTTACCCCTAACCTGGGGCAAAATGAGCCACAGGGACACTTTTTTTTTATGAGAAGCCATATTTTTAGAACCCTTTGTCATAGATACATTATAAGAATTTAAATTATAGGAAACAACCTGAAATTACTTCAGATACTTTCAATGTACTTCTGCCTAATTTTCCCTTGTCTTGAGGACCACCTAAGTAAAAAAAAAAACCCACTATCCCCTATGAACCCAGTGAAACTATACAGTTCAACAAAACAGCTCACATCCGCATAAGAAAGTTAAAATAGCATGGCTGCGTCAACAAATGCATTTTTATTTCACCTTTGAATTTGTTAACATTTTCTGGTAAGTTTAGGTTTGGGTTTGGTATAGAGGATATTTATAACACGGCAGAGCATTAACCTTTAGCGACGCTCCCTGGATATTTTAATTCTGAACAGCCGCAATACGTACCTCAAGCAGCGTATTTTTACGCAGCAATATGTGCCTGTACCAACATAATAAAAACGTGCCATGGTCACATGTTGAACGTGTGTTTCAGCGCCACTCTCTGGGCATTTCACTTAATGTAATTATGGTGTTGCAGAAATGTATATAGAGGCATGTATTTTCATGACCCTGGGTTTCAGTGAAACGTCACTAAAGTGCTATGCTTTTGTAAGCCAACTCTTTCTGGAGTGATAGACAATGTAATATAATTCAATCCGATTGGGCCTTTTTTCAAAACAGTCCATTTGCGACATTAAAAGCGGCCATCGATTTGACAGATCAAACCAGCGTTAAAGGGATTGTGGGTGACTAGCATGCTAGGTCTGTGAAGTGGCCTGTTGGTGAGACTATGGTGCTCTTGTGGAGACCGTTCCTCACTGCTCCTAAAACTGTCAGGATACATTTTGTCCGCAGCCAACGGCTAGAGGACGCAAAAACTGACCAATGAGTAAACTGACAGGGCGACTCATCCTCCAAACAAGAATGACTCCCAGTGGGCAAAGCCAGCGAGGCTCAGCGACCGCAGCACCAAACACGAGGTTTTCAGAGCCAAATCTAAAGTGACATTCAGAAAGGGAATGTTCGGCTTTGTCTGAAATCTCAGTGATTGACCCAGAATAATGCGGAAGGGGAGGGAGGACGTCCACACTCCTGCACTCGACTGTTCTGATGCGTCATAGAGGAACGATAATCACAACTTTTTCCGACCCGTTTCTCAATGACATGCTAAAACACCCATCTATGCGTCACACAGACCTATTACCTGAAGTCCTGTGGATCTCTTCCTCAAATAACATGTTGTCATGGGTCAAACTGGAGGTAGACATTCCCTCGAGGATATTTTCTCCACAAGAACAGAGATAAAATTATAGATAGCTGTTACAGTTTTCCTCTAGTGTGCTTGAGGTTGCTGGTATCTTATAAGAGCAAATCACAGATTTACACATTCGAAACGCACACGTCAGCATGGAAAGGGTGCGCAACAGAAGTGCAAACATCAGAAATAAGACGAAAAACAAAAACAACTGTGTATACTGTTGGTGTATATCAAACAAATGACTCAGGCTCTCCACAAACATCATTACTCGGATCATGATTTCCTGGGATCACGCTTGTTTACTGTGAATGTGTGAAGGGAAAACCATTTACAAGCCCCAAAAGGGTTATTCCCATGGGAATGAAGGGCTCTAGTGAAGTAGTTTGCTCAGGTGTTTACCGGAAGATTTAAGCTGCACGGGAATGTCATGGAGTGTCTGTTGACATTTACTCTGAACAGCTAAATACTGCACGTCCACCAACTGCTGGATCATTCAAAAAAAAAAAAAACAGCATCTGTAACCAGTAAATAGTGGTGGTTTTAATAATTTATTCTTATTTTTTATTCACCAACTGAAAGGGTTCAGGAGTAATTCGTGTGTGCAGACAGAAATCTGCCGGTTAAAGTTGAAACACTTTCCTGGCATCGTGCACACAGACAGAGCCCAAGCGATGCCATTGACTAACTAATGACATGGTTGCCGATGGCGATGGGATGACAGTGGGGAGATTTATGTGTGGAGACACAGATGAATGATTCATCAGTCCTAGGGAACAGTGATTCGAACACTGAGTCCAGCATCGGCGGCAGAGACCCCGCACTTTAACCGAGATGTGACAGTAGACCTGCCACCTTGTCTGGCACCTGCATTAATGTGTCCTTTATGAAGCATTAGAGTGGGGGAAACAACTTCCTTGGCATTTGCTAATAATGTAATTTATTTACGCATCTTTATAATGATATATGTATTTAGTTTGTTAAGTATTTCTCAAATTTGGCAATTAAAGGGACAGTTCACCCCAAAAATGAAAATTCTGTCATTAATTACTCACCCTCATGTCATTCCAAACCCGTAAGACCTTCTTTTATCTTCAGAACACAAATTAAGACATTTTTTATGAAATACAAGAGCTTTCTGATCCTGCATAGACACTCTTGTAAAACTTGGAGGAGACTAAGACGGAAGAGAAGAAACTGTTGAATAAAGCTGGTATTTTTGTTTTCTTTGTGCCCAAAAAGTATCCTCGTCGCTTCATAACATTATGGTTGAACCACTGATGTCACATGGACTGTTTTAGTGATGTTCTTACTACCTTTCTTGGCCTTGAACGTGGTAGTTGTGTTGCTGTCTATGCAGGGTCAGGAAGCTTGTGGATTTCATCAAAAATATCTTAATTTGTGTTCCAAAGATGAACAAAGGTCTTAAAGGTTTGGAATGACATTAGAGTAATTTAAGACAGAATTTTCCAAGTTTTTGACTGGCGGATGATAAAATACGTAAAAAAAAAAATCCTCATGTTAAAAGAAGTAGTAGAAAAAACACTCAGAACACCATTTCCATTCTAGTATACAGTGGCACGTGAAAATTTGGGAACCCTTGCAGAATCTGTGAAAATGTGAATAATTTAACAAAATAAGAGTGTTCATACAAAATGCATGTTATTTTTTAATTTAGCACTGTCCTGTGTGTGGTCACCTGGATGATCTACCACTGTTTTTTGTTTTTCGTGATGGTTGTTCATGAGTCCCTTGTTTGTTCTGAACAATTAAACTGTTCTTCAGAAAAATCCACTTTTCCAGCATGTTTTGCAGATTTGAACCCTTTCCAGGAATGACTGTATGATTTGGAGATCCATCTTTTCACACTGAGGACAACTGAGGGACTCAAACACAACTATTAAAAAGGTTCAAACATTCACTGATGCTCCAGAAGGAAACACGATGCATTAAGAGCTGGGTGGTAAAAACTTTCTGAATTTGAAGATCAAGGTAAATTGCGCTTAATTTGACTTCCGGGAAACATGCAAGTATCTTCTGTTGCTTCCGAAGGGCAGTACTAAATGGAAAAAATGATATTTCAACAAAATAAGAAAAAATTTGGACATCGTCATCCTGTTCAAATGTTTTCACCCCCCTGCTCTTAATGTATCATGTTTCCTTCTGGAGCATCAGTTATGTTTGAGTCCCTCAGTTGTCCTCAGTGTGAAAAGATGGATCATATAAAATCATATAGTCACTGGTGGAAAAGGTTCAAATATGCAAAAGATGCTGGAAAACTGAAGAATCTGCAGGACCTGGAGAATTTTTTTCTGAACAACAGTGCTCAGTTTAACTGTTCAGAACAAACAAAGGACTCATGAACAACCATCACAAAACAAAAAAACAGTGGTAGATCATCCAGGTTTAAAAAAAAATCTGCCACTCATCTGAGATAATCCTTTGGTTCAGTAGCCTCAAAAAAAAATGTTAAAAATCATCTTCAGACACGTATATTGCTGATAAACATCTAGAAGGTTCCAACAAACAAACAAAAAATATCTAAGTAAAAACCTGCCTTCTCCAAGATACCATAACACATCAGCACATCTAAATATAGGGTTCACTGAAGTAGCCCAAAACTAATGGTGTGATAATTTCCCATCAATTAGTCCATCCATCACTGCTGATTGGGCCAGAGTGTGATAGCAGAGCCTATTTCAGGATCCTCCTACAAAAACCTGTGAACAAGCACACAGTGAGGGATTATGGGTAAAACTCTCCCCTTCAGAAGAATACACATTCATGTGCTTGTGTAACAAGCATCTCTATCAAAGAGTAAAATGGCCTTGTTGAGATCCATTAGATGTATCCACATGCTGCCGTTCGCCTTTTGACAGCCGCATGTGGAGGATGTTTTGGTAAGAGTTGGGACAAAAGGATGGGTTTTGCATCATTTCAAGCTTTAATTGGAGCATGGATGTGGTCGTAGCTAAAGTGGCAGGTGTGGTGCTTTTGTTCCAGCAAGCCCAACATGGATAAAAGCTGTCTCGCAGCAGGTGCGTGGATGAAACCGTTTTAAGCACTGATGATGTATTAGCTACTAAGCAAAACTGAGGGAACCTGAAGATGAAGTGTGATTCATGATGTTCTGTATTAGGTGCAAAGATGAAAGGATGGATGAATTGTGCAGAGGTTCACGCAAGCACACAAGGATGATTTGATATGAGAGAGACATCCGGTGAGATGAAAGAGAGAGGCCGCTCTCACTTTCACCCCTGCAAACTGAAAAACAGAAGACTGGCTGCATTCAGCAGCAGATCAAAACACTGAAGGGAATGTGTTTACGAATGTGTATGGTCTAAACTGCCCTCTGAAAATGATACTCGTATGGAGAGAGACTGGATGGCTGGAAGACAAAGTAATGCAAGCATTTTCCTTTCCACACAGAAAAAATTATGTAATCACTTGCTTAAATCCACTCTAGGTTTTCCATTTCACATTCAGGCGAGGTAAATTCAACCACATACAAATATTTATTCACAAAAGATTCAATTTGTTAAAGGGATGGTTCACCCAAAAATGAAAATTACCCTATGATTTACTCACCTTCAAGTCATGCTAGGTGTATAACATCATCTTTCAGACGGATACAATCGGATATTAAAAATGTCTTTCTTTATTGGAAAAAATTCAACAGCCATTCACTGCCATTATAAAGCTTGGAAGAGCCAGGACATTTTTTAATATAACTCAGACTGTATTCGTCTGAAAGTCATATACACCTAGGATGGCTTGAGGGTGAGTAAATAAAGGGATAATTTTCATTTTTTTGGTGAACTATCCCTTTAACATTTAACGCAGTTGGTATCATGAACAAACAAAGACCAACATTTTTTACTATAACATTTATTAATCTGCATTATTTGACATTTATAAATACACTTGTATGTTTATTATTAATTCATGGCCGTAGAAATATTCAGTCTGTAATGAATATTTCTGTACATTCCGTAAGTATTGTCCCATATTTTTTTATGAGAAAAATTTAACTTTTTTTTTTTTAGAAATATTAATGCTGTAAAAGTACTGCCACATTTTTTAATGATACCAAATTCATTAACTAATGTAATGTAAACTTTTTCATTTTTTTTTTATCATGAATGAAATCTTGGAAAAAGTAATGAATTAACCATTTTTAGATATTGTCATAGTCAAAAATAATAATAATAGCAATAAAACTAACAAAAAAACAAAAAACAACAACAAAAACACACATGCACACACACATTCAATGTATTTTTTATTTCTTAGGAATTAACCTAGAAATATTAATGCTTTTAAAGTATTGTCCCATATTTTTCAAATGTATTAATGTAATGTAAGCTTTTTCATTTTTTTTTAATCATGAATGAAATCTTGGAAAAAGTAATGAATTAACCATTTTTAGATATTATCATATTCAAAAATAATAATAATAGCAATAAAACACACACACACTCAACATATTTTTTATTTCTTAGGAATTAACCTACAAATAATAATGTTTTAAAAGTATTGTCCCATATTTTTTCATGATACCAACTACTGTAATGTTACTTTTTTTTATCATGAATGAAATCTTGGAAAAACTAATGAATTAACCATTTTTAGATATTTTCATATTCTAAAATAAAATAAAATCAATCAATCAACTATTTTTTTTTTACAAAAACCCCAATGATCCTTTGGTCGACCACAGTAGGCTGTGAATGCATTGTACACTGAGATTTGCTTAAACTGTCTAAAATCTAACTAGAGCAAACCCTTCAGTTGTGATCACATTGTAAAAACATAATCTTTGAAATGAAGCTGAATGTATAGCTGGTATAGGCTCCATGGAGATATATGTGATGAAACAATAATTACATGAGCTGAATAAGACCAAAATAGAAGCTCTATACAGTACGTGTCTTGCAGCCAATTTGGAAAACATACAGAACAGTACACATCCACACATAAATCCAATGTCTCTAAGAATTTGCAAATCCCAACATGGCACTCATGCAAGCCGTCAGGTATCAATAGGCTGCTTTAATGTGTGAAAAAGCAATTTAAAAAGCTATTCAATGGTTGTGTTCTGTCAATGGAGTCACTTTCACCCCCCAAAAAATACAACGATTAATGCCCGCAGGCTAACGGATGTTGCTGGCAACACACACACGGTCTTAATTGCTTTTTGCAAGGTCAAGCAACCTACTGCTCCATAGCTCAGAATAAGGAGACATAATTCAAGTATGGAACACGACATGTCCTTATTCCAGCAAGGAGAATCTGGAACTTCACTGGACCACATTACGATCATACGCACATTTGGAAACATTTGATGATACATTTTTTTTTAATATGTATATTTTATTCAAAACAGCACAATGTAATGTAATTAAATCATACAAGCAGACATTCTGGCATTTAAGGGTAACTGCTATGGGGTCGCTTGTACTCCACTCACATACTCTGGTTTCACACAACCTTACAAGGATGAAACGTCACCAAAAATGCTGTGATTTGTCTGGGTGGTCTAATTGAAACCTCAGTGCTAAACGGGCAAAATCACTGCAGTCAGAATGTAAACGAGCCAACATCCCCTCTGGATGAAGACATCAAAGTTCTCTCCACTACTGAAGATTCATAGCCAAGTAAAAAGCAAAATCATCACGTTCTACACCAAAAAGCAGACTGAAAGACATCAGGACTTGTTTATATCAGACGTAGTCCATCAGAACTCCATCAACACCCAGCCACCAAATAACAACAAACAGTTTATACAACCAGATGCATTTCGAACTGCTTAATTTACTAGAAAGCAAATGTCAAGATATTGCGATCGGTTGTGAAGTTAAGGGATCTTCTAATTGAAAAACAGAATCTGTTTTCTGTTTGTCTGTTGTGTTTTATTATGAGCACTTATGTTAACCAGAGATAATTTAGATTAAGGAGAAACACAAGATTTCAACATGCCCATTGAAAGTGGGAACTAAATAACGTGCTTTGCTGACCACACCAATTTTATTTCGATTGAGTTCGTTATGTGTTGCATTTGCGGCTCGACGACAGGAAACCACTCAACCGCAGCTATGAAACCCTGTGAGAGTCCAAAACTGGGTGGAATGCTGGTACGCTAAAGCGTAAAACAACAAAACGGTTTACAAGAACAATTAAAAGACCGTGACCTTTTGCCCCACCCCGAGTTCAAAGCTCCATACAGTAGAAACTTTCTCTTCTATTTACGTTAGAAAGTCTGCCAGATCTTAGGTCATTATAAAGCAAAACAAGAGCAGGGAAAACCTTCCAGATAAGAGGAAGCCTACGTCTTTCTTTCTGAAGAGTAGCGAATGAGATGAACTCGTCACAGATGGAGGTCCTCACCTCGATAAACGATAGGCAGTAGGAAAGGGGGAGAAAAGAAAACAGGTTTGTGTATCTGCCACCCCACTGCTGATATGGAGGGGTCAAGAGATAAAGCCACCCAGGACATACAAGATTTTTTTTTTTTTTAGAATGGAGAGAGTGAGAAAGAAATGAGGAGCTTTGTCTCGGCCGAAACAGGAGAGGCAGATTAAAAAAATGGGAGAAAGTCGACTTAGATTGAAGTCTCTGAAAGATAAAAGCCAAAGAACTCTTGCTACCTGGATCATCATTCAAACCATAGAATGAGCTTTGCTCACGTCAGTCTGCTTTTGCTTTGGTTTTGCAATTATTGCCAAAGGATTACACTCGGCTTTGTTCAGCAAGGCAGGGAAATTCAGAATTTTTGGTGCATCCTACTCAAATTAGTTTCATTTTTGTAGTTTGACCACCGGGGGAAAAAAAAAGATCAGCTCAGATTTCAAGGCATTTTTTTTTTCTTTTTTTCCAATGCTGCACATAAGTAGTACACAATGTATTCTAGAGCAGTGTTCAAATGCTCTTTTAGATAGGAATGCACAATATATCAGCAAATAGATTTTTTATTTATCATCACAAAGGAGAACTCCACTTCCAGAACAATTTACAAATAATTAATCTGCTTCTTATAGCATTATAGTTTTGTCTTGTTTGTAGTGTAATCAACGTTTGTGTAAGCAATAGTTGTGTTAGGGAACTCAAAAAAAGATTTGTTCATTTTGCTGAACGAGACTCAAAGGTCCGAGTCGGTAAAATGATCCGAACTTCCCATCACTACTACGAATCATGTCTAAGTTCATCGTCTGTGTACTCCGGCTAAAAAAGGTAGAGTATGGCGAAAAACACCATCTTATTTTCTTCTACAACTTCAGAATCGTCAACATCATTGTACCTTTTTGTTTGTAAACAGCGTTTGACTTACTTGCACTTTCTTAGTCTTTGCGCGTTCGTTTTGTAAACACTGGGTCTGTAGTTAGGCCGTGACCTTTCAACACGATTCAATAGTACGTGAACCCCGTATTAAATGCATCTGTAGCATTTACAATTACCAATTTTATTTATTTGTTTTGTTTTTTAAGACTTACAACTTTGATACTTTTACTCAACAAGGATCCATTAAATTGATCAAAACTGACAGTCGCAACATTTAAAATAACATAATACAGACATATATGTTATTGAAGATTTCAAATTCATATAAATCCTGTTCTTCGAACTTTCTAACTCCAAAGAATATTGAAAAGTATTAAGCAGCACAAATGTTTTCAATTGTGATAATAATAAGAAATGTTTTGTAAGCACCAGATTAGTAAGTTAGAATGACTTCTGAAGGATCATGTGACACCGAACACTGAAAATTCAGTTTTGGCATCACAGGAATAAATTACATTTTAAATTATAGTACATAGAAATACACACACTACCAGTCAGAAGTTTCTGAACAGTAAGATTTCTAATGTTTTTTAAAGAAATCTCTTCTGCTCACCAAGCATGCATTTATTTGATCCAAAGTACAGCAAAAAAAAAAAAAAAAAAAAACTGACATATTTTTACTATTTAAAATAACTGTTTTCTACTTGAATATATTTTAAAATGTAATTTATTCTATGATTTCAAAGTTGCATTTTTAATCATCATTACTCCAGTCACATGATCCTTCAGAAATCATTCTAATATTCTAATTTGCTGCTCAGCTCAAAAAACATGTACTATTATTTTTATTATTATTATTATGATGTTAAAAACAGAGGAGTAGAATTTTTTCAGGTTTCTTTCATGAATAGAAAGTTCAGAAGAACAGCATTTGTCTACAAAAAAAAAAAATCTTTTGAAACATTATAAATGTCTTTATCACGTTTGATCAATTTAAAGCATCCTTGCTAAATAAAAGTATTAATTTCTATAATTTATTTCCCAAAAAGCAAACAAACAAAAAAATTATAGTGACTCCAAACTTTTGAATGGTATAGCGTATAATGCTACAAAAGCTTTTAATTTCAGATAAATGCTGATCTTTGGATCTTTCTATTCATCAAAGAATCCTGAAAAAAAAAAAAATCTACTCAACTGTTTTAAATATTGATAATAATAATACAAAATGAGTATATTAGAATGATTTCTGAAGGATCATGTGACACTGAAGACTCAAGTAATGATGCTGAAAATTCAGCTTTGAAATCACAGGAATAAATTACATTTTAAAATATATTCAAATAAAACGCAGTTATTATCATTACTGCTTTTGCTGTATTTTGGATGAAATAAAAGCAGGCTTGGTGAGCAGAAGAGATTTCTTAAAAAAAAAATAAATAAATAAAAATCTTACTGTTCAAAAACTTTTGACTGGTAGTGTAGATAGGTAACAGTTCTTTAAAACTGCAATATTATTGTTTTTATTGTATTTTGAACAAATAAAATTAAGGTTTGGTAAGCACAACAGACATTTTTGAAAAATCTTATCGATCTGGTGTTTTAAAATAGTAAATGAGCATTAAATGACCACAAAAGTAATATTAAAGTAAAAATAGGAGAAAATGTGTTTGCTAAATATCCATTATTGGCTGATATATGTCTAATATTGAATGAGACGATAGATTGCGGATATACTGTGCATTCCTATCTAAAACAGTATTTGAACTCTAGAATATATTGTTCTCTTCATATGCAGCATTGCAAACACAAATTCAAACTGAATTTGAGTACAGTGTGAACAAAGCCTAAAACCTCCATCAGTCCGTCCCCGCTTTCAAAATTTAACATGCGTTTTCTTATGTTGCCAACCTTGCATTAGCATTTTTGTTTTCCTCTTTGACACTAAACCAAATGTCTTATAGTTACGGGTTAATTGGTTTTCCAGCGCTGGCATCTGGGGATGACAATTAGGGGAGACAATGTTCTTGATACAGGCTTTGATTAAACTCCCTTCAGTGCTCGACAATAAGCTGTTTTTTTTAATCAGGGATGTGAGTTTTGTTCGTAGGCTGACAGGTTTGGGAAAAAACACCTCCAGATGCAATGCTAACAGGCATATTTCCTTTCAGAGATCTTTTTCAGGTACAAAAAAAATATTCCCACAGCGTAACATCAGCCTTCGTTCACCTGCCGCAGCTGATGAACATCCTCTAATAGTCTCCCTTACACACGCGTGAGGGCGCGCACCGATATCAAAAGCCAATTACGGCGAAATAATGAAGAAACCAAATTGCCCTCGAGACGTTTCGCATCGTGACAAATCAATAAAAGGACCATGATGACATACAACGAGGTGCCAATAAAGCGCGGGACCGCAGGAACGTTTGACTCCCAGTCGTGGGGGTCACAGCGATTCACTGACAAGTGCTGTGGTAAGTAGTTTTGTCACAGACGTGTGACCTCTGGCCTTAATCAGCCTGTTTTTTTTTTGTTCGCCACTTCTTCAATCAGGGAAATCGGTCACAGTGGCTGATAAGGGTCTATTCTAGAGCTACGATGAAGAAAGACGGGGGTTTCGGGGGCTTTTAGAACACATCAGATAACATAAGAGTCGTACTAAGGAGAGTGTGATGTGAGACGGATAGTGTATCACGAGTGGTAATCGCTTCCTCACGAGGGACCCAATCATGCGCGGTCGGCTCCCGAGATGTGGCAGGGGAGAAGGACCCTCCCTGACATCGTGGCGCAGATGGATAAACAATGGATCGTGCGAAAAGGGGCGCACGACTGACCTATATTCATTATCCCGGGACTAAACGGATTCCTCCGTAAAAGTGAGGTGGATCAAAATTCCAGTTGTAATTGGGCTGATTCCCGACCCCACACCCCGACACGCCTTTACTCCTTCTGTCATGTCTTGTGTTTTGTGTAATTACTTCAATCATGTCAAAATGTGTGCAGAAATGTTTCCAAATGAGGGCCTGGGTAGTGTTGCTGCATTAACCGCCCACATGGGCAAGCACAGACATGGTTGGACACCTCAGATTTCAGATTTCGATGTGTTCCCCGCTGTCGAATTCATGGAGAAACCACCTAACATCTCAAAATGACATTACAATGAAAATGTAGTAAGATAAGACACACTTACCTCCTCCACCGCCGAGCAGAGAAGAGTTTGCTGTAGAGGAAACAAAAGAGAGAAAAACAACATGAGAGTCTGCATTAAGGAATACGTTGAAAAGAAGCACTTTAGCTCAATGTGGCGCGCACTATCATTCAGATGAGAGCCAACGGAGATGTAGAACCTGAAGGTCAAGAACACTCCAAAGCCAGACGTTTGCACTGAATAGAGGTTTGAGGCACCAGTGAGCTGGTAGCCACACTGCAGAATGCTATCATTACACTCCTAAATGAACGCTATTGAACGCTAAACGCCCAGGCTGCGTGTTTTCTGTCAGAGCCGAGTGGGCTACACGTAGAGTTGCTGTGGTGAGTTAAAGCAGACGCGGCTGGGGCCCGGGCGTTTCTTTGATGCCATGTTTCTGATCTCCGATAGTGCAGTGGGGTCAGTGGCCAGTCTAAGAAATCCCTCCCGACGCCCGGATAAGAGTGCTAAAAACAGACGTAGTAAAACTATAGTCCACTCCTCTCTACTTAAGAGGGACAATCAGCCACACAGGAGCGTTTTTTTACTATTCTACAAGTGGTGATGCATTATAAATAAAATGAAATAAAATAAAATAATAAAATAAAATAAAATAAAATAAAATAAAATATGTAACTATACAACTTTTTAAAAAAAATAAATAATCAATTGTTAGTTACATTTTATTTTATTTTGTTTTATTTTATTTATTTTATTTTGGGCTTTTTTAATTATACAACTTGTTTTTTTTTTTAATCATAATCAATTGTTAATTGAAAAAAAAGCCTAAAATAAAATAAAAAAAAAAAGTATGTAACTATACAATTTTTTAATAAATAATCAATTGGTAGTTACATATTTTATTTTATTTTATTTTAATTTATATTTTATTTTATTTTATTTTATTTTGGGCTCTTTTTTTAAATTAAACAACCTGTTTTTTTATCATAAACAATTTATTTAAAATATTTTCAAATATATATATATATATATATTTTTTCTAATTTTCAAATTAATTAAAAAAAAGCGCCTACAATAAAATAAAATAAAATAAAATAAAATAAAATTGTTTTTTTAATCATAATCAACTGTTAATTTAAACAAAGCCTAAAATAAAATTAAATTAAATTAAAGATGTAACTAACAAATTATCTTGTTTTTTTATTGTAAAAAAAAAATAAAATAAAAAAAAATATTAAAAAAATAAAAAAATTAAAAATTAAATTAAATTAAATATGCATCTATACTTCTTTTTTTTTCTCCATAATCAATTGTTAGTTACATATTTTATTTCATTTTATTTTTATTTTTTAAATTAGACAACTTCTTTCATTTCACCAAAAATCAACTGTTTATTTAAAAAAAAATAAGGAAAAAATTAAAAGATGTAATTAACAATCCATCGTGCTTTTTTTTTTTTTTTTAAAAAAGGCCAAAATAAAATAAAATAAAATAAAATAAAATATGTAACTAACAACTCATTTTGATTTTTAAAAGAAAGTTGTATAATTAAAATATATTTATTTTATTGTACAAAATATAAAATAAAATAAAATAAAATAAAATAAAATAAAATAAAATAAAATAAAATATGTAACTATACAACTTTAAAAAAAAATAAATAAATAATCAATTGTTAGTTACATTTTATTTTATTTTGTTTTATTTTATTTATTTTATTTTGGGCTTTTTTAATTATACAACTGTTTTTTTTTAATCATAATCAATTGTTAATTAAAAAAAAAGCCTAAAATAAAATAAAATAAAAAATATGTAACTATACAATTTTTTTTAATAAATAATCAGTTGGTAGTTACATATTTTATTTTATTTTATTGTAATTTATATTTTATTTTATTTTATTTTGGGCTTTTTTTTTAATTAAACAACCTGTTTTTTTTATCATAAACAATTTATTTAAAATATTTTCAAATATATATATGTTTTCTAATTTTCAAATTAATTAAAAAAAAGCGCCTACAATAAAATAAAATAAAATTAATTTTTTTTTTTTTAATCATAATCAACTGTTAATTTAAACAAAGCCTAAAATAAAATAAAATTAAATTAAATAAAAGATGTAACTAACAAATTATCTTGTTTTTTTATTGTAAAAAAAAATAAAAATAAAAAAAATTTAAAAATTAAAAATTAAATTAAATTAAATATGCATCTATACTTCTTTTTTTTTCATAATCAATTGTTAGTTACATATTTTATTTCATTTTATTTTTATTTTTTATTTTTTAAATTAGACAACTTCTTTAATTTCACCAAAAATCAACTGTTTATTTAAAAAAACAATAAGGAAAAAATTAAAAGATGTAACTAACGATTCATCGTGTTTTTTTTTTTTTTTAAAAAAAGGCCAAAATAAAATAAAATAAAATAAAATAAAATATGTAACTAACAACTGATTTTGATTTTTAAAAGAAAGTTGTATAATTAAAATATATTTATTTTATTATACAAAATATAACATAAAAAAATAATAAAATAAAATCAAATAATAAAATCAAATAAAATAAAATAACAACTGATTATGATTTTTAAAAAATGTTGTATAATTTTTTTAAGCTTAAAAAATAACAAAATATTACAGGTATGTACACAAATGCATTCCAATCTAAATTATAATATGCACTGATACACATATACATGAAGCCAAATAACAGTTTCCATTTAAAAACTGCACATTACATTTTTTTATAAAAACAAATAATATAGATTAATATTATATATTAAATCTGCACAGCTCAGAACAAATGCTAAGAGACGCACCAGCATTTTAACAGCAAAGAAAGGTCCTAATGGTGCGACTGCGCTTCTGTCTGAGCTTTCCCAACAACGACAGCACGGCATCTCTCATTCCAGTGGGGACGCCGAGAAAGTTGAGAATAATGACCCACGAGGGCCTTTTATTTTTACTTTCTTAAATGTTTCTTTCCCTTTGTGGAGCAAGTCTCTCTGTGGGATTCTTTTGATCTCTCTTTCCCTCGCTCCTGCTCTTTTTTCTCAGAGCATAAGCGTCTAGGTAAGCATGAAAAAAACCCTGCTACCTCCACTGAGATCGACAACAAGACTAACCCCTCAGCAACCGATATCAAGGGAGACATTAAAATCCTCAAAATGGATGGGGACTTTTCCTCAGCAATCTCTTATCATAAGACAGCGAGCAGGAGAACAAATGGAGAACAGCTGCTGCGAAAAAGCAAAAGAGAAAACGTGTGCACTTTCTGAAGAATATCTCAGCGCTGCTGAGCTTTAGAACTGGCTACTTGCAGTATGATCCAAAGTGACAGGAACTTGAGTCCGAACAGGCCACACTTAAAATCTAAACAGAAATCTACACCAGAGGCATAATCATGCCATATTGCAGTTTGATAGAGTGATTAATCATAAAACACATTAGCTTCCTGTCTGTCTTGTTCTGTATATAAGAAAAAAAGAAAAAGAAAAAACACCACCTACACGGCCATCTTAGTGCAGGAAAGGAGACAGGAAGACAACATGTGCTACTTCCTGTGTCATCCTAGACCTTTGCGCTGCTGGGTGTCCACCCTTGATAAGACAACAACGCTCAACAGACAAAAAACAAAGCTCTGTCTGTACATGGTGCAAGTTTTTTTTCTGTCTTGTTCGGGTCATAAATCCCAGTCAAAGCTTTCCTGCTCTCTCTTAAAGAACTGACGAGGGCCGGTAGGACTCACAGCGGTAGGCGTCCCGCTAAGCTCGTAAATCTAACAATACAGAAACACTAAGATTGTGCTGGTCATTAGTTAGTGTCAGAAAACAACACAGACGCCGGCCTCCACGGTGACGACATCCTCACACATTCCCACACTTCCACACACACAATTGCATCTTTCCTGTGTTTTTCCTTTTGCACTCAAGGTTGATACCAAGCAGCTAAAAGCTGCTCACACTTTCCTGTCGGTCCCATAGGGAAATAGCACATGTACCTCAGAAAAGAAAAGGAAAAAAAAAAAAACACACCAGAGATAAAGAGAAACACTCTGTGTTAATACATCACAGACAACACACATGCAACACAATTAAGACATTCAACAGATACTGGAATATGTTAATTTACAGTGGGCTGACACTTAAGTATTCAGCTGTATTTTAATTATCCTTCATATTTGTTTAGCTATTATATTTAGTCAATTACGTTTAGTCATTTAGCTGAGCTCTTTATGTAAGGCATCTTGAAGTACACTGATGCACTGATAAATAAAATAAAAAACAAATAAAATAAAATATAATAAAATAAAATAAAAATATGGACAATAAGTACAACCCTTCAATAAAGAGATTAAAATAAAACAATTTTAAAAAACGGATAAGTACTACCCTTTAATATAGAGACAAAATAAAATTAAATTAAAAAATGTAAATAGAATATGACTGATAAGTACAACCCTTTAATAAAGAGACTTAAAACAAATGAAATAAAATAAAAAAATTAAAAATGTAAATAAAATATGGCTGATATGTACAACCTTCTAATAAAGAGACAAAAATAAAATAAAATAAAATAAAATAAACAATATGGACAGTAAGTATAACCCTTCAACAAAGAGACAAATAAAATAAAATAAAATAAAATAAAACATAAATAAAATATGGCTGATAAGTACAACCATTTAATAAAGAGACAAAAAATAAAAAAATAAAATAAATGTGGACGATAAGTACAACCCTTCAATAAAATAAAATAAAATAAAACAAATTACGGACAATAAGAACAACCCTTCAATAAAGAGACTAAAATAAAATAAAATTAATTTAAAAAATAGATAAGTACTACCCTTCAATAAAGAGACAAAATAAAATAAATTAAAAAATGTAAATAAAATATGGATGATAAGTACAACCCTTCAACGAAATAAAATAATAAAATAAAATAAAATAAAATAAAATAAAGTACAACCCTTCAAACCCTGGGTGAGTTCTTAGTAATGCATTTTACTAATCAAAAATTATGTTTCGATATATTTACGGAGGAAAAGTTACAAAATATCTTCTTGGAACATGATCTTCACTTAATAACCTAATGGTTTTTGGCATAAAAGAAAAATTGATCATTTTGACCCCATACAGTGTATTTTTGGCTATTACTAAAAATATACCTGTGCAACTTAAGACTGGTTTTGTGGTCCAGGGTCACATTTGTGTTGACCAACAGAAAGCTGTTCAGTCTGCTTGGTTCTCCAAAATTTTGCTAATGACCACACATTTAGTGTTCCATTTGAAAACATTATCTTTTTAAGAATTCACAAAGTACAAACTGATCTAATGAGAAAACGTATGAATTTACATTATTAACATGCAAAAGCACAGCATCAACCTGCCAAAACACTGTGCATTTCTTAATTAATCTCTTAAACCTGCCAGCTTCCAGAACTTTTCAATTTCATCCATATTCTTCTCAGCTGCACAACAATATCAGAATATGTGATTAACTGACTAACTCTGTCTGGCATACAGAATGAAGATGCGAGAGTAAAGCAAGCACAGTCTGCATTAACCTGAGGCTAAACGAAAAAATGATCTGCCAAGACCTCAAATGAACCGAGCTAAAATGCTTCACTGGAAAACAACTTGATTTTCTTGCCTGGTTTTATTCCCCCTTTTTTTCTGGAGTTTGCTTTTAGATGCACACTAAATCTGCAGCTTTTTCACATTTGTGATGCCAAGCTCAAAACCACGATATAATTTTCCTCAGAGTGTTTGGCCTTCCTGCAAAATTAAAGCAGAGTACAAATAGAAGCGTGTTGACGGGAGAAACGAAATTGATATACTTAGCAGCCAGACATGCCGAACATGCCAGTATCAAGCTAAAATTACTGGCGTTTTATGATTAAGCAGGCTAAAAACAGGATGCCACAGAGTACATTCAAGTTTTAATATTCTGTATTAATACATCACAGACGACACACACACATAAAAACTTTTAGCAGACTCTAAAAAATATAGACAACAAATACTGGAATATGTCAGTTTACAGTGGGCTGACAGTATTCAGCTGTATTTTAATTATCCTTCATATTTGTTTAGTTATTATATTTAGTCAATTATGTTTTGTTCTTTTGGCTGAGGTCTTTATGTGAGGCAACCTAAAGTATGCTGAAAGTACAGGACAGTACATGTATTTTAGGGAGAGTCCTACAGACGTAATCTGAAGTTTTGGTTAGGCATCTTAAATTTTCAAAATATTATATAATTACACTGGAATTAAATTCTGTTTCTTTGTTTTTATCTCACTGGGACTTCCTGATAAACTAAACTAAACTAAACTAAACTAAACTAAAATAAAATAAAATAAAATAAAATAAAATAAAATAAAAATAAATAAAGTAAAAAGTAAAACCCTTCAATAAAGAGAATAAAATAAAATAAAATAAAAATAAATAAAATAAAAAGTAAAACCCTTCACTAAAGAGAATAAAATAAAATACAATACAATAAAATAAAATAAAATATGGATAAGTACAACCCTTCAATAAAACAAAACAAAACAAAATAAAAAATAAAAAAATAAAATAAAATATGGACGATAAGTACAACCCTTCAATAAAGAGATTAAAATTAAATTAAATAAAATAAAACAAAACAAAAAACAAAACATTGACAATAAGTACAACTCTTTAATAAAGAGACAAATAAAATAAAACAAAATATAAATAAAATAAAATAAAATAAAATAAAATAAAATAAAATAAAATAAAATAAAATAAAATAAAATAAAATAAAATAAAATAAAATATGGATAATAAGTACTACCCTTTAATAAAATAAAATAAAATATAATATAATATAATATGGAAGAGGATTACAACCCTTCAATAAAGAGATTAAAATATAATAAAACAGAAGAAACAAAATTGCTATACTTAGCAGCCAGACATACCGAACATGCCAGTATCAAGCTAACATTACTGGCTTTTTAGGATTAAGCAGGCTAAAAAACAGGACGCCACAGAGTACATTCAAGTTTTAATATTCTGAAAGTGTTGGAGCTAGTTACAGCAGTGGTGAATTCACTTCAAATGCTCAGCCATGTGAAAATGAGCTTAAAATAAGGATGATAGGTGAATCGCCTTTCAGTTTACACACACACTGGACTTTCCACTTCACAAGACCGCTTAACTAGGTCTGCCAGTCAGCCCAAAATTTTAGGGTGAAGTCATTAGTACAGTAAGCAACGGGCTGTACGCACTCTCACAAAGCGCCTTGCGAAATCGCTGAAGGCTGAAAATATCAGGGAGAACCCATCTCATGTCAGCAAAGCTCGGCGTTAAATTGAACCAAGTCTTGTGGGTAATGATAAGACTCTTTATTAGCCAGCGAGACAGAGAGAGCGAGAAAAAACTAGGCTGTATTTCTTATTTGCAGCACATTAAAAATACATGCGGTTTTGCCTGGCCCAGACGCAGCATAGTGCGATAACTCTGCTCGGCTCTTTTGTTCTTTATTGCGCCGAGCGTTCCCGGAGGAATCCGTCTGCAACTGCTGAGCACCAGAGCAGGACAAGCTGAATCAGAGAGTATGGGACCAGAACAGATCTCTCATCTCATCTCATCTCTCTCTCTGTGTACGCGTACAGTTATACAGCAGTCAAGGGAGGAAAGGGCCGAAAGCACTCAGTGCCGAACCACACTTGATCAAAGCTCCGCTTCTCCACATCACTGAGGTCCGTTCACCAGGCACCGCAACACAGTCCTGCATCTCTGACACTAACAACTGCTCAAGGAGGAATTCTCAATCTTCTGGATGTCCTGGTATATAATGATCAAGAGATCTACAATTGTAAATCCCAAGCTCGAGCCAGTTTTGAAAGGTCTTGAGGGAAACCAGTGAATCTAATAAGCATTATTCTCGTCAACAAAAATGGCAGGCGAACATGGTTGTTAACAAAGGGTTTCTGTCACTAAATCATAATTTTAACTGAATCATTCTGTTGATAAATATATTATGAAAATAGCACAATATATATGCATTAAGTGGTTTAAAAGAAAAAAAAAAATTTTTTTTAATTTTTTAAATAAATAATAAAAAATGATGGTTCCCTTGTGGGTGGCGCTAACATGTAGCATTGTTGCACTTCGGGCTTTCCGAGTTCCAAGTCCCGGCTCGCAGACTTCCCCCTCTTTCTCTCCCACTCACTTCCTGTCTCATGTACTGTCCTATCCTAATTTAAAGGCAAAAAACGCCAAATCCAAGTAATGTTGCCAAGTTGTAAAAAAGTTATTACCATAAGAATGTACTTAAACATGTCCAAACATGTCTAAACATTTGCATTTTCATGCCAAATAAAATATTTCTATAGACTAAGATCAGATACTATTGAATTAACCTGACTAAAATTAACATGACAACACACTGACCTAATAAACAAAAAAAAGATTAAAATGAAACTAAAACACAACCAAAAAAAAGACACAAACAAAAACGAAACACTTAAAGGAAGTACTGCAGAATTAAACACCAAAAGACTAAATCAAAAAACAAACCATCAACTAAATAAATAATAAACAAATAAAACTTGGAAACAAAAAAATGAAGATTAAACATAGAAAAAGTACTGTAATAGTAAACACTAAAAAAGTAAAACAACAAACAAACAAACAAACAAAAATAAATAAACCTGAAAGCAAAAATAATGACTCTAAACATACAGGACACACTGTAGTATTAAACACCAAAAGACTACAACAAACAAACAAACAAACAAACAAACAAATAAATAAATCAACTTGGGAACAAAAAAATGGACACTAAACATCGAGGAAGTACTATAGTATTAAACACCAAAAGACTAAAACAACAAAACAAACAAACAAACACACATACACACAACAAATAAATAATACCGGAAACAAAAAATGTACAGTAAACGTAGAGGAAATACTGTAGTATAACACAGCAGAAGACTACAACAAACAAACAAGCAAATTAATAGATAAATAAACAAAAAGTGGACACTATACGAAGAGGAAGTACTGTAGTATTACACACCAAAAGATTAAAATAACAAACAAACAAATAAATAAATAATATTGGAAACAAAAAATGTACAGTAAACGTAGAGGATGTACTGTAGTATTAAACACCAGAAGACTACAAACAAACAAACAAGCAAATTAACAGATAAATAAACAAAAATTGAACACTAAACGAAGAGGCAAAATATTAAAATAACAAACAAATAAACAAACAAACAAAATTGGAACCAAAAAATAGACACTTAACAGAGGAAGTACTGTAGCATTAAACACCAAAATACTAAAACAAACAAACAAACAAACAAACAAACAAACAAATAATATTAGAAACAAAAAATAGACACTAAACGTACAGGAAGTACCGTAGTACTAAACACCAAAAGACTAAAACAACAAACAAACAAACAATTAAATAAATAATCTTGGAATCATAAAAATAG
Organism: Labeo catla; assembly: GCA_012976165.1. NCBI lineage: Eukaryota > Metazoa > Chordata > Actinopteri > Cypriniformes > Cyprinidae > Labeo > Labeo catla. The sequence goes on from VONZ01000165.1 coordinate 966,222, forward strand.
ACACTAAATGTAGAGGAAGTACTGAAGTATTAAACACCAAAAGACTAAACGAATAAATAAATAAACAATATTGGAATTAAAAAAAAAAAAAAATCACTAAATGTAGAGGAAGAACTATTGTACTACTACAAACAAATGAACAAAAATACATAATCTTTGAATAAAAAAAGGTCATTAAACATAAGAGGAAGTACTGTAGCATTAAAAATGAATCAGAATCTGGCAACCAGACAAACATCTACAGATGACCCTAATGTACAATACATAACGGCCTTGTACCACAAGTAACCCACAAACACAAAAGACTATTATATAAGGGTTATATAGCGCTCGGAAATGCTTCTAGACACCCAGGCACCCCTTTATAAACAAAATTAATCACTACAGTTGCCAACAACAAGATGTCCAATTTAAAAATGGCCCACAAATTTATATTAATGAGCGCAAAATATACTTTTTGCTGTTTTGGTTTCACGTCACTTCTATCTACACAACGTCAACACAGCTTTTTAGAGCACGCTATTTCCCATTCTCATAAATACAAGCCCTACAGCATCTGCTCTTTTCAACAGAAAGCTCTACCAAGAGATCTGTTCTGCTTTTTGTGCAAATCAACATATCACCATTTCATTTGTGTTGAGGACAATTAGCAGACACAACACCGGAGCACAGCATCACTAATGATGATGATGGCGTTATGGGACCTGTTGAGAATGGAGGCACGACAGATCTCCGATGCTTATGTGGAACGTCCCTTTTGCTTCATTTTAATCACAAACTTTTTTTTTTTTAAGTGTCAGAGGCGTTTCTGGGTGGCCCCGTCGTGCCTGCTAAAGTAACGTTTCTCTGTGCTTCTCATCAAAAGCGCAGAAAAAGAAAACTAGGCTACATAATTCATCAAGCAGCACAATTTTCATGCCACTCTTAACTTGGAGTTTTCCTCTGAAGAACACGAAAAAGCGCTTTTATGACGGAGAGCGCCTTTTACTTTTCCTCTAAAGGCCAGAGGAATATGGATTTGGAAATGGAAAAAAAAAAAAAACATTAAAAAAGCATATTCAATATAATCCCGTAAAACCACATGCAAACAAAAATGTAAAGCTGTATCTAAATTAGACCAGCCTTGATGTCAATCATGCTTTCAGGTGTAACACTGTTTTCTGTGCTGATGTAAAATAATGGCCAAACAATAACAAATTTATATTATATTTTAAAATAAAATAAATAATACTTTAAATACTGTCTACAATCTATGTGCTGTATAAAAAGATAAAAAAAAATTACTAGCCTAAAAACCACAAAAGGACTATTTTAATATCATAGCATCATTAACAACTTTCAGAACTATTACTAAAAATATCAGATGCTGAACTGCAAAATAAAGCCAACTTGCGTACGTTGACAATAACATGGACCAGAAAAATAAGCTCTATATTCATATATCTGCACGTCATCTCTGTACCACCTCCACGCAGTCTTCTTATCACAATGGCTTAATTCATTCTCACCTTCCATCTTGCCTGCGCCCCCTTTCCGATCCTTAAATTTGATGTGCAGAAGGGAAAGCAATAACAAACAATAATGGCGAAAAATAATGACGCTCCCGCTGGTGAATGCAAAGATGGACTAATGCATTCTGCACGGTGTTATGATTCATCATCTGAGACAAAAAAAAAAAATGAAATAGGATCAAGTAACGGGGACATAAAAAACAGACAGTCCCTTTCAGTTTGTCTGGCCTAAATGACTTCTATCCTTGTAGTCTGAAACAACATTACAGTTGATTCAAAAAGAGGTAATGTAGAAGACTTATATAAGAGGCAGGAAATGGGTCAAAACTGCGAGAGAACGGACTCATCAAAAAATAATTTGTTCAGTATCATGTAGGCCTGTGTATGAGAAAAAATGTACTGTTAATATATTGTTGAGACAGACTGTGAAACCTGCAGAAAAAAAGAATACACACACATATATACACATACACATACATATATATATATATATATATATATATATATATATACACACACACATACACACATATATATATATATATATATACATATACATATATACATACATATACATACACACACACACACACACACGCACGCACACACACACACACATATACATATACATATACATATATATATATAGTGGTTTTGTGTTTACTAAGCTCAAATTTTCTTCCATAATGCATTACTGAATTTATTGTATATAAATATGATCATGCTTTCATAATAATTAGTAATGCATTTCTATTTAAATAAATATTTCAATATTATTATTTAAATAAAAAACATAAAAACATGTTGATTTTTCATCTGATTTCTCATATTAAATCACAACATAACAATAATATAAAATCTTTGACTGTTTTTATTGTCAAAATGAGCAGGAGCCTTGACTTGGCAGACTAATATTCTACTCAGTTTTTAGAATATTAAAGGAATAGATCATCCAAAAATAGGAATGTGCACAGAAAATGAATAAGGTGTTCTACAAAACTACTAAAGAGACATGGTTAGTCGAGACATGGTTATTACATTACAGTACATAAAATTTAACTTGCCACATAAAGAGTAAGAAAAGATGACTGATAGGATAATGGTGAATGATTTGCAGGTCTTGTAAGTACTGGCACTCCGTAGTATAAACAGAGTACGCGTAATCGCAAATCTTGAAAGTGAAAGTAAAAAGCGAATGCACATTAAAAAGCGTTTTCAATGTCCCGCATATTAATAGCGGTTCACTGATGTCCGCAATTTTTATATACAGTATAAATACCCAACAACAATGTAATTGCACAAGAAAGCACTGAAAATAGTGCTGTCAAACGATTAATCTTGATTAATCGCATCCAAAAAATGTGTGTGTGTATACTGTGTATATTTGTGTATATATAAATACACACACATACAGTATATATTTTGAAAATATTTACATGTATTTACACTACATTTACACATATAATTACTACTACATATAAATATTTTTTTATATTATATACATGTATTATGTTAATTATTTGATCAAAATAAGAGGGAACATACAAAATGCATGTTATTGTTCAATTAGTACTGACCTGAATAAGATATTTCACATAAAGATGTTTACATATAGTTCACTACAAAAATAGTTGAATTTATAAAATGACCTGGTTCAAAAGTTAACATCCCCTTGTTTCTTAATACTGTGCTGTTACCTGAATGATCCACAGCTGTGTTTTTTTTTTTTTTGTTTAGTGATAGTTGTTCATGAGTCCTGAACACTTAAACTGCCTGCTTTTCTTCAGAAAAATCCCTTAGGTCCCACAAATTTTGTGTATTTTAACCCTTTCCAACAATAACTGTGTGCTTTTGAGATCCATCTTTTCACACTGAGGACAACTGAGGGACTCATATGCAACTATTACAGAAGGTTCAAACGCTCACTGAGGAAAGGAAACATGATACATTAAGAGCTTGGGAGTTCAGGGAAAGTTTAACTTATTTTGTTTTCTGAGAAACACATAAGTATCTTCTGTAGCCTCTGAAAGACAGCACTAAATGAAATGTACACATCTCCATTCTGTTCAAAAGTTTTCACCCTCCAGCTCTTAATGCATGTTTTTTCCTTCTGGAGCATCAGTGAGCCTTTGAACCTTCTGTAATAGTTGCATGTGAGTCCATCAGTTGTCCTCAGTGTGAAAAGGTGGATCTCAAAATCATACAGTCATAGTTGGAAAGGGTTCAAATACACAAAAATGCTGGAAAACCAAAGAATTTGTGAGACCTAAAGGATTTTTCTGAAGAACAGCAAGCAGTTTAACTGTTCAGGACAAACAAGGGACTCATGAACAACTATCACTAAACAAAAAAACACTGTGGATCATTCAGGTAAGAACACAGCATTAAGAATCAAGGGGATGTAAATTTTTAAATCAAGGGGATGTAAAATTTTTATAATTTTAACTATGGTTTTCTCTTGTGGACTATATGTAAACATCTTTTATGTGAAATAAATTAAGCACTGACTGAAATATATTTTTCCTCCCATCACATAGCCTATTTATTCCCTTTCTGTAGTACACATCATTTTCTTTCCGAACATGGTATTCAGACTCAGGCACAGCCCTACCCAAATAGGTCATTATGTTATTATTTACCCACACTTCCAAACCCATATGAATTAATTTTTTTAAAAGTGATAAAGGATATATTAAGCTTTATATCTAAACTGCTCTGATACATACAATGAAAGTACATGGGAACCAGCTGTGGTCATCATTCACTTTCACAGTATGGAAAACTGCAGCTTTTGATTTTTGAGTGAATGTTCCCTTTAATAAGCAAGTATCAAATGTAGGATACTGGCTTCTCAACCTTTACGCAACATAATCGCAGCTGCCCTGTTCAAAACATCCAAAATAGCAGGTCCAACATGGAGGACATTAAGCTCATGATGAAAGCTATGTAAAATTAAGGCTAAAGGGGTTTGCTTTGTACTCTTTTGGGATTAATAGTCATGTGGGGTCATTTAAAAAAAAGACAAATCAGAGGGAACTCAATGAAACTGGTATTCACTTCAAACACGGTTGCATGTTTCTGCCACTTGAAGTAAAAACTAAGGCTGGTCTTCACACCTTAAAGGAAGAAAGCATCACGCTTGGGTTAAAATCGCACGCCGACGGCGCCCACTGTTACTCGCTGAGCCATAAAGAGGAGATAAACAAGGTTATTACCTAAACCTGCATGCTATCATTAGTGCCCAGGGCCACACACAAATAAAGGCAATATCAGAGCATCATGGCCACTGAACGCTTACAGCGCCATTCACCTGAATGCAAAACCATCAAAGGAAAAATAGTGCCTGTTTATTTTTGCATCTATTAATGGTGCGCTATTCAAAAAGCTCGCTAAACTTACAAAGCACATGTGCAGCTCATATAGCTGTATCTTTAGAAACTTAATGAGCACAAAATAAGACAACATGCAACTTTTAAAAACACAAACTACCAAGATAATCCTAACCAGAGTCCAGAAAAACAAAAAAGCTAAAAGTGAAAACAAACATGAAGATGTTTTTAATTATAGTTTTAAAAAAAAAGGCATTGTGAGACAAAACAACAAAAAAAAAGTGTTAACCAAAACCATCTCTTGCATCTGGAAACAAACGATCTGATTACTTTAGATCTTCACAGATGTTTTGACTGGGCCGAATGACATTTCATCAAAGAATTTTTTTAAAAGGGACCTTTTGAAGGCCACTGTGGCATCTTTATAAAGTAGTATGCTGGGTTAAAAATAAATCGCAAGCACAAAATCACTCTGATAATGCATACTTTAGCTCGATGAGGCCATCTGTTTGCAGTTCAGATGGCTGTATTCCGGTAGGCACTTAAAAAGTAGATGCAAGTTTGAAGTTAAGTGTAGTTAAGAAAGTATTTGAGGGATGCATGTTATGTCTGAGATAAGTAGCAAAGGGAGGGTTTGAAGGCCAAGTAAAAGGCAATCAGCCCGAATATTAACGACACAGATTTGCATAAGCTTCTATTTGAATTTCAATGGCATCTAAATGGAAGTAGGAGAAGAGGTTATATTTTGACAGCCAACATCACATGCACATAAAAAAAGTTAATAAATAAATAAAAAAGAAGCCTTCATAAATGACAGGTACAGACTTTTTTCCTCTCTAAATATTCAACAAGAACACAACACAAAACTGAATATTATTGCTTTGCTACACTGTTAGTCTTTACATTGTTTACACAGCAAAATGTAAGTACAGTGCTCCTTAGATTTCCTTTGTACTGATAAAACTGCTTGTAAAACACTTATATATCAGATGCTGAAACTAAAGAACAAGAATTTGTATCCTGCTTTCTCGGTGACTTCCTGTCTCCCTTATCATGTCACACAGGACTGAACTCTACAAATGGTTCACCTTTAACCATTAGAAGCACAAATCCCATGCTATTTGTTGTGTGAAATATATGTCTGATAACTTCTTCGCCTCCAAAAAAAAATGGATTTTGGACTTTCATGTGTATCATGACCTTTTTTATTGTATCCAGCAAATAAAAACAAACAAAATTACTTCTATTAAATGGATATTTGAATGTGATTGTATGCACATTTGCTCCCAAAACAGCTAGTTTATACGTAATGATAAATTAAATTTGTGTTATTGCAAATAACCCTGTTGTTTCTCATTCTGGTAGATTTATGTTTATTATTATTATTATTATTATTATTATATAATGATGGTTATTTTATATAGAAATCTCTACAGAGTATATTTATTCATCTTATTTATATGTAAAATGTAACACTACCATTACCATTTTTATATATTTACAAAAAATAAAACAATTTAATTTTGTATTATTATTATAGTTCTATTTAATTTGATGTTTATTTAAAAAAAAATAAATCTCTATGGAGTCAACTAGTTAACTATTTTAGTAAACACTAGTTAACTATTTTAGTTAACATGAACTAAGAATGAACAATACTTCTACAGCATTTATTAACCTTAGTTAATGTTAATTTAAACATTTACTAATGTGTTATTAAAATCAAAAGTTGTGCTTGTTAACATTAGCTAATGCACTTTGAATTAACATGAACTAACAAAAAATGACTGTATTTCATTTTTCATTATCAAAGATGAATAAATACTGTAATAAATGTATTGTTCGTTTTCTTTTTAATGTTAGTTAATACGTTAACTAATAGAACCTTATTGTAAAGTGTTACCTTTAAAACTAACAAAAATATCAGTATTTTTCACCTAAATAGGTCCCAAATTTGGTACTTTTTAAATTAAGGGTAAATTTAACTTATTTTGTCTTCTGTAGCCTCTGAAGGGCAGTACTAAATTAAAAAAATATATATATGATCATTAGGCAAAATAAGAAAAATGTACACCTCTCCATTCTGTTCAAAAGTTTTCACCCCCCGGAGGGTTAATGCATGGTTTTTCCTTCTGGAGCATCAGTGAGCGTTTGAACCTTCTGTAATAGTTGCATGAGAGTCCCTCAGTTGTCCTCAGTGTGATAAGATGGATCTCAAAAGAACAGCTCATTTTGTGAGATTTACAATGAACATTTTCTGAATGTTCAGCATCTCCTATCACTTACCATTAAAAAATTGTTTCATTAACTTCATAATGCTACATCTAAACATCTCTACAACAGAGTGTTTGGACTCACTTTCCCAGGCACCCCAAATCTAAACAGCCTGATAAAATCGTTTGGGACAGTTTTCTCCTCTAAAAACAATGCAAATATTAAGTTAGTGAGGGTTCAAGCACGCATGAGAGTGTGTGCGTATACGAGTGTGTTACATAAAAGATAGTTTGCATTCAGCGGTGGAATTCCCACAGTGTGGATAATTGGCTTACGTCTCATGAGCGTTTTATTTTTCTCAGAACTCCACATCTCCAACACAGGCCAAATAACGACTAACGTCTTCGCATCACGCTGCCACGGCATCTGGCAGAATTCATTTTCTGAAGCCACTGACAGGAAACAGTAAATTGTTATTGGAGAATAAGTGATAACGAGCTTGAATATGCGTGGGGGTTAAGTAAGACACAAGATTCGACTCCCTCCTGCTCACCAGGAAGAGCGCAATCGCTAATCCTGATGTTGTTCGCTCTAGCTGCTAAACATGGGAGCCAAATGTGTCAACAGACATACTTGGACAGCTTTAGCATCTATATAATAGAATTAACTGATATTAAAACATTAGCATTACACTTAATTATGGAAAGTCTGCAGCATTAACTACTGATGTTTTGGCTGGTTTATTTTATACATCAACAGCAGACTGTAAACCATCATTCAGAGGAAAGACAAACCCCAAGAAGTATTTTCGACCCAGATCCCTCCTCTAGGATGGCAGGTATACCAATAAAAAATAAAATAAAATAAAATAAAATAAAATAAAATAAAATAAAATAAAATAAAATAAAATAAAATAAAATAAAATAAAATATTTGTCATTCGACATGTTCAGGAATATTTCAAAATCAGTGTCTCTACACTGACAGGCTGTGTTTCTGCAAATAGACCTCAATGTCTAGATCACACCTCGGTTGAAATGCTAATAGAAATGTCTGGCTGGCAGAAAATGAAGATCTGATGAAAAACACTTCTTTCAAACCTTCACTGGCTGAGCAAGGCACAAATAGGAGAAACACTTTCCAGCAGGTTCCATTAGATAGATGCGAATAGTGAGATTAAGGACAAGTCAAAACTAGCTGCTTCCTTCTGATGAAAAACACCTTCAGTCTCTACTAGAGACTGTGAAATGCTCTACAAATAAATTCTCTGTAATAACAGTCGACGACAGAAAGAAAAGACGTTCCATTGCCCTACATTTCTCCCAGACAAACATCACAGCTCAAGAAAATGGTGAATTTAGGACGCCCAACGAGAATGGTCTCGGTCTTTAACTGGTACACCTCCATGACCTTGCATCTCAAGGACACTCCATTTGAAATGCATTGAATGTCACAGCATTCATTTCAGCACGCGCTTAACTCGACTTGGCTCTTCTGTCAGTGACCAATCAGTTTAGACGTGCAGAGACAGGCCCCTTGTTTCCGAACCCCAGCCTGCTTGTTTGCTGTCTCGTTTGATCTTCCTTTCCTTAACCAGATGCGGGTAAATGAAGCGCATTTTGAAAGATTCCATTTGCCAAAAAAGCCCCATGATCCCTGTTGATTAATTAGGGGATTTTGGAATAGGGGCTGTAAATATTAGTGTCACTTCCTGCCAAGCACCAAGCTCAGACACGTCAGGACCCTACGGTGCACCTGTCACCAGCTCGCTAAGGTGACCCTCCACCTTTGTTTGTGTCCACACTGCGAAGTTGCATGCATTTAGTCAAGAAAGCTGAGGGCAAATTAAAGTGAAGCAACAGATGGGTTGAATGCATATGTGATTAAAGCCCAATGCAATTAGGGTTTCTGGAGAGGAAGGAGGAGGAATCGAGTATGCATGAACGCAGGTAGACCAAACTATACTGGGGCTCATAGGCTACACCTGCCTCATGTTTGAGATTTCTTCCTTTCAGTCTTTTTAACTTCCTTTCTTTTGCAAAGTGAGATAAAAAAAACGTCATGGAACGTCTCCATCTGTTCAATTGTTTATTCAATCATCATTACTTTTGGATGCTTTACTTGCAGCTGAGTGAAAAATGGCCTACAAGTTGGACTGGATCCTGATAAACAACTTCCTCAGGGATATATTTTTAAATAAAGTTGAACTTTAAACTTTGTCACTGCAAATAATTAACTCAAACTTATTACTGTAAAGCTTTTAAAGCAAAATAAAACCATTAAAAACAGGGCTGGTGGAAAAAATACAGATTGCTCATTTTTACAAAACATTATCGATAAATTAGTCAAGCCTGTTTTCAGTTAATGAAGGGAACATTATAGTGCCTCTCATCGAATATATCATAACATGCTTTGTTACTTTCGATAGAAAACAAAATCTCAGATTTCTGACTATTCAAATTCTAACTATTTTATTACTGTATTCAAACAATAAATGCCATTTTGGCGCTGTTTAATGTGGAGTGACAGATTGTTGTAGCACCTCAGTTCATAAGAAGCGTGCATGAACCGATCAGGGCTCTACAGTGAAAACCACTGCGTGTGACTATGAAAAAATATTTAGAAGCACTTGTGCAACTGACCCGATCAGCATATTTGTGTTTGCGCTGAGGGGAGCTTCAAAGGTTTCTGCGCGTTTTTGCAACGCTGAGTAATGTATTACAGACATATCTCACGAATCCTTTCATAAACAAAGTGTAGAGAGAGTGTAAATAAGAGATTCACTGTGCAGTTTAAAGAGTTTCACTGATTATAATGGAACTTTGTGAGATTGTGATGAACTAAGATGAGTAACAGCTTTTAATGATTTTTAATGGAGTTTGTAAATGAGATATTGATATAATACAACAATTAAATAAACATCATATAAAATCATATTAAGTGACTTACATTGTCTGACTATAACACTATTGCCTGTATTTGATCTATTTCTTTGTCAAAAATAGTTTGAAACAAGTTACAACTGAGTCGGTGCGCATCTCCATTTAAACACTTTCCGTTTATGGATGAATGTACAATTTTAAATGAATCTAGTGAGTCAATCATTCAATTTCCCATTCATAATGAATAAATCCGCCCATTTGAACGAATCGAATGAATGAATGATTCAGTAATTAAATCACTGTCTTGCTGCCACCTACTGGCAGTTTTAGTTTCATTTTTAAAATATCTTTTCAGTTATTTAAATCATTTAATATTTCTATGTTCAAAGTTTTAGATTTAAAACATTAATCTCAACATGAGTTTATGAATTTGATTGCACTCATGCCACCTCTGAGCCTCATTAAACATGAAAATACACCTACAAGCCACTTTTGCGTTCTTCTGTGCCACCTCTGTAGTACAAATAAATTTTGTTAATACTGATTTAATTTGATTGGTAACTTATTTTTCTTATACTACCTGGTCTTATTCTGTTGTTTTAATGAGAATTTTTAAAAAGCTCATAAAATATCATATTTTTTTAAATCTGACAGAAAAGATGACATACTTTTAATAAAGTTAGAAAAATGCCATTACGAAGGTAAAAACAAACTTCCCCTGTAAATCACTCTAAGGAGTCAAATATCACCTCGTAATGAGAAAGCAAATTTTTTATCAGATTTTTTTGATTACCGATTAGAAGGTTCTCCTGACATTTTGACTGTGCTCCTAAATTTTTATTCATTTATTTATTTTGTTTTATTTTATTTTTTTTTCCACAAGAGTCCTGCTGATCCAGTGTTGCCAAGTCTCCTGTTTTCCCACAGACCTTTAACACTGTTGCCGTGGGTTGTTTTTCATGTCTGCGGGTTGAGGCAACCCCAATAAAGTGATATTTAGCCTCTCGAACGCCAATTTTACCAGGGGAACCTGCCAAAATATGTGTATTTTACCCCCCGAATGCAACTGGGCTGGCTTTGTTGTGAATACCTGGCAACCCTGAACTGATCATCTCCACCGCTTTAATATGTTTCAGTGCGAAATAAACATGAATAAACATCTGAAGGTATGTTAAAAGAAAGCAGACAACTTATTGAAATCCATAATTTGCCCCATGTAATCACTCAATTGTTGTTTCAACCACGGAAAGAGGTCAGTATAACAGCCTGTAAACAATGTTACGTAACATCACATTTACATTTTAGAAAAAAACATATTCAGTGATGATAAACTTGTTAGTCAGCTAGAAAAATGAATTCTAGAGAGAATTTTGATGAATATATGAATCATATAACATATTCATTATATATATATTTTTTTGAATAAATCTGTCAAGTTTTTATGACAGACACCATTTAAATGCTTATATTTCAAAAACGAACTGGAGTAGAAATTTCTTTTATTATTATTTTTATTATTTCTTTATTATTAAAAAAACGTAATTAAGTGTAATTAAAGCGTTTGTATACAAATCAGTTAATTTTTACCTTCAATATTATAGTAAGGTAGTACAAGTTGACTCATGTATATTTTACAGCATTACTTGAGAGATTTTTTTTCTTAGAGAAAATTTGGCATATACTATACCTGATATACATCCTAAATTATCGCTATCAAATCTAATAGAATCGAGAAATTTGTGTCAAAACAGCCCTAATAAATTATTAAATTAAATTAAATTATTAAACCATAAAGACAAGGTATGTTGAATAAAAATATCACCTAACCAAGTACTGTTCTCTTCTTGCATGCTGCTTTAATACAGCATTCACACAACTGCTATAGCAGAGTTGTAGCCAACTGTAAGGTGCTCCTGCAAGCCGCTTAAACCCGGGACTAGATATGCTGCTCTCGTCGCACCAATCTCAATATTCAATTTAAAAGGCCCAGCGAGAGCCTGCAGCTTGATATAATGGATGCACCACTGCTAAATTGGGATTTGGCATCAGATTAAGCTCTTTATGATATTTCTCCCTGAGCAGACTAAAAGAATGTGACGGTGGTAGGATTAGAAGAAAACTTCAAAGCAGTGGGACTTTGTGATCATTAATGGACGTCCTAATTACTGAGGATGCACCATAGCTCTTACCATTCTCATCATTCATGAAGCACGACTTCGGTTAAAAAAAATGCTTCACTGGCATCTTTCAGACGAATTGTGCCACACCGCTGCACCTATACATGATAAAGACTCTTCAAAAAAGTCCTTTTTGATACACAGCTGAGCACTGCTCACTCAGAAAAGATGATCTGAGATACGTTGTAGACCGTTATTTAATCCTGGAGTGACACAAAACATATTTTTCACCCGCTTCCACTTCAACTCTGAGTGTAGGCTTCACTCCCACACACAAACAGAAACAGACAAAAACATTTTCTCTAACTAAGACACTCACAAACGTAGCCTATAGCTCATCGCTTCAGCTTTCATCTCAATTTCTGTCTTCCTGTAATGTGGGCATGCCACACACAGCAAGGAATTCAACATGAAATAGTTTACAGATATCTAAAGCTCTGGAGAAGGCAACACACCCTGTTTGTACTTGAGGTGGATCCATCAGATGTGCATTGAACTCCCAGAGTGCCTCTGTTCCTCAAATCTCCTGACACACTTTCAAGTGAAGTCCTATCAGTCAGTGCCAGACCCGAAGGAGAAAATCTGTCTGGGCTCTGCTAAGGTTCTTGTCAGGATGACAGGAAAACCCCAAAGGTATTGTTGTTCAATATGATCGTCCAATCAGATACCTCTTTTAGGATGGCAGGCATGTTATATACTGGTTCTATACCACAAAACCAGTCTTAAGTAGCACAGGCATATTTGTAGCAACAGCCAACAATAGTTTATTTGTCTACAACAATTTTTCTTTTATGCCAAAAATCATTAGGATATTAGGTGAAGATCGTGTTCCATGAGGATATTTTGTAAATTTCCTACCATAAGTACATCAAAACTTAATTATTTATTAATAATATGCATTGCTAAGAACTTTGTTTAGACAACTCTAAAGGCGATTTTCTCAATATTTAGATTTTTTTTGCACCCTCAGATTCTCAGATATTTAGTTGCATCTTGGCCAAATATTGTCCTATCCTAACAAACCATACATCAGTTAAAACCTTTTTTAATCAGCTTTCAGATGTAAAAATTAAATAGAAAAAAAAAAAAAAAAAACAATGTAAAAATTAAATAGAAATATAATCATTTAACAGTTATAAAAATGAAATTATATAAACACATATAAAATCAACAGAATCATATAAAACTGTAAAATATAACAAATGAAAGATTACAAGAACTAAATATAAAAATGAAAAATAAAAGACAAATGTTAAATACGTTAAATAAATACTATGTAAATAAAAAATACATAAAAACGAAACAATTGAATTTACGTATGTATTTATATTTTTAGTATCTAAATAAAAAAGTATATATATATATATATATATACACACACACACACACACACACATACAAATAAAATCAACAATCACAAAAAACAGTAAAATATATAAATGAAGTATAAAGTGTATATAAAAATAAAGTTATAATAGATAACATACAAAATAAAACAAAAACATTGTAAAAATTAAATATAAAAAATAAATAAATATACAAATGAAACAATTGAATTTACATATGTATTTATATTTTCAGTATCCAAATAAAACAAATTATATATATATAAAATATATATTTATATTTATATATAAAATATAAAAATGAAGTATAAAGTGTATATAAAAATAAAGTGTAAATGTAAGTGTGTATTAAAATTGGATAACATACAAAAATCAAACAAAAACAATGTCAAAATTAAATATAAAAATAATTAATTAAATAGTAAAAACAAATACATATAAAATTAACAGAATCATCATAAAACAGTAAAATATACAAATTAAGAATTAAAATAAAAGCTAGGTAAAATTTCAGTATAAAAATAAACAATAAATATAAATATGTATTTATATTTTTCATATCTAAATAAAAATAAATTATATATAATATTAAAAAACAAAATAAATAACATATATTAATAGAAATCAACATAATCACATAAAACAGTAGAATATAAAAATGAAGTATTAAGTGAATTATATATAAAAATGTAATATAATAAAATATAATCTGTTCAATATATCAATATATAAAGATATATCTGTTAAATATCTGGGTCTGTTCAATAAGCTAACAACTAACCATGCTAGGCATTGTGGTATTTGGATTACAACACACTTCCATCATTAATTAAAAAAAAAAAGTGGAGTAAATGGGTTCGAGGAAGGCCTTTGTGGTTTGCCCTGACTTTTAAGGCATTGGCCTTCCCTTTAGTTTGATGTCTCTGTAAAGCACAACCCATTAAAACGTGCCCTCGATTAGATCTGTGGTTACCGTTAACTGCATGGATCGCAGAAGTTCAGGATGTTTTGAGGTTTTGGCTAAATAAAAAAAGGTAAAAAAAACTCAGCAATATCGCATAAATGACAAAGTGTGCAACGCTCCACATGCACTGGCCTGGAAACCCGAGCGGGCCGCTGCTAGTCTTGGATTAACCTCCCCAAGCCCTTCGCGCTTAAGTGAAATGAATCGCCCTCCAAATTCAAGGACCCCCCTGCGGTCACCTGCGCTCAGTTATGCGAGCCCTTTATTCGGACGGGGGGCAGACGCAGATGTGACGGGCAGTGTGAAAGGGGAGCAGTTTAAGTCGAGCCCTGAGTGACTGGATCAAATGTCACCTCACTATTTTATCCAGACGGGAATAAAAGGCACAGTCTAGTACTCTACTGGACAAATGTTCCCTCGAGTGCCTCTCCCAGCAGCCAGGTTTTTCTCTGCTTGCATGCAGGGCCCGTTCGAAGGAAATGTAATGTCGCCATCGTCGCTCTTTCCCCTCCATTCCCGTCCTGAGTGGAACCCATTCATTCTTCAATTGGACTTAATCAAGTTTGAATCGAGTAACAGGCCTCTGTCAATCTTGGCAAGCACTCGGGTTGCAGATATGCAATCTCCGATCGGGTCCCTGAGGCATATTTAACTCATATATAAATAAGGGGATTGTCTCCTGCAAATATATGATATGTCACTGCTGGCCAGACGGCAAGGATATGTTACCATCAAACAGTCTAGACAGCTAGCACGGAGATCTCCAGGAAAATCAAGGAGGGGGAGACTGGATATCTTTCAATCTTTGCGTTCTCCGCATCTCGTTTTGCAGTTAGCATCCATTTTGGGTGAAAAATAGGTTAGGATGAAATGAAAGTTTGGAAAAAACTTTCCACAGGACTAACACAATATTTCATGCTCTGTTTTGCAGTCGCTAGGGTACGGGACACCTCACTAAATGCAAACAGTGTCTGCTCAATTCAACCAGCTTAACCCAAATACAATTACACAAATTGAGTTAGGAGAATCTTTTAATAGGGACTGATATTGCGGGTGTGAAATACACATTGCTGTAAAAAAAAAAAAAATGCTATAAAATGCTATAAAATGCTATAAAATGCTATAAAATAAAATAAAATAAAATAAAATACTTATAACAACCAACAACTAACCACGGAAGGGGTAATCACAGCAGAATAAACAAAACAAGTAAAAAATAAAATAAAATAAAATAAAATAAAATAAATAAAATAACACTAAACAACTACCATGCAAGTGGTAAAATTAAAACTATAAATTAGAAAATATAAAATAAAATAAAAAACAATAAAATAAAATAACAATAATAATAAATATTTACTACAACCAACAACCAAACCATGCAAGTGGTAAAATAAAAAGTAAAATAAAAGTATAAAATATAAAAGCAAAAGTATATAAAGTACATAATATAAAATAAAAAAGTAAATAAATAAAATAAAATAATAAAGCAAAAAAATAAATAAATAAAAATATTTACTTAAAACCAACATCCTAACCATCTAAGTGATAAAATAAAAAATAAAAAATAAAAATGATAAAATATAAATATTTACTATAACCAGCAACTGACTATGCAAGTGGTAATCATAGTGCGATAAATATAAAAAATAAAATAAAATAAAATAACACTAACAACTAACCATGCAAGTGGTAAAATAAAAAGTATAAATTATAAAATTTAAAATAAAATAAAAAATTATAAAATAAAATAACATAAATATTTACTACAACCAACAACCAAACCATGCAAGTGGTAAAATAAAAAGTAAAATAAAAATATAAAATATAAAAGCAAAAGTATATAAAGTATAAAATCTAAAATAAAAAGTAAATAAATAAAATAAAATAATAAAACAAAAAAATAAAATAAAAATATTTACTAAAACCACCAACCTAACCATGCAAGTGGTAAAATAAAAAAGTAAAATAAAAGTATAAAATATAAAAGTAAGTATATAAAGTATAAAATATAAAATAAAAAGTAAATAAATAAAATAAAATAATAAAACAAAAAATTAAATTTAATTAAATTAAAAACCAACAACCTAACCCTGTAAGTGATCAAATAAAAAGTATAAATTATAAAATATAAATATTTACTACAACCAGCAACTGACCATGCAAGTGATAATCACAGTGGGATAAATATAAAAAGTAAAGTAAAGTAAAGTAAAGTAAAATAAAATAAAATAAAATAAAATAAAAATAGCGCATATTCACTACAGCCATCAACCATGTAAGCTGCTAGTCAAAGCGGGATGTGGTTTATTTATGTGCACTTCAATCACAATTTAATAATTAAAAAAATAATAAAAGAGAGAAAATGAAAGAGCATCAGTTTTTCCATTTACATCCTAAAGCAAAAACAAACAAACAATCCTTCATGCTCTGGATTCCAGTCCCCAAAGTGCAGATTTTGATACCTTTTGATACATCGCTATGGCTACACCTTCACAAAACGCATTCCAAAACATCAACGAAGCAAACACACTATCAGTTAGTAGGACAGAAGAGCGTTTTAATAGAGACTGATACAGCAGAAACCTATTTATACGCTCGCTGCTCGGACGTCACGCCAAGGGAGCCGACTGATGCTACTGCGCTAATGTAATCTATGATCTCTCCCATCCCAATTAAAGAGAGAAATAGCCTCTAAACAGCTGGAGGAGAAAGGCCTCTTAGGAAAGGGCAAACTGTTTTTAATGTCAGAAGTCTCATTTAAACAGAGCATCTGCTTTTCGGGGAGTTTTATAGGGAGCGCAGTTGCGGCTAACGCACACATAGACCCGACCATCTGGAGTGACTGTAAAATTGTGTCTGTGCAGCAAAGACGTAGGACAGCAGCGCAAAAGCCCACTCACAGTTGAGTCAGCGACGACCCCGATCTCTCCTCTCTCTCTCCGTCTCTATTATCCGCAATCAGGTTACTCCTTCCTGTCTGCTACAAATTACAATGCCATGCTGTCTTTAGTCTGATTACGGTCTGCTGTGCTGGAAATCTTTTTGTACTGTGATGAAATATCATTTCTTTTCCCTCACACTGGTTCTTGCTCATACAAGGTTTCTTATTGTGAGACTTCTAAAATGGCATATTATAACTGACACACTATAATATGTTAATAAAAACCACAATTTCAAAATAACAGTTCTTTAATCTAACTTAAACATCATGAAAACGTGATTTCCTAAAGGACTTTATCTGCGCCGCAACCTCCCGCAGTAAGCTGGCAGTCCATCTTACCTAATGGAGAAATGTTGCTACGTCAGCCAAAAATGTAGCCTGTATTTAACTCTGTGAAAGCACAGCTTCTATCTCTATTTAATATTCTTTGATGGAGACTTAAACGCTTGAAATAGCTCTGCTATTCGTGCATTTGCATGGCCAACATTTGCACCAATTACTGAGTTAAAGCACCTTACTGATAAATTAGCTCAAGCTCTATTTCTCATTATTCAGTCGATTAATGCTTACTTAAGTTAAATGCTAGATTTGATTTTCATGGACGGCATCAGTCACGAGTTAATAAACGCTTTTGCTTGCTTTTAAACAGATGGGGAAATTCTAAAATAAACACTCAAATTTTAAACACGACACCAAAATTACAAAATGACAGCAATTAGAACACAGGCACATAAGGAATAGATTATTAGTGTTCTAATTATAATAACTAATAACTTTATGCTTTCAAATGAGTACTTTAATTATTAAATGTGATGGTATTCAAAAGTCTGGGGTCAGTAAGATTTCTTTTTAAACTTTTACTCAGCAAGAATGCACAAAAGTGAACTTATGTGAGAGTTAAGACATTTAAAATGTTACAAAAGATTCCTATTTCGATTTTTTTTGAAAGCATCATGTTTCCAAAAAAATATTAAGCAATACTGATAAGAAGAAATGTTTCTTGATGACCAAACCAGGATATTATACTGATTTCTGAAGAATCATGTGGCACTGAAGACTGAAGTAATGATGCTGAAAATCCAGCTCTGCAATCACAAGAATAAACTTCATTAAACTGTATTAAAATAGAAAATAAATTTAAAATTATAATATTTTACAATATTACTGTTTTATTCATTTATTTTTTCCTGAATAAATGCAGCCTTTTTTTTTTTTTACTTAAATCCTACTAATCCCACTAACCCCAAACTTATAATAATTATCATAAATTAACTTTAATAACTAAATACAAATCTGTGAATATTCCTTCCCACATTACCATACTAAGGGCGCATGGCGATTTTAAGGGCGCATATTCGATTTTTTTTTAAATCCTTGATTGCATTTTGCCCATGTTGAGTAATTGGCAAAATACCGGAAGTTGTGCATTCCACATATTAAACCCATTTAAAAATCATAATAAAGAATAATTCTATTAAGAATTCACAAACGCTATGATTCAAATGAATAAATATTTGCGATGCAGGTTTAATCCATGCGCTTTAATTATTTACATGCGTGTAGGTTATGTACATCTCAGATCAGCTCCGTTCACAGTAAATGTTGCTACTGTTATCATTTACATGTGTGGAGCATCTCAAACTCCATCTCTGCATGACTTTAAGTTATTATAACGTTCATCTGGGAATGCAACGTGGACCATTTCATCAGATTTGTAAGGTAAATCATTTAGAAATCTACGCAAACACAGGAGAATACATCAATATCTTTCTCAATATGCTAACTGTTCATCGAGATTTCAAAATAAAAGTTGAAACCCTCGCTCTGAGTTTACACGTATTGATGTCCACATAATTAAGACAATACAGTGGCTGTACCATTTCTGTCATAAAGAAACAGCCAAATATTAAAGATTAAGTGGACATTTGACTTAATTGTTGTTTAGTCAATATTAAAAAAAGTGTAAAAACATTTGTCAAGCTGTTGGTGCCCTCAATGTGTAATGTACATTAGCTCTATTGTTTATAATACATTACATTTGTAACAGTTTTGTTTAATAAATTTTATTTAAACTTTATTTAAACTAATTATTATTGGCTCACTGCTATTATATATGTATTTCAAGTCATTTTATAGGCTACTGTTCACTTCCCAGATAGCACACCTAGAAATCATCTGCTGTGTACAAACATCTGGCAGACATCTGTAAGATGTCAGTTTTACATGCATTCTAAATCACAAACATCTTAAAGACATCTAATAGACGTCTATTTGACATCTGATAGGAAACGTCCAATAGATGTATTGCAGATGAGCAAATTACGTCTTGCAAATGTTTTGCAGATGTAAATGCAGACGTCAAATAGACGTCTCCGAGATGTACGTGTGCTATCAGGGTTAGGTCTAATCAGAAGCCTGAATAAAAGCATGCATTTTGACGTCAAAAGCCAAAATCTCTGGTTTCACATTGCAACTGGAGTTCTGAAAATCTTCACCCTGGCAGTAGTTTTCAACAAAAATACTGCGTTTGCATGTGGACGAACGGCCAAACCGCATCAAGAAAAATTTGTGGTTTTGAAAATAACCGTGTTCGCTCGGACAGGCCCTTAGCCAGCTGAAAATGTCATTCGCTTTGCTGAAAACGCCTAGCTGTGAGCGCTTGAGAGCGTTTCTGAGGTGCAACGTTTTTTTTTTGGCTGGAACATCCACGGATAGTTTATTTCCGAATACATGTTGACACAATACAAAGTACTTGCTCTGGCTCTTGTTTTAAAATGATTTTGTTCCATTGTTATGCTTCTTGTTGTTGTCTGTTGCTGTTGTACATGCAGACTGTGACAATTGGTCAGTTTGGAAATTGTCCCGTACCTCCTCCACTGGGATTGAAAAGCTGGATAAAGAGTGACAGCGATGAGCGCTGCGTTTTACTCATAGTTTAACATTCTTCAACTGTCTGCTCCCAGGAAAAAAAAAAAAAGCTGAGTGCTAGGGCTGGATGATTAATCTAAACATAATCAAAACCGAAATTCTGAACCTCTAACCAACATAATTTTCCCATGTCGGTTATTTCGTTTTTTTAATCCTGTTAATACTTTCTCATTAAAAACGTATGACTGTATGTGTAGTAGCGTTATACAGACGTGTATGAACATTGCACTTTAGTCTTTTGCAGAGTCTCGCAAATAAGCAAATAAGATGTCATGTCAACTTAAAATAAGTTAAAGTTTTACACGCAGCGCCGCTCAATGTCAGTTCCAAAACAGTCGACCAATCAGAAGACCCTAGGGGCGGGGCAAGCGTTGTGAGCTTTTGTTTACAGTAGCAGGTTGGCATGGCAACTTTTGTGTTTGATGGAAACCTGGTGGAATATGCATTCTACACTGCACTTTTTTTAAACCATTCCTGAGCGCTGGGTCTCACGTTTTAAATGCAAAGACATGTTTTGTGTGAATGGCCAGTAAGAAACTAGAGTAAAAACTTGCGCATATAGAGTGATTGCTGAGAGGAACATTATAACTAAATCTATAAATCTATAACTAAATCTATAAAATGAAAATAATAATAATCCTTGTTCATTAATCGTATTCGAGGTAAAACGTGGAAAAAAAACACTCAGCACCTCGTCACACTGCCGTTACAATGGCATTCCCATTAAAAACAACAATACGCTAGCCTTGAGAAAAACAAAAACAACATTTTGGTGGACACGCAGCCTAAACATTATAACTAACATAGGATTCAAAAACGTCAAGCAGCTCCAATAAGGCACACACATCCATTCAGGGGCTATGTGGTATTATGAATAAAAGAAAAGAACTGTTTTCAAAGCACTTAAGGCTTTGAAACATTAAAAAGAATGAACTGGTTGCTTGCCTGTGTAGACTGAGATCTGAATACAGTGCGAGAATAAAGA